>CAJQZJ010033410.1:2064693-2094450 GCA_907164525.1 Lophiomys imhausi | reverse complement strand
ACACACACACACACACACACACACACACACACACACACACACACACATTCTCCACAAACAAACAAGCAAGCAAACAAATAAAAAGACTTTTCTGAAAACTACAAACAACTCCATAAAACCAGTACTTGAAATCTACTTTGTTTTTCTGTGCTTTGAAACTTTTATGTATCAAACTATTTCAGGAATTTGTTGAGTGGCCTTTTCTTTTGTTGGCTGAATCACTAAATGAATAGACAAACATTAAACACATTTTCTTTCTTACATTATGTGATGAGCTTTTTTAAATGTATATATTTTATTTTATTAAATGTTTATTTATTAGTTCAATTACAACTCCATCACAGACCCCCTCCTCTACCTCTCCAGGTCCCACCCTCCCACACTCTTCCCCTTCTCCCAGAACTCATGATTCTTTTTTTTTATAATTAGGCCACAATTATGAAAATTATAAGGTAAAACATACATTCCCAATGTCCAGTCCGTACATATTTGGCAACTGATATTAATATTCTATTATTCATCTATCTCCATGAGTTAAAGCTCTATACCTAACTCATTTTCCATCCTAAATTGCATTACCAACTTAAAAACATCTTCTTAGACCTAAAACATCCTTTTAATTCCTAAACAACTTAAAATTTATCTGTGAGACTATAGCTATCTAGTATTCAACCACATCAGAGATCTGAGAAGGATAAATGTATTTAATTATACAGGAAGGGCAGAATAAGTAGCTTCCAAAACTAAGAAATGACAGACAACTGGCTGCCTGGACGGTCCCCAATTTCTCTCCATACATTAGAGCATCAATCTTCAGCCTCTTGGCCCAGTATCTCTGACAGACATTGACTGTAAAGCAGGAATTATGAAGGACTTGCCTACCCTGTCTTGGCAGAGCTAGGCTGTCGATTTAACCTGCTTCCCAAGTTTTGTCCTTTTCAGACAGCAGTTTATCTACAGTTGAAGCAAGGGATTTTTCTTACCCCGTGACTGGGTTGCCACTAATGCAACCATCTCCAAATGGAGATTCTTTGATGCTCATCCTTTACTTGGAGTAGAATGGGGGTCCTGTCAGAAGCTGATATGTCTCAATATTAAAAAATATTAAGTTAAGAAACCTTCTTGGAATGCCAAATTCTACAGATCTCTTGAGGTTTTTGAAGACCACCTCTCTATCTCCGTATATTGGGATAAGCAAATGTTGCTTGTCTCTTAGCAAATTGACTTCTGATAAATTTAGAAAACATCTGTGATAAACTATACTAATACCTAACCAAATGACATGTTTGAATGACTATTAGTTTGAATCTCTTAATTATCCTAAACAGTTTGTGACAGTTGCTATCAATGAACCAAAACTTCACATTGCATTTTTAAGCATTACTTAGGTACAATAACTTAAAATGGGTTAACCTTAATTTTGTATCAATATACAAAGATCAATACCAATGTGGCCAAATATAATCTTAATTTCTATCAATATGCAAAGATATAAGAGCATATTTAATATTCTGTCCCTTTTTATTTATAATTTCCATATTATCTCTATATCCCCCTTTTTTTTCAAGTCTCTTACCCCCTATATAGGACAGAAGGAAGGATAGAGAAAAGAAAAAGAGAGAAACCCTGGGTCTAACCTCCAATACCTATTTAACAAGACCATTTAAGAACTAGTAACCAATCCTCCTAAATAACAACAAACATCTATAGCACATCAAATTACCAAAGTGGGAGGAATCATCCACCCCACCTTCTGGGAATGGGAAGTTGCTCTCTTAAGATTACTTCCTGCTAATTTGGGATGTAGGAAACCTGTTTGGGGCACAAATAAGAATGGAAAAATGGTTAAGCAAGTTAATACTAACACTTGATGTTCAGTCTTTTTCTGCTCAGCTGTTTAAATGTCCTAAAAAGTTAGTAGTCAGAGGCTGAACTTCAGCATTATACTGAAGTCCTGACTGGAACAGTCTGTGGGGCTGAACCATCTTAGTTAGCTGTTTTGAGTTTTTCTGGTTGTAGATTTTTGAGGAAATGACTATTGAGAAAATCTACAAGGCTGTATCATCTGGGTTACTTGTCTTCTTTGGTGTCTGGTCCCTTTTCTTCAGAGGTTTCAGTTGTCCAGTTGTCCCTGGACTCCTTAGATTGATGCTTTTAATTTCCTGGAAAGGTAAGAACAGATTCCTGTCCTAATCCTAACTCTGTGGCACTACTTTTTTTTTTTTTTTGGGGGGGGGGCAGGTCATACCTTTCCTAGAGCAAATTTGGTTTTTTGACAGTATAAAAAGAATTATATTTCAATTGAGATTTTTAAAAAATTATTTTGATATTTGGAACTATACATACATTTAAGTGTATACATTTTGAGATGACAAAGCACAATTCACTTTGAATTTCAGCATGCCTTTTACAAATAGCTTTTAAACAAACCTATTTATCTTGACAATTTTTGACTTTCTTTCCAAATGCCTTTCTAGGGATTCAACCCCTTACTGTCACTCTAATCAGTCAGAAATATTCTCCCAAGAGCTTTAGGGACCTTAACTTAGGCAAACCCAGGATTTGTGGCTTCAAACCTGCATTTAAGGATTAACCAGTGTGTAAAGAAGAGTTTGAGATTTTATTAAAGATGTGTTGATATAGAATTAAACACAAAGGTTAAGAGAAAAGAGATGTGCCCACAAAAATAAGATACACCAAAGTGTGGATAGACCTCAATGGAGATAAGCAGCTCATTGTTTTTGAAAGAGGCATATATAATATTTATTGGCATTTGCAGTTTCTGTCTTATCAATGAGTAGTTCCTGAGGGATTATAACAGGAATAGTGAAAATCTAGCTCACAGGTTTACAGGAAGACAGAATGCTTTCACTTAACAATTTTGCTTAAGATTCTCAGACAATTTGGAATAAAGGAAGGAGGCCATGCCCAAGGTCTTATACATGCATACTGTAAGTATGGGTCCATACTATTTTACCATAGCATAAATATATATAAGAAGAATATTAATTTTAGTCCATCAACCTTCAGCACAAATATTAATTGTTATGGACTTATTTTCAGTAGGCTAGATTCTGGAACACCAGGCTTCTTCTGCCCTTCTCATGTTGTCATAATTTACCTTTGCATCCTGCCTCAAAACTACTGTTCTATTAGAATAATACATCCTTTTCCCACACTTTGTCTGAGCTCGATTTAATACCTTTCTTGGTGAAAATTTTTGGTCATTTGCTACTTGATTTTCCAGCTCTAGTCTCTCAGGCAACTATTGTCAACCATCATCAGCATCACCACATCACCCACTTTACTCACCTTCCCGTCCTCCTGACCATGATAACCATTCTGCTGTTTCCTATCTTCACTTTCTTTATGCTTACTAATGTGCCATTCTTTTTCAGCCAATTCACTTTGTTTGTTTGTTTGTTTCCTGTGTATCTCATTGACTTTTTCCTTTTGTATCTCTTTCAGACAGGTTTTATTCATTTTTCATGACTTGGTTTAATTCATTTATCATTCTAAACTTGTTTGTCAAGATGGGGCTCTGCCACTGTGATTTTGATCAATACTATGAAACGTATTGTTGAATAATTCACTGTTTTATATAGATCTACTTTGACTTCTGAATGCTGTGGTTGTTTTCTCAGTTAAACTAAAATATCCTCAGTGCCAGGAGCCTCCATTTTTTTCTGTACCCCACATCATGCTCAGCAGTCCACTGAGAACACAATAAAATTTCAAAACTGATAGTTGTTTAAGAACCAGTAAGTGATCTATGTTTTCTTCATTTTCAAATTAGTAACTCATCTGGAAACAACAGTTTGATGTATAATTTCAAAACCTTGTATTCTAAGCCACTTGTTAAATAATTCCCCTTAAATAATGCTGTGTTTAATCAATTAATTTATGACACATACAAACCAAACACAAATGCACTTAACATTTTAGATTATCAATGCATCTCAATATCAAGAATTTAATCATTTACTTCTGTCCAAGTTCCTTTTAATATTGATGCATGTTCACATCTTCTAGTCCTTTGATAATTATACTGTATCAGAAATAATGTGGTATGAAAAATGGAAGCACATTCTTTGCTAATTATAGAAGGTCTCTATCTGTATGACTGCATATATATATATATATATATTTCTTCATTATAAACACAGTTGGAGAAGACTGATAAGTTACACTTGTAATTCAAAGTTAATCACAACTAACTAGAGTAAATATACAGAACTAAGAACCATATAATTTTCTTAATCCATGGATTTGTTTGATTACTATTTTTACCAAATTCCATGCTACAAGTCTTTATTGTATCTAATAGAAGTTTGATTTGAGGATATTTGGAGGGGGTTGGGTTAATTTGATCTTTCAAATTAAAGACTCATGGGAGACTAAATGAGAGTTCTATTAATTATTTCAGTTGCTTAGTTCCTCCATAGAAGATGGGGAGATGCCAATAAGCTAACATCAGGCACAACACTAATTTTACCATAGGCAATCAAAGGGTGCCAGAAATGAGGTACTTTTAGAATCAAAGACCCAGGTTTGTCTTATTTCACATTGAAATAACTTACCAACAATGCTGCTACCATTGTATGTGGTACTTTTCTGCACCTGTAGTCAATCAACATTCTAACTCTCCAAATACCAACTTGCTGTTTATAAATCAATTGAATCATTAGACTAAACTTAAATTCAAGTGATGAGTCCTACTATAATTTTCTGATTTGAAAGATAATTGTAAATACTGTATATGTAACATACTTACTATTCTATGTGAATTGGCTACAGTTTCAGGAGTTCCTACAACCATGCCCCCATTGTTCAGGTCAATAATTTATTAAATATGGCTCCCAGAAGTCAGAAGAAGAATTTACTCCCCATCATTGATTAATTAGAAAAGATAAAAATGAATAGTTAGAATAAAAAGTACAAAAGGTGAAATGAGTAAGAATTCTGCATTGAGATCATATGTTCTCAGAGAGTTGAGGTGTGGTAAGTTTTTGGGGTTTTGGGTTTTTTTGTTTTTTTTTTTTACACAATAGGTGATTCCATTCTAGAAGCTGACTAAACTGTATCATCTAGGGAATTTTAGTGGCCTTTATTTCATTACCTACCTGTGATTGATTAAATAACCACCCATGAATTAATTCATTTCTTATCTCTCTTTCTCATGTAAGGTATGTGTGGGTGACCAATGAGACCAAAGATCTCAAGCTTCTAATCATGGCTAAACTTTTCTAGCAACCAGCCCCATCCTTCAGCTGTCTAGTAACCTACACCAGTTAAGTCATTGGCATAAATTCATGTGGGATGTAAAGGAGATTTTTTTTTAAGTACAAACGACTTTCTCACTTAGAAGTGCTGTGTCAAGAACTAGATGAAGGTCCCATATGACTTCTTTTTATACCACAGAATCATAGCCACTTATTTTCCTATATTTTTAACTAAAATATGAATGTCAGTTTCCTTCTTGCAAAGGAGATTCACTGAGATTATCAGCTAATAGCATAATGTTTTAAACACAATAGCTGGTTGAAATGACATTTCAGTGTAGAAAATATGGGGAAACTGAAATTATTTATTCATTTACTTACTTTTGACAAGGTCTAACACTGAATTCCAGGATGTTCCGCAACTCACTATATAGTCCAGGCTGGCCTTAAATTTGTTGCAGTCCTTCTGCATCTGTAGTATTGGGACTCTGCTACATGCAGCAATAAAATCACTACACGCAGCAATAAAAGCCTTCTGATGTTGAATTTATTAACCAGAAAAAAAAATAAGGGAAGTACAGTCATTATCCTTCTGGGCTGTTAGATTAACATGGGCTAGGTAGCAAAAAACAGTGAGTTATACAGAACTCAACTGGGTAGAACAAAGCAACTACAAAAACAAATAATCATAACCAAAAACTATTCTTGGGTTTTGATTAGCACAAATATTCTAATAGAAAATGCCATGAAGATTATCAAGATGCTAAGAACAGCTCTCTGCTTCTTTCACTATTATTGTATGACCATATTATACATTTGTTACATCACCATTTTGGTACATCAGGTTCCTTGATGAAGCTATATTGTTCCCTCTACAATGCTGCAGCTAAGACATTGTCCAGAGCTGTGGCCTCATCTAATACCTGTATTTTGAAACATGCTGCTAAATTTTGGAAATGAAATGAATGCGGCTCCTAATGGTGTTAAAATATGAAAAGACATTTACAAGTAGTCACTAAAATATTGCCCAAAGAATTACATACCTTCTCTAAGACCCTAGCTCTTTCCATGAGAGCGAGGTGTTATGGAGAGAAAAGCCTGGTTCTTCCCCATTTTGTCTGAAATTCTGTCTCTCTATTTGTTCTCTTCTCATATATCATCCACCGTGGTGCAACATTCCATACCATGATGAAGCTAGTGGGAGTGTCCCCACAACATGTGCCATGCTGTTTGCACTTTAATCTACAAAATGGTGATGCCAACAAATCCATTCTATTTGCAAACTACCCAGCCTCACAAACATATCAGAAAGCTACCTAAACTAGATCTACTGGTAAGTTCACTCAGATAGCTATCAAAGTTGAGTTCAAATTCATGAGAGAGAGAGAGAGAGAGAGGACAGGAACTCAGATGCTACAAGCTTATATACTTTATATATGTCCATCTACCTATAATAATATTGATCCTTCAATTTTGCTGCATTCTATTGATTTTGAATGGTTCACAAATCATATACATATTTAGGCTAAAGGCACTGCATAAGTATTTGAGTATTAGGAAATAAAGTCATTGATATTATCATATATTTAATATGCCACACTTCCTCATATAATATTTTTTGGGGTCATGGCTTTCTTAGAAAACTATACAACAATATTTGAAAAAGAAAATGTATTCTGGTTTCAGAACATTGCCTCATCTTGTGCCATTCATAGAGATGGCTCTATGTACTGCATGTGAACTTGATCATGTGCACAGGTCTAGGTGATATTTACTGAGTGCTCTGATTTACCCATGTCTAATTTCAATTATCTGGTTTGATAATCCATATTTTGCCACATTATTATTTGTAAACCTGTTTTTATGAGCCATTAATATATGTAGAATGAGTGAAATATCATTAAAGAGTCCAGATTTCAGAACACATTGAATTGCAAATCCTGTTAATAAACCACTGATGACCCAGAATAACCACTCAGATACCATTAAGCCAATATATTGAATCAATGTCTGCTAGAATCTGAAACAAATGTGATCTACAGGTTCCTACAATTTCTTCACTTGAAAAATTAGCCTTCCATCCTTTCTTTCAGTTAAATGCTGAAAAATTATTACATTTAAGAAGTCAGAAGACAGACCTCTCTGGGAATTACCTGACTGTTGAACACTAAACCAAAAGGCATAGGTAATAAAAAGTGAACCCTGTTTCTGTAGAAATTTGCTCCAATAGAATTCTTGGGTATTATCGTTTTTCGGTGAACCAATGAGAAAGGGGGAATTTTGAATCCTACTCAATTTATATTTTATGTGGTTGTAGGCAAACTGAAAACGTTCTCCACAGCAAAGTCTCTTGACATAAAACTTACACATTCCAGACTTTGGAAACTTTCTGCCTACTTATACGGCTGCCACTTACACATATCGTTAACCCATCAATAACTCTCATAGTTACAGCAGTCGAATGGAAAAATGGTCAAAGTTCCTCCATTTCATAAATCTCAAAGTGCTTGTGATTCTTAAAAAACGTGGCACATATTTTTATTTGCAGGTTCAAAATGATTAAAAATAATTTAAGAACACAGACTCCTAACTGCTGAGTGATTTAGTCTTGGGTTAGAATTAATATTCCATATTTCTCACTTTTGGACAGAGAGCCATTTACTAAAAACTTTCAAGAAAAAGGAATTAATACATTTGATGTTGACTTTCTACCTTAATATTAAAAGTGAGCATTTATTGGGGTGAATTACGATTTCACATTGATTCTAGATACTCTTATATACTGAACATTTCATGAAGAAGAAAATATTGAAATTTTAAGGCTCTGAAGGCTTATTTTGAGCAGTTTAAGAAGCTGCAAAGATTAGGTTATTAATTTAGTCACTAAATCTGCTCAAAGTGTGACAGTTCCCAAGAGGAAGAAAAATGTAATTCCTTATAGTCTGACAACCCAAAAATATAAATTTATTTGAAAATTTAAAATTAGTTAAAAAACATGTTATTTCTTATCTTCTAAACATATAAAATTTGAGCAAGCAAGAGTAGACATTCTATGATTATACTAAATATATATAAATAAACAAAGCAAACTTTAAAACAAAGTTTTTCTGCTAAATTGGAGAAAATAGATATATTATAAAGAACAAACACAGTAAGATATCTCAAGTTTATTAAGCATCTTTAAAAGGATGAACTCATAATATCAGAACTGAGGCAGGGAAGGGACAGTAGGCTAAAAAGGCAGAATTACAAAACACATAGATTTAAATGATTATATGACAATCTGAAGGAGCCAAAGGTTGAAAGAACATCTAGAAGGATAATGCTGCCCAGGGAGGTCTCTTTTGCTTTGCTTCTAAAAAGAACACAAAGGCAGACATTCTAGGACATGGTCAGGAAGGCAGTTACACAAGAAACTTTCTCCTCTTCATCTGTAGCTAGAACTCGGTCTGTTAATTCAGCTCTCTGTCCTAGACTAGTTATTTCTAAATGATTGCTTAGTACAGGGATACTTCTTTTAAATTCATTTTGCAATCTTTTCATTTAATTTGGTATACAATCTTTTTGATCATGACGCCCTTCTCTCTTATCCTTCCACTTCTCTACCCATACAACTTTAGTTCTTTCTATCAAAAAAAAAAGATACAAAATAAAAATTGAAATAAGCAAACAAAACACCCCTATAAGAATAAAGCCAATACAAAAGAAACAAACAAAACCATGGAGCTCATTTTGTATTGGCCCTCCTGAGCATGAGACTTCCCTTTATGGTTGATATACGTACGCAGTAACACTCCATGGGGAAAAAAAAAAAAAAACTTTTTTTTTTTTTTTTTTTTGCCAGCTAGTATCAATTGCAGATAGTTTCTTGGTTGTAAGTGGGACCCTTTGTCCACATCCCCCGCTCAGTGCTAGGACTCGGTCTGCCTTGAACCTGTTAAGCTCCTATATGTGTTATCACAGTCACTGTGTATTTATACTATTTTTTCTGGAAGATTGTTTCCTCGGAGTTGCTACCACTGGGCTCTTACAATCTTCCCTCTTCTGCTTAAGGTAAGGGGTTTGATTAAGACCTCCCATTTAGGACTGAGTGCTTCAAAGGCTCTCACTCTCTATCCACTGTCCAGTTGTGGATCTCTGTGTTAATTCCCATCGACTACAAGAAGCTTCTCCGATGAGTGTTAAGTGAGGCACTCATCTACACATATCTTCTTGCTGTGGAAAATATACGACAAAAGCAATGTGTGTGGGTGGGGGTATTCGCACCACAGTTTAAAACACACTTGTCACAGAGAGGCAGGAAGAGAAGTCAGCTAGCAGTGAAAAAAATTGCTGGTGCTCAGCTCACTTTATTTTTCTCATTCGGTCCAAGACGCCAGCTGGTGAGATAACATCCATACTTGGAATGGCTTCTCTTTCCTCAGACCCCTCGGAAAATGCTCGTAGGTGATTCTAAATCCAACCCCGCAAGGAATTTAGCCATCACAAGAAGCATTCTGGTTCTATGAACCTCCAGAGTCTCTCAAAGACATTAGCTCCCAAGCTGCCTATGATGCTTCCTGAGGCATAGTCTGTCAAGTGACAACCTGAAAGTCTCATTTCCTGTGCAAAGGGTAAGTGTGTGTGAACCTACATTTCCAGAGTTCTCAGGGGACTCTGCTGCCTCTAGGCTTGGGACCACTGCTGCAAGGAATTCTGATGAAAACAAGGGCTGAGCTCTATTAAATGAGACTCTTCCATAGAATTTTTTTCTGGGCTCCTGTATTCACAGCATGTCATGCAAAGCAGTATTTCATTAAATCTCCTTCGGAACTAAAAACCAGAGAGGGTCAAAGGAGGACATTTAACCCAGTGATATGGAGAATTCCTCACTTTTATTCTGAAGTCCACTTGATAAGTTTTAATTATAGTTGGTTCCCATATTTTCACTAGAAACTAAGAGTACATAAGTTCATATCTTCTCTGTTTTAGACTTACAAACATCCACTTACGTTCTGCTAGCTACACACTGGTCAGTTTCTTACTTTCGTATGAGCAGGATAACTGAAATAGTTCTTAGATTGACCATGATGGTATTGACAGTGAGCTCAGAACTCTTAGTCACATTGAGAGTGGGCTTTGTGCCTTGAAAAAGCAAAGTTAGAGTTCTGCTATGAGGGAAGAATGGAACAAGAAAAGGCGAGTAGGCAACAAACAGCATACACCAAAATTGGAGGTTAAATGAGGGCTAAAGAGTGTGGTTCTGATTCAGCAGCTAGGACATTTTTATTAGCATGTTTTCATAAAGAAGAGATACAGTAAGATTAGGATGAGTCACAAAACATGGGAAAGGGCTAAGATAAGGGTATTAACAACACTTTTAATAGTGTTTATAAAGCAAATAAAAATGAGATGGAAGTGGAGGGAAGGAAGGATGCTAAGTCAGCTAAAAGGTGATCTGGGATGATGGCTAGCAACTGCGGAACTAGATCAAATGTGAAGATCTCATTTATTTACAAATTCCATGAATATCTTCGATTGCAATGAAATGAACAGTGGATGGAGATGGAGGACCATTTTGATCTTTGCTAAAGGCACAATGTCACTGAGGATGTGAATGTTATTCTATGAAATAGAAGCTAGGGTTATCAGAAGAGGATGAAAGGGGAAGAGAAAACCACAAGTTTCAGAAAATCAGATAAAGAATGGAATGACCAGTGAATGTAGAGATAATTTTCTTGGCAAGGAGAATTGATAAGTTACCCATATGGCCTTGACTACCCAGATATTGTTTCATGCTAATATTTCCCTTTTGGAAAATTTGGTTTTGTTGCCATTCTTTAATTTCTTCTTATTTTCTTTCAATGAATAGGGTGAGAGGGAGAGTATATTGTCAAGAAAATAATAACAAGTGTATATAGGTGTGAGTGTTCCTTAATGACTGTGAATGTGTATACCATGGTGTGGCTATTAAATCTCTAATAATAGTTTTCACTACTATAGACATGCCATCTTACTAGTTTAGATGTTCATTTTTTTGTTTATTACTTCAAGTTACATCTCCATCACAATCCCCTCTCTCTACCCCACCCTAGTCCCACTCTCCCACTCTCTCCCACCTAACCTACTCCTCCGGAGTGGGTTGCCCCTACAGTCACGTGAGTGTTAAGAGCCTCCTCTTACACTGGGGGCCTATATACCAACTCTATTAGGGCAAAGAGTCTCACTAACAGGTAATAAAGTCTATGTTCCTGTTCCTTTTGATGTGTTGGCTGTAAGATAGTTATGCTGTACTACATGGCTAAAATCCAATTTTAAGTAAATAGATGCCATGTGCATCCTTCTGAGTCTGGGTTAGCTCACTCAGGATGAGCTTTTCTAGTTCCATCCATTTGGCTGCAAATTGAATGATTTTGTTGTTTCTGATGGCTAAGTAGTATTCCATTGTATAAATGTACCACAGTTTTTTTATCCACTCTTCGGTTGAAGGACATCTGGATTGTTTCCAGTTTCTAGCTATTACAAATAAGGCTGCTATGAACATAGATGAGGAGATGTCCTTGTGGAGAGGAATCATTTGGATGTATACCCAGAAGTGGTATGGCTGGGTAAGTTTCTTCTAGCCATGTTACATTGAGAATACAACTTTTGATCATCAGTTTTTATTCTTTCATAGTTACTTATTTTTATAATGCTTGTTTATTTTTTCCAGTAGGAATCTCTATTTGTTGATTTTATACTCCACAGGATGAAATATTTCAACATTTGTCTAACTTTCACTTGTATTTACAAAACTATTAGTCTACTATATCAGTTAATTCTAGCATCAATCTCCTGTATGATTTATCTGATATGCTATATTTTTTATTAATTTATTTTCAGGTTACTTCTCAGTCAAAATCCCATCCTTCTACCCTCAAGGTCCCATCCTCACTGCCTCTTCCCAATCTTCATATGAAAGAAGATATAATAAAGTAAAAACAGATGTATTTAGAAAGTTAAAGTCTAAGTCTTTTTACTGTATGATTAAACTTACACTCTAGTGGAGCTGAAGAGATGGCTCAGTCATCAAGTTTACATTTTGCTGATGTAGAGGTTACAAGTTCTGTTTCCTGTTCTCATATCAGATGAATCACAACTACTGGAACTCCAGCTCCAGCTCATTCAGTGCCTCTGGCCTCTGTTGGCACTATGCTTCCTTAAATATGCTCACATACATGCACTCACAGCTTATATAAAGTTAAAAATGACATAAGTATTGAATGATATTTTAAAAATATGTACTGCGGTGATTCTCAAAAAATAGTGTATGTTAAGATCTAGTATGAAACTAATTATAAAAATTCCCAGCACAAAGGAGACTGAGGCAGGAGGATTGTTATGAGTTCAGGTCAATCTGAGCTAGATTAGACTATGTTTCAAAACAAAACAAATTTACAGACAAAACCATTATTGGATCCTATTCATGGTATTTGATTAAATAGATTTTAAGTCAGAGCCTAAAATTGTCCTTTTTGTTTGTTTGCCACTGTCCTTTTATTAATTTTTTTAATAATTTATTTTCCCCCCTTCCCAGCCCTGCCCTCCCAACCTCTACCCCCTAATCTTTCCCTCTTGCTCCTCTGGAGTGGAGTGTCCCTACATAACAGTCCCTCGCCCCAGTTCAGAAGGCCAAGAGCCTCTTCATACACTGAGGGCCTACAAGGCAGTACCACCAGTGAAAGGTGTCTCCTTGCTAGGAAGGGAAAACTAAAAAACAGACCAACAAACTCACAAACCAACAAAAACAAACAACAACCACAAAAAAAGAAAGAAAAAAGGAAAAAGAAAAAGGAAAAAAAAAAGGTCTATGTCCATGTTCCCGTTGGTGTGTGGGTTGTAGTACAGATATCCTGTACTATATAGCTAAAATCCTACTATAAGTGAATAGATGGACAAATGATGGATATGTAACCAGAAGCAACAAATAAATAAATTTATTAATTAAAAAAAAGGAGGTAGGGCTGGAGAGATGGCTCAGCGGTTAAGAGCACTGCCTAGTGCTCTTCCAAAGGTCCTGAGTTCAATTCCCAGCAACCACATGGTGGCTCACAACCATCCACAATGTGATCTGGTGCCCTCTTCTGGAATGCAGGTGTACATGCAGATAGAGCACACATATGCATAAAATAAATAAAATAAATCTAAAAAAAAAAGTTTAAAAAAAAAAAAGGAGGTAACAGGTTTAAAACACTGTAAATAAATTAAAGGATACAGCCATTCAACCTGGTTTTATAAACCTCCAAGGGTTGGAAAAACTTAGAGCTAAGGTAAATTACATGAAATGCGTGGTGTTAGCCCATGCCTTTAACTTCAGCAGAGATGGGAGGAGCACTATAGAGTTAGTTGTCTTATAAATTCTAGAGTTACATGGAACAGGGTGGTGATGGTGCACACCCTTAATCCCATCATTCAAGAAGAATACACCCTTAATCCCATCACACTAGAGATAGAAACAGGCAGATCTCAGAGCTCAAGGTCAGCCTGATACAAAACAAACTCTAAATAGAGAAAAACTTCGATCCAGAGGTGGTGAGCACATCTTTAATCCCTTCAGATGGGAAACACAGGTCTTGGATCCCAATACTTAGAGTGCAGAGACAGACACATAGGATTTGGAAGGATTTAAGTTTAAAAGCTTCTTACAAAAGACATGCTCAATACAAACAAATTGTCCTTTGAGATCTCAAAATATATACAATAAAGTTTTGTTTAGCTCCAAAATAACAAAATAATTCCTTCTTTAATCCAGATTGAAAGATAATACTTTATATATTGTCAAAAAACCAAATTTGCTTCAGGAGAAATATTACCTGACCCCCCAACCACCCCCCAAAAAAAGGGTAATTGTCCCAGAGTTAGGATTAGGGCAGGGCTCTGTTCTTATCTTTCCAGGAGATTTAAAGCATCCATTCAAGGAATCCAGGGACAACTGGACAATGGAAACCTCAGCAGAAAACAAATCAGACACCAAAGAAGAGGAGTAGCCCAGATGATCCAGCCTTGCAGACTTCCTCAATAGCTGTTTCCCTCAAAAGTCTACAACCACAACAACTCAAAATCGCTAAGATCATTCAGCTCCACACACTGCCCCAGCCAGAACTTCATTAAGTAAAGCCCTGAAGATCAGCTTCTGTCTACAAACTTCTTAGGACATCTAAATAGCTGAGCACAAAAGGACTGAACATCAAATGATTCTATTAACATTTTTAACCATTTTTCCATTCTTATTTGGGCCCCAAACAGGTTTACTACATCCCAAATCAGCAGGAAGTCATTTTAAGAGAGTGACATCCCATGCCCAGAAGGTGGGGAGGGTCCCCCGGGAGGGTCCCCCCCTTTTTGGTTATTTGATGGATAACAGAAAATTTTGTTATTTAGGGGAAGAGATTACAAACTGTTAATGGTCTTGTTAAACGGGTTTTGGAGGTTAGACCCAGGGACTTCTATCTTTTTCTTTTCTGTATCCTTCTTTCTCTCCTATGTAGGAGTCAACAGACTTGAGAAAAAATGTGACATAGACATAGTATAGGAAAGATCAAGAAAAAAGGACAGATTATTGAATATGCCCTTATACCTTTGTATATTGATACAAAATTAATATTATATTTGGCTAAAGTGGTATTGATCATTGTATATTAATGCAAAATTAAGATTGCAATGGGCTATATCGGTATGGATCTTTGTATATTGATACAAAATTAAGATTATAGTTGGCCACAATGGTATTGATCTTTGTATATTGATGCAAAATTAAGATTGTATTGGGCTACATAGATATTGATCTTTGTATATTGATACAAAATTAAGAGTATATTTGTCCACAATGATATTGATCTTTGTATATTGATACAAAATTAAGGGTAAGGCTTCTTCAAGGTATTGTACCTAGTAATGCTTAAAAATGAAATGTGAAGCTTTGGCCTCTTGATACCAACTGTCTTAAATTGTTTAGGATAATTAAGAAATGCAAACTCATAGTCATGTAAGCATGTCACTTTGTTAGCTACTATGACAGTCTATCACAGATATTCCCTAAGCTACTCAGAAATCAAGTTGTTAAAAGACAAGCAACACTTGCTTATCCAAATACAAGAGATAGATAGGGCTTCTTAAAAAACCACAAGAGATTTGCAGAATATGGCATTCAGAGATGTTTTCTTAAATTAAGATTTTTTTGATATCGAGACATGTCAACTCCTGACAGCACCCCCTATTCTACTCCAAGTAGAAGATGAGCATTGAAGAATCTCCAGTGTGAGATGGTTGAATTAGTGGCAAGCCTATCTCTTGGCAAGAAAAACCTCCTTGCTTCAGATGTAGACAAACTGCTGTCCAAAAATGACAAAACTTGGAAGCAGGTAAGTCGACAGCCTAGCTCTGCCAAGACAGGGTAGGTAAGTCCTTCATAATTCCTGCTCTACAATTAATGTCTGTCAAAGAAATGGGACCAAACGGCTGAAGATTGATGCTGTAATGTATGGAGAGAAAATGAGAACTGTCCAGGCAGCCACTGGTATGTCATTTCTTAGTTTTGAAAGATGCAGGCCCTGTACTTCCTGTATAATCAGATATATTTATCCCTCTCAGGTCTCTGAGGTGGTTGAAGAATAGATAGCTAGAGTCTCATAGTTAAATTTTGAGTTGTTTAGGAATCAAGAGGGTGTTCTGAATCTAAGAAGATGTTTTTAAAATTGTGATGCAAGTTAGTATGAAAGCTGAGTCAGATATAGAACTTTAAACTCATGGAGATGGTCAGATAGTAGAATGTTAAAGTCAGCGGCCAAATACATATGGACTGGACATTGGGAATGTATGGTAAGCCATATAACTCTCATAATTGTGGCGTATTTATTTCTGTTGTTTTGTATTGTATTTACTGTTATAAGAGAAAGAACCATTTGTTGGACTGAAAGCAGGAGCTGTTGGGGGAAAGAGGGTGGAAGGGTGGGACAGGAGGGGGGAGTAGGGAAGGGATTGTGACTGAGATGTAACTTGAAGAAATAAAAAATAATTTATTTTAAAAAAGAGAAGACAAAAACAAAACAAAACCCACAAACAACCTGGATGATGCAGATTTAAAGTAAAATTCCTTGGCCCTCTCAGAATAATAAAAACAAAAGATCCAGTTCTGGGTATTTGGGGACTCGGGCCATATAGTCAATGATCTGCTGGAGTCTGTCAAAAGTGTCACTGTCGTCTGGAGGGGTGGAGCCCATTGGAAATGGATAAAGAGCTGTTTGCCCCCAAAAAAATAATAAATAAAATAATTTATTTTTTATTTCTTCAAGTTACATCTCTATCACAATCCCCTCCCTACTCCCCCCTCCAGTCCCACCCTTCCACCCTCTTCCCCCTCAACACCCCCATCCTCTATCCTTTTTTTTTTAGTTTAAGTTATTTCTTTTTCCCCCCAACAGCTCCCCCTTTCAGTCCAACAAATGGTTCTTTCTCTTATAACAGTAAATACAATACAAAACAACAGAAATAAATACACCACAATTATGAGAGTTATATGGCTTACCATACATTCCCAATGTCCAGTCCATATGTATTTGGCACCTGACTTTAACATTCTACTATCTTACCATCTCCATGAGTTTAAAGTTCTATATCTAACTCAGCTTTCATACTAACTTGCCTCACAATTTTAAAAACATCTTCTTAGATCTAGAACACCCTCGTCATTCCTAAACAACTCAAAATCTAACTATGAGCCTCTAACTATCTATTCTTCAACCACCTCAGAGACCTGAGAGGGGCAAATAAATATGATTATATAGGAAGTGGCTTTTTACAAGTTCCTTCTGGGGACAACAATACTGCATAGTTGGGACTCTTATTCTGAGAGCAGTTACTCAAAATTTTCAATATTAGTGTTTCAGCATATCACTGTAAGCACACAGGAACAGAACTGTATTTGTTTCATTGAAAATAACCATACTGAGTGGTTCCATAGGATGTGACTTTTTTTTTAAAAAGACATTCAGTAGAGTTAATGCATTTTACATTAAGCCTTTAGGAAGAGCCATGCCTTACTAACCTTATAGGTTATTAAAACTTACATGCTCTACTGATGAATCCAGGAAAATACCTTCATATAATAACACTGAAGAAAAAATGAAATGAATAGGGAGTGAGTATTGTTTGTAAGCAGGTTTTGGGTCTCGGGATTGATGGATTGCAAATAACTTGGAGCATTTCCAATGCCACTCTGCGTTGGTTTGAAGAAGCAGACACGGAAAGTTAAGTAACTGAACAGAGTGGAATTAGTGGTCAGAGTTCAAATCCCAACTCCACAAATGATTGGTTTATCAGATTTAGTAAGTTACTAAATCTTTGATTAACAGGCAAGGTACACCAAAGCATACAAACCACATTGTTTAAACAAAAAAAGTACTTTGGGTCAAAGAACTAAAATTTGGAGTTCTAGGATCAAGGTGTTTGTAGGGTTTTAGCCTCCGAAGACTGACTACCAGCAAAACAGCCAAAGCAAATGCAGTGTCTAAGTCCTGGGGAATCACATGGGACACTTGGCATGCACTGTAGTTTTCACTGGTTAATATGCCTGAAGTATCATAGGAAGAAAGCCCTTGAGAAGAAATATTAATATCCTCCTCCTTTGTATCAAACTTTCTACATACCACACAGGCTCCACAAAGTCATCAAAACCAGGTTCTCCCAGTTGTTCATTTTGTCTAATGAGTAAAGAAAAAAAATTCTTTCATCTCTAAGAAAATACACTACAGTGATATTCTTCTGTCATTCCTCCACTCTCAGAATATATTGTAGAGTATTGTTGGATTGTGGGAATGTTCTCCTTGTGTGTGTCTCTGTCTTTTACTTCCATTTGTAAAATGGCCACACTAAGCATATTTTTAAGTAAACTCACATTTCAGATACTGACAGATGTTCAACATATGAATGGATGACACACAATTCAATTAAAACTCTCTCTTCCTCTCTCTTGCTCTGTGTGTGTGTGTTTGTGTGTGTGTGTCTGTGTCTCTGTCTCTCTTCGTGTGTGTGTTTCTGTTTCTCTGACTCTTTGTCTCTCTCTTTCTGTCTCTTTAATTTCTCTCAGTATGTCTTCTGTGAAAGACAAAGAGATTCAAGGTTATCTATCTAAAAGAATTGCAGTGAAAATTAAATGAGAATCTATGTGTAAAGGTGCTATCTCACAGCACCATTTCTGATGCTCTGTAATGTTTTTAAAACATGCTTACTCCTGTCATGTCTTTAAGAGAGTCATCATTTTGTTTTCTACTTCTGCCTGTTACATGGTATGCATAACATAAAAACTGTAAAAACAAGTATTATTGAAACCATGTTTGTCTTTTGTTTTCTTGTGATTAAGTATGCCTATGCTATTTCATTTCAAGCAGAACATTCTTGCTTTAGTAAGATTGTTAAGAAGCAGTACTTCCTAGGCAAAGGCTACTCTCTAGTTAAACCTATCTAGCATTCACCTTTCTTTCTTCCTCTCTTTTATTTACTTATTTAATTTCCCTTTGCTTTCTGTCAAATGTGCTCTGGATGATGAGACACTGCACTGGGCCTGTGAGCAGCAGGAACTGAATCAATGCTGAGCACACATTCTAACAGCTGAATGGGAAGCTCACAGGTGGTAATGACTTTCAGTCACAATTTCTGTGAGGCTCAATGCTCTGCTTTGGCTTGCTAGTCCATTACCAATTTCACTGCTCTTTCAGTCTATTACCAATTTAACTCTGCAAAGTTCCTTTTCACTGCTCGTTTTTCCTCTGGCTTTCTTTCTAATTCAATTGCAGGACTTCAGTGGGGGATTGAATGGAAGTTTCTATGTCACAGGCATGATTAAGTTGCTATTCCAATACCACCTGTATTTGCAGGCATTTGTCTAGGTGAGGTGTAGTGTAGTGTGAGGCGTTCTGTAGGCAGACGTTTTATCATATAAATGTGATACTCTAGTCAGCTTTTTAAAGGACCTCAACTTATCCTTCCTATTAAACTAAAGAATAGGCAGACGGATGATGCAAAAAAGACTTTGTTTCTAAGACCTATAACACAAATCTCCTCCTGGATGGAAAGATGAATAAATATGTTCAACCACATCAACCATCCAAATCATGATTACTATGTTTTAGTTGACATGTATTTTTATTGCAAAGTAAAACAGCATATAATCTAAACATTTTTCAAGAAACATAACCCATTTATTGGGCATACGTGCTTTATGTACATAAGTGCTTATATTCTCTCCCAAACCTTGAAAATTTCTGTACCACTCACAGTTTTCAGAAAAGAAAACATGCATGAAGGCAAGTGGACCACACATCGTTCATTCAACATTAGACAGAGAAGGTAGAATTTCATCTTCTGTTCCAAGCTGAGTTCTCTTGGGCTCTGTCCTGGGTAGTGTGTGCTGATGTGACTTGGGAGTCTATACTCCTGGACAATTGTGAAAGCACAGAATATAAAGGTAATTCAGTGTACATTACCAAGTACTTCCCAGGGATGGAAATATTGACCTACAGTGATTTATTTGGTATGTACCCTGTAAACTTCCCTTCCTTTCTGGGAAGTGTTAGATCTAGATGAAATTTCTAGCTCCTTTGACACTATAAAACAACACTGAGGAACAAGCACCCAATATAATTTCCTCTTCACATCCACTCGAAAGGACTCAGATAGGTTATTTTAATATGCTTCTTGCTCAATGACTTCCTGTCACCTACATTGATTTAAGATACTTTTCTCACCAAATAATATATAGATATGCATATACAATTATATATGTGTGTATGAAGATGTATACATATTCTTACTGTATATATTTACTAATAAACTGGAATCTTTATTAAGCAGAATTTTAGATTTTATGCTAAATCTGAGGTTTTGCATACTTTGGGGGAACAATGTAAGACCTAGCATAGTTGAATGTTTTCATTATATAGTTTATCTTGAAAAAATGATATTCAATAATATTTAATGGAATATCTTTGGTTGGCTTCTATACTTGTCCATTGTTCTTATATATAGCATGAACAATGTCTCTATGGTTTGCCTAAAGACTAATCTGCGTGACAGTCAAAATAAGTTCTCCCTTTTTTTTTAATTAAAATAAATCATATCATCTTCCCTCTTTCCTTTTTTAATTTTTTTTATGTTTATTTATTACTTCAGGTTACATCTTCATCACAGTGCCCTCTTTCCATCCCTCCCTGTCCCACCCTCCAAACCTCTACCCCTTCTCCCTTCTATCCCACTTTTCCGGAGAGGAGTGTCCCTACATATCAGTCCCCCACCCCAGTTCAGTAGTCATATGAGGGTCAAGAGCCTCCTCATACACTGGGGGCCTACAAGGCAGCACCACTAGGGCAAAGTGTCTCATTGACAGGTAACAAAGTCTATAATCCTGTTCCCTTTGGTGCATTGGTTGTAGTATAGTTATCCTGTACAATATGGCTAAAATCTGATTATAAGTGAATAGATACCATGTGCATCCTTCTGAATCTGGGTTAGCTTGCTCAGGATGACTTTCTCTAGTTCCATCCATTTGGCTGAAAATTGCATGATTTCATTGTTTCTGTTGGCTGAGTAGTATTCCATTGTGTAGATGTACCACAGTTCTTTTTTTATACATTCCTAGGTTGAGGGACATCTGATTTGTTTCCAGTTTCTAGCTATTGCAAATAAGGCTGCTATGAACATAGATGAGGAAACTTCCTTGTGATTTGGTGAGGAATCATTTGGGTGGATACCCAGAAGTGGTATGGCTGGGTCTTGAGGTAGAGCTATTCCAAGTTTTCTAAAATATCGCTAGCCTGATTTCCATAGTGGTTGTACAAGTTTACACTCCCACCAGCAATGGAAGAGTGTTCCTCTTTCTCCACAACCTCGCCAACATGTGCTGTCATTTGAGTTTTTTATCTTAGCCATTCTGACAGGTATGAGATGGAATCTCAGAGTTGTCTTGAGTTGCATTTCTCTGATGATTCAGAACGTTAAGCATTTCTTCAAGTGTCTCTTGGTCATTAGAGATTTCTCCTTTGTGAATTCTCAGTTTAGCTATGTTCCCCAGTTTTTGATTGGATTATTTGGTTTCTTGGCATTTAGTTTCTTGAGTTCTTTGTAAATTATGGATATTAGGCCTCTGTCAGATGTGGGGTTGGTAAAGATCTTTTCCCAATCTGTAGGTTGCTGTTTTGTTTGAATGACAGTGTCTTTTGCCTTACAGAAGCTTTTCAGTTTCATGAGGTCCCATTTATTGATTGTTGGTCATAGATCCTGAGCTGGTGATGTTCTGTTCAGGAAGTTGTCACCCGTGCCAATGAGTTCGAGGCTTTTCCTCACTTTCTCTTCTATTAGATTTAGTGTGTCAGGATTTATGTTAAGGTCTTTGATTCACTTGGACTTCTCCCAAAGTCTTTTCTTATAAAATTAGGCACAGTTTGTTCACACATGAAATGTATTCATTGGGAATTGAATTTGAACCTTTTTTACTCACAGGAATCAAAAGTTTTTTGTTCTCACTTTCAATGTGCCTTTACTAATTAATGACACAACACAGCAAAGCAGCTCCAGATTGCACAAAGTTTCGGTGATCATGTGGGACTCTCGGCATGAGCCATATTTTTCCACAAGATAGGGGACCAAAGCTTCGAGGGAAGAGTCAGATCCTAAGAAGAAAGACTATCTACACTTCCTTTACCAGGCTTTCCACACATATGCTCCTTAAAAGCATTATGATGCTACATTCTCAAAGCCATCCATTTTCTCTAATGAGTGACTGTCTTTCCAGGGAAGTATACCTACAGGAACAATCTTTCATTCTGAAGAAAATATAACATAGGCACTAGATACTTGAGCAGCAAACAAAGACTCTACTTTAGCGCCAAGTGAAGAAGACTGGCAATGAGTGAAAATTAATTTCTTTCTATCTAATCTATATTTTTGAGGTTTCAGTCTGAAAAAAGCTAGTATATTGGCCTCATTTGTCATTCAATAAAACACAGTTCCATATAAAAATGTGATTCCATAAATATAAATCGATATAAAGGTTACATAGGCTCATTCAACCACAATCAGTAAGGCTAAAATTATAAAACATCTAAATATATTCAAAGAGGAAAGAAAACTCCCTAAAACTTCACAGCTGAAAAATAGCCAGAATACAAATGAAACCTTTTAAACTGTAACTTAAGATGTTTCTAAACAGCATTTTTTAAAATTTAATTATAGGACTTTATTAAAATAAAATTATTTTTACTCAGCAGCAGCTTACTTAAACCACAATCTATAATGCTCTCATGAACTTATAGTTACAAACCTAAGAGGCATTGGCATGTTTAAAACCACAAGGAGTTATTCATGTACTCTATCATGCTGGCTGAGGTGACTCAAGCAGCATACTTAATTCAAGCTCTAAGCATTGTGACCCACATAGTGGTGCTCTATGCAAAGATTCAAGTAGCTCCTCCATACCACACTCTTCTGTCTGTGATCAGAGGGACAAGTGCCTGTCAGAGAATTCTAGTTACCCACAGTCTTCATGTGCTACTCTACTGGCTGGCATGACCCTCATGCTGTTATCATAGTATCCACTAACTGTCATTCTTCATCCTCTTGGTATCTCTGTTTCCACTCAGCCTTTTTCACTCATTCTACATTCTCATGTTGGGCTTTGGTTCTAGAACAGTTGCAAGAACAGTATTTGCCTAACTTTTCTGACTGTTTCTCAGATCAGAGAAAAGAACACAGTCATGCTGGCTGGGCTTGATATCTCTTTTGGTCAGGGCGAATTTACAAGTTTTCTTAGATGAAGCATGATAAACTGTAAAACAATTGAAGTTATAAGAAAAAGATAGCTTCATCTCCAAATTTTAAATTGTCCTTATTATCTCTTTCATTTTCTCAATTTCTTTGAACATCACCTTGAAGAATTATAAAGGCTCCAGGCACTAATTTAAGGATTATGCTGAAAAGAAAGAAATAATTTATAAACAAATACAGTGCACTGTCTAAAGAAAAAAAATGAAAATAATCAAGATTCATTGGTGAACAGAGAATGTTCTCTTTTAGCATTATCTTTATGGATATTTTATCTCATTCTCATAACAACACCATGAAATAAACTAAAGAACACTAAGGAATTCGCTTGGATTCTGAAAACAAATAATCAGTGAGCCTGGACTCCAGTTTGATTCCAAATCCCATTTTTATACTCTGCATTGTTTAACTCCTTTGCTGTCTATTTTTTTAAATACTTCTATTTATGTAACTTTTGCAAGCCATTTACATCACAAAGTAGACTGAGGGAACCATTGGCAGAAACACACAATGAGAAATGAAGGCATCTTGGAATTGAAAAGGTCTGTCAAAGTCATCTAGGTGAACCCTTGCCTTTCAGAAGGCTCACCAAACCATTCCAGACATGCTGTCAGGAAAGGAATTAGCTGCTCTGCTAACTCCTTCACTGCTTAACCATGCTTGCTCCCCCCAGAGTCCCCGGTTCCATTACACCAACGCCCTCCAGCTGCAAAGCTGCAACTTATGCCTTTCGTCTCCTATTCTTGCTTCATCAGAGAGCAAAAACAGCTGCTCTCCATTCTCAACATAATCACACACTGCATGATGAGGGCATGGTTACCAAGTCACCCTCCAACAACTTAGGCCTGGGCCTTACTGCTCAAACCTGTTTACTGGGCACCTGACAACCATGGCAAGTAGAAGAAAACACATTCAAACATATTCACACCTAGTAAAAACCTGGGCAGGAAAACTATTTTAGGGATAGATGTAATCTCTGGTTCACATTGCAGCTAATCTTTTGCAATTGTTTTAAATCTGAAGCACATTCAATAATGGCCAGATACCATTTTTTATGCAATTTAGGTATGGCTTTATCTGAGTTTGAGGTAATTAAATCAAGAAATTCAAGGTGAAAAGAAAAATTTTGGTCAGAGGCCAGCAGGATATTTGATCCAAGGCCCATGTGTCTGAAATTAGACATGAAAGTTAAAACTCTGCTGTCCTTAAATCATTACGACAAATGAAGGGGAAACGTCTGTGTGCTAGAGAGAGAGAGAGGCAGAGACAGATTCAGAGACAGAGACAGAGAGAAAGAAGCAATGAAAGATAGAGATAGAGAGACAGAGGCAGTGAAAGATGGAGACAGAGAGACTGAGGTAGAGGGAAAAACAGAGGCAGAGAGAGACAGAGACAAAGAAACATATATATATATATATATATATATATATATATATGAGAGAGAAAGACAGAGACAGAGAAAGAGTCAGAGACAGAAACAGAAACAGAGATACAGATAGGGGTAGGCTGGTTCCCAGTGGGAATTGCAGGGGACAGAATAGTTCCCAGAAGCTGTTCAGACACACTGAAAAGCTGTTTGGCATGACAGTCTGAGTGAACAAGAAAGGACAGCTCCCTATAATTACAAACTCCAGTTCCTGAGGGATTGCCTGTGTGTCTAAGGAAATAAAACACAGCATATATGAAGAGGTTTTAGAGCCACCTGGTGCCTTCATTTAAAACCAGGTAGTTATATACCCTTCCATTGGTTGTAGCTTTCTTTCATTTTTTTGGATACTTTTAGAAGTTTCCTGTCTCTTGGGATCACTATTTTGAGATATAATTTTCTACATTAAGTCAATGAAATCCTGAAAACATGATTCTGAAGGAATGAGACTCTCACTCAGGCTCCAATATTAGTCTGAGTTGAGGTGATATCAAGCAATCTATTAGTCTGTTTATTCTTCTACCCAATCATCCATAAGTGCAATAAGAGTGAAAACAGTTTCAGCCTCCTATGAATGAGTTTTATGTGACCCGCAGCACATAAAGAACTTTTAATAGTACCTTCTGCAGAGCTTGGCAGATGCTGAATATTATTACCCATCATTAATGTAGAAAAAAACATACACTTAGACTAGACTTTTCAGCAATAAGCAAAAGTAGTGTGTAATGGGGAATGATATTTAAATGGAGCAGACATCAAAGTAGTCAAGTTTTGAAAGTAATCAAAGGAAACATTTAGAAAGAAAGTAATAATGATTAGCTGATGATGGGTAACACAGAAAATATTGTGTTTTCTGGACATACTTTAATGAGACATCAATCAATGATATTGTAGAACTGAAATATAAAATAGAGGTAGTAAAAGGGCCAAAAGGTAGCCTTTTTTTCTAAATGAAGTTGATTAGGTAAATTTTTGAGAGATCTTTAGTTTTTCAGTTGACAGAAGATGCAATATGCACTGGGCTTCTGTGACTAAGAAATATAAATTCTTTATAAGGAGTAATATCATCAGCATGTCAAGTCAGAGAGAATTATGTTCATTAAACACAATTTTAGAGCAATAGAATATAATGAAAATGTGGCTTAGCTATCTTATATTTGTGTATGGTCAGTGATGAGGACAGATGCATATTGAGGATAACCTTTAAAAAATGCATCATAAACTTTACCAGATACTTGATACATTAAAACCATTATTTGGTTAAGTTAACATCTGATTTGGACACTACAAATTAATAACACATTACAGACTGAAATGAATAGAATGAATACTCACTAAAAGTCTCCATTCATGCTTAACCATTGGAAGGAACGTGAAATACTTTACCTAAACCAAGTCCAATCTGCTCTACATGCTGTGTTTCAGGCCATCTAAGCTACAAAATCAGACATTGTCTCAAAAAGACAAAAACAAAGGTAGTCACTTGTAAGACTTACTAAGGTCTACTGTGTATAGAGTCCTGAGGTAGACTGTGAGAGATAATATCATTGTGGAATACAACCAGGGCTTGAAACTCAAGGCAAGAATGATTAGCATAGTGTTTTCTGAAACAGTTCCTTTTAAAATCATTGGATCACAAGATCATCCAATAATCAGTATCCAACATTCTTCTGAAAGCCTTAATTATTAGAAAAAGAAGAGGAGTTAACAGAGGCTAGGATGAAGAGAAGGGGCAAGTAGACAGAAAGAGGTTGGGCGCTGGGTGCCAAAAGTATGATTCAAAAAGAGGGATGTGCTCGGTTTTCTTTACAGCACATATGGTGACTGCTGCTAACACAATGGGTCATTTCCAAATTTCCACACAACAAGTTTGAATGTTACCAACCCAAGGGCTAAATGTTAGAGGTAATGAATACACTGCTTTCCTTAGTCTAATCATTTCATAACACGTATCTGTTGAAAAGCACAATGTATCCTCACAATATGTCAGTGAACATTTTTGAAGCATGTTATAAAAGAAAACCTTCCTTTGACTTTCATGGGCACAATGAATTACATTCTAGTGCATTGACTTTTTGTCTCTGATCAAACTAAGCTTCGTCTAGGTGTAGCTGCATTATTTTCACTGCCTTGCTGCTACTGTTTTGCTGTTGTTTTGTTTTTTTTCATATTCTTTATGATTATTTGGGTGGCACCTCAACTGAAATTTTTCTAGACACTGAATTTAAACACTTTTATACACTGTGCACATATTCCATCATTGCTGTACCTTGTTATTTCCATTTATTTTCATAGAATTTCTTTGCAATAGTTTTTTTTCTCAAATTCATTTTAATAACATCAACCTTGATATAAAAATCACATCAACACCAAAGTTTCTCTGCAATATTTACATGGAAAATAGTTAGCATGGTGGATTTTTTTCAGTAAAATATAATTGAAGTGTAAAATGTAAAGCATAGTTTCTTTATTAAAAAAAGACTAGAAAATAAACTTGACTTCTGCTTTTGCTTCAGAAAATATGCTATTTAGGTAGCACCTGTTGTTAAAAACATCAACAAATACTATGTCACAATGATAATGGTCAAAACAAAGCAATCAATAGTCTTATATTCAAATAGGTATTCTTTGTCTCTTAGTTCAAGGCCACCCTGACACAAAGCAAGCTCCAAATAGAGAAAAATTTAGATCCAGGGGTGGTGGTGCTCATCTTTAATCCCAACAATTGGGAAGCACATGCCTTTGATCACAATACTTGGAATGCAGAGGCAGGCACATAGGATTTGCAATCATCTAAGTTTAAAAGCTAATTGAAAAAGGCATGCTGAAATCCAAAGTGAATTGTCCTTTGAGATATATACACTTAAAGGTATATTTAGGACCAAAATATCAAAAGAATTTCTTTTTTTAATTTATTTTTTATTTCTTCAAGTTACATCTCAATCACAATCCCCTCCCTACTCTCCCCTTCAGTGCCACCCTTCCACCCTCTTCCCCCTCAACCCCCATCCTCTACCCTTTTTTTTTTTTAGTTTAAGGTATATCTTTTTCCCCCCCAACAGCTCCCCCTTTCAGTCCAACAAATGGTTCTTTCTCTTATAACAGTAAATACAGTACAAAACAACAGAAATAATTAGGCCACAATTATGAGAGTTATATGGCTTAGCATACATTCCCAATGTCCAGTCCACATGTATTTGGCACCTGATTTAAACATTCTACTATCTAACCATCTCCATGAATTTAAAGTTCAATATCTAACTCAACTTTCATACTAACTTGCCTCACAATTTTAAAAACATATTCTTAGATTCAGAACACCCTCTTGACTCCTAAACAACTCAAAATTTAACCATGAGATTCTAGCTATCTATTCTTCAACCACCTCAGAGACCTGAGAGGGATAAATATATCTGATTACATAGGAAGTGCAGGGCCTGCAGCTTCCAAAACTAAGAAATGACATACCAGTAGCTGCCTGGACAGTTCCTATTTTCTCTCCATACACGACAGCATCAATCTTCAGCCATGTGGCCACGTTTCTCTGACAGACATTGATTGTAAAGCAGGAATTATGAAGGACTTACCTACCCTGTCTTGGCAGAGCTAGGCTGTCGACTTACCTGCTTCCAAGTTTTGTCCTTTTTGGACAGCATTCTGTATATTAATGCAAAATTAAGATTGTATTGGACTATATCGGTATTGATCTTTGTATATTGATACAAAATTAAGATTGTATTGAGCTACATAGGTATTGACCTTTGTATATTGATACAAAATTAAGATTATTTTGGCCACATTGGTATTGATCTTTGTATATTTATACAAAATTAAGGGTAATGCTCCTTAAAGGTATTGTACGTAGTAATGCTTAAAAATGAAATGTGAAGTTTTGGCCTTTTGCTACCAACCATCATAAACTGTTTAGGATAATTAAGAAATGCAAACTAATAGTCATGCAAGCATGTCATTTTGTTAGTTACTATGACAGTCTATCGCAGTTATTTTCTAAGCTACTCACAAATCAAGTTGCTAAGAGACAAGCAACATTTGCTTATCTAAATATAAGAGATATATAGGGTGTCTTCAAAAACCTAAAGAGATCTGCAGAATATGACATTCAAAGAATTTCTTTTTTTAACCTCAATTGAAAGATAATACTTTTTATATTGTCAAAAAAACCAGTTTGCTCCAGAAAAAAATATTACTTGCCTAAAGAAAGAAAGAAAGAATGAAGTAGTGCCCCAGAGTTAGGATTAGATGAGGCCTCTGTTCTTATCTTTCCAGGAGATTCAAAGCATCCATTTAAGGAGTCCAGGGACAACTGGACAATTGGAACCTCAGAAGAAAAGAGATCAGACACCAAAGAAGACAAGTAGCCCAGATGATCCAGCCTTGCAGACTTCCTCAATAGCTGTTTCCTCAAAAATATACAACCACAACAACTCAAATTGCTAACCAAGATTGTTCAGCCCCACAGACTGTTCCAGCCAGAACTTCAGTAAAGGCCTGAAGTTCAACCTCCAACTACAAACTTCTTAAAACATTTAAATAGCTGAGCACAAAAAGACTGGACATCAAATAGGAAAATATTTATTTTTTTTAAGTTTAAAACAGATTTTTTAAAATTAATTTATTTTTATTTATTCAAATTTCATCTTGATTGCAGCTCCTGCAATCCTCCCCTCCCACTCTCCCACCGTCTTCCTTCTCTCCTTCCTTTCCTTCTCCTCCAATGAGGGGTGTCCCCCCATATATCTTCTAGGAAAAAGTCTTAACTGATTTTATTTTGGGCTTCCCTCCTACTAATTCATTCTTCATAGGGCAGAATGACATATATGTGGTAGATACCCATTTTAAATGCTGAAATTCAAGTTTTTATGATAGTGTTTTCATACTATCTAAGAATCTATATATCAATCTATATATGAATCTCTCTGTCTAGTCTTTGTATATAGATATGGATACAGATATAGGTATAGTGTGTGTGTGTGGTGTGTGTGTGTGTATGTATTTGAGTGTATGTATATATGTGTATATATATATGTATACATATATATATATACACACACACACACACACACACACACACGCACACACACACACACATAGGCATGTACAAGCACACACACTTGAATTTACTCAAGGAACTACTATGTGTTTATTCCTACCCCAGAGTATATATTCTTTATGAGGACACTGTAGATTTCCCAATACTACCTAAATCTAACTAAGAGATTATAAATATGTGACTCTTTAATGATTTTATGTAAGAATGAA
>CAJQZJ010033410.1:1978622-2059693 GCA_907164525.1 Lophiomys imhausi | reverse complement strand
ACACCATATACATAGTCTCTCATATAGATCTACTTCACCATCAAATCTACCCTAAGATATTCAGGTTTAATTTTCCCCCTCTAGTCTTCATTTTCCCATGAAAACTTCTGCCTCATGAAAGTCTTGTTAAATAAACATTTTCTATTGTTATTTTTTATCTATTTTGTTTTAAGTCAAGGTCACATGTAGCTTAAGTTGTCCTCCAACTTACAACAATCTTCCTGTCTTAGCCTCTCAAGTGCTACAATTATAGGCAAGACTCCTCCTGTCTGCTTGTATCTTTAGAATCAATCATGTTATAGAATCTTTGTTTTGTTTTTTCTTTGTATTGATTTTTTTATTTTGTGAATTTCACATCTTGTACCCTGTTCCCTCTTCCTCTCCTACCTCCCCTCAGACCCATGCTCCCTCTCTCTCTCTCTCTCTCTATATATATATATATATATATATATATATATATTAAAAATCTCATTGTTGAAGCTGTAGTGTGCCTCAGTATGTCCCACAATATTCTCTTTTGTCCACATGTTTTTGCTTGCAAATATTCATCATAATGTCTCCTTGTTTTGGTATGAGGCCTGTTTTCTCCTACTTTGTCAATACTAGAACCTCACTGGAGTTCCTCTCACATAAGCTGTTATTGCCCTGTGTCATGGAGATCTTTTAGTTTTGGGCCTGTGGAACTGACTTCTTCATGCACTCTAGCAGTTCATCAGTAGTGTAGGCCAACTCAAAATCCTGGTTCTGGGTCTGCAATCTTCACTTGCAAGGCCTGCTCTCCCAAGAGTTTCAGCAAGTAAGGAGTTGGATCAGCTCTCCTGCTTTCATGATACCATCAGGGCCAATTCTGTCTGCTACCCATGGCAATGGCAAGAGAGTAAAGTGGATCTCTCCTTCACCAACACCACAAAACAGACAAAAGGCAAGGCTGGCTCTCAGACACTCACTCCCACGGGGCTGGCTCAGGCACAATTCCCACATCCAGGGCCAGTTGTACTGTACTGCCCACGCAAGGTGCAGGGCCTGCTCTTCAAGTGCTGCAGTATATGAGAGCCAGGGACAGCTCTCCTCTCTTGTGACCCCATAAGGGCCAGATCTCCTGCTGTTCACCACCAGTAGGGAGGATCAAAGGGAGGGGATCTCTCCTCTGCCAACACCAAAACAAAGCAGACAAAAGGCAGGGAGGGCTGGCTCTCCTACATTCATGCCCTGTGGGCTAGCTCACTCACAGACCCTTCAACCATGGCCAAGAAGTGCTCCCCTAGTCTCTGGCTTACTTCCTGTACTGGGAACCCATCTGGTGCTTGCATGGTGCTGGACTGGTGTTCCACACAGTCTAGCTCACCTTTCGGGTTCCATGGTATTGAAGTTGGGTTGGTATCTGGCTTGCTTCCTCCCCCCTCCCCAGGAATATTAGGCTACTATTCATTCGGGTGTTCATAGGTCAGAACATGGATGTAGACATAGCCTCTCTCCTCTCTACCACCTACTAATATATATGTGACACAGCAGCTACATCTGCACTATCTCTAGAGGCAGGGCTGTTACAGAATCTTTTGTTTGTTTGCTTGTTTTTGTTTTTTATGTTTATTTATTACTTCAATTTACATCTCCATCACAGTCCCCTCCCACTACCTCTCCTGTGCCCACACTCACACCCTCCCACTCTCTCCCCCTTCTCCTACCTATCCTACTCCTCTGGTGTGGGGTACCCTACATATCAGCCGCCTTCAGTTCAGTAGCCATATGAGGGCTATGAGCTTCCTCTTGTACTGGGGGCCTATATGGCAGCTTCACTAGGGCAAATGTCCCACTAACAAGTAACAAAGTCTATGTTCCTGTTCCTTACAGTCTGTTGGTTATAGGATAGTTATCCTGTACTATATGGCTAAAATCCACTATAAGTGAATACATACCATGTGCATCTTTCTGGGTCTGGGTTAGCTCACTCAAGATGAGCTTTTCTAGTTCCATCAATTTGGCTGGAAATTGCATGATTTCCTTTTTTCTGATGGCTGAGTAGTATTCCATTGTGTAAATGAACCTAAGTTGAGAAGACTAAGCAATCTCCAATAAAATATTCACAAATAAGAGAGATTTCAGTACTATCTAAACAAACTAACTCTATGGTATACTTTTAAGCAGCATGCTTTATTTTCTTTACTCACATACAAAATGCTTGAATCAGCATGTATTTATAGTTCAGAAAGCTGGTGTTCAAATGTAATTTCTTGCATTGTTTCATCTAGTATTTTTAAATCAGACAATTCACAAGATTCTGTTAACTGCATCATAAGCACTTCATGAATACATGATAATAACCAATCACCTGGCATTGTATGATGCTTTCTAAATAATTTCCACTGATGATCATGAACAAGTTTAAAAGTAAAAGAGATAACTTCTAAATTCTAGAGCAGATTGAAAGCAAACTTCTCTATTTGTGGGTACAGGATTGTTCTACTTTTGAGTTTATATAACAATGTTGTTCAGAAGTAATTTTTAGATGAGGAGTTCTCCATGTCTAAAGCTTAGAAAGATATACTTTGAGCTTTCTATTTTGTGAAGATGCCTCCTATAGAACCCCCAGCTGACTGCAGAGATTACTTGCTCCCTAGGGTTTCTTCTTTTGCTGCACTTTGGAATTCTGATGATATTTTTCTATCATGTTTGCTCAGTAATGCAATAAATAAGATTTAGAAAATAGTTTATTCTTCAACAGTTCATTGGTTTTAATGGGGTATTTATTCGAGAGAAGTGAACCATTATCCTACTAGAATTGGAAGTCCACCATTTGTATCAGAGTTCAATCATCAAATATCTGTTTCCACAGAAACAAATAAAGATGTTTGTCTGTATAATTTTTACATAAGGGGAGTAGTTCTCTATTTAGTGGATGACAACTCATTGTACTGGATGTCACATATATTCAAGGAAATGCATTCTGTCTTGCCATGTTACTACCATCTTATAAATCATGTTTTGTTTTGTTTTGTTTTCTGTTTCCGGCTTTCTGTACTCCTGTATATCAGAGTAATGTTTTGAAACCTAGACTGTACATAGTTTCTAACCATCTCCACACCATTACTGCATCTATGACCACAGAACCCAGGTAACAGGCTGAATAACAACAGGAATGAAGAGAAATCAAAACCAACCTTGTCCCATTTAGTCACATTCTCAGTTTTTTTCTTACTAAGTAAAATTGCCTAATAAAGGAATAACTTTATATTTCTTTATATATTTAGTTATATTTATATATTACCAGAATTTCCTTATCTGTATATAAGTTTTAAAATATGTGGTATCAAGATAGATGCTACATTTTACATTTAGACAACAGCTTTGTTGCACTAGAAATACATGCTTATATAAGCATTTTCTATGAGAGTAAAGACAATGTGGCACAGAGGTTAAAAACAGACTCTAGAGTTAACTAGATTTTTAGTATAACAGTAAAATGAAAATTCACAGAGTTGTGTTGTTTAATTGTATAACTGCAAAAAAATAACATTAGAGATTCAATTTAAAACACCAACTAATATTTCCATCCATCCTGCTAGTCACATGGACCTGCTAGTTTATAGATCACCAAAACCCACCCATTCATGCCTTGCCATACATGGAGAGCCTGTGCTGAGGTGTGCTAATAGAAAAATCTGTAACACATTCTCCCTTCTCTTTTACAAATGAGCTAATGGGCGCTGAATGGCAATTTCTATATCCCTCATTTTTATCATACTCAAGACTTAGTTTTTGTCATTTCAGTGTCACTGTTTTAAATTATGAGGTTGTTGTTCTAATGGGCAGACACATTGCCCAGTGATGATGAGGAGAAGGAAAAGTCTATTGCAGGCAGTATAGATATCAGTAAGATGTGGTGTCTGGGGGCCTCCACATCAAAGCTGTTCGCTGACTTCCAGAACTATCTGTGCATTTTACGGTTATTCAGCAAATCACTTCTCACAATAAATAGATCCCTTGTGCCACTTAAAAAGGCCATGGCATTCATTTCACTCCATTTCACAGAATGGAGCAGCTTGTCGCATAGATGAAAAGAATTTAGCTGTGCTATCAGTAGCTTTTCTCTCTTTTTATAGGCTGATTGGAAATTTCTTAGTAATGATGCCCTTTGCCTCTTTTTCTTCTTATTTTTAAACTCTGTTTGGAAACAGCTTCCATCTCCCTTCAGATAGATAAATTTTGGTACTACTTTCCTGTACATCACATACAAAGGATGAACTTGGTTCATTACAAACAAAATCTCACCACCTTACTTTCCTAATTTTTTTCTATCCCTTCAGTACTTTGTTTACCATAAATGACTTCCTGCTCCTTATTGGAGACAGATGATAGATAGACAGACAGACAGTCAGACAGTCAGACAGTCAGACAGATAGACAGATAGATAGATGATTGATAGAGGATAGATAGATCATTGATAGATTGATGATAGATAGATAGATAGATAGATAGATAGATAGATAGATAGATAGATAGATCGACAGATAGATAGATAGTCGACCTGTGACCTCTACAGATTTATATATCATAAAGCTATCATAGAAGGCCAAATCAAAACCATTTTATTTTGTATAACCCATCATAATCTTTGTTCTTAACCCCATGGAATCGGGAAGTATATATGTCTGTATATATGAGTGTGTGTGTGTGTGTGTGTGTGTGTGTGTGTGTGTGTGTGTTACAATGTGCTTGTATGTGGAAGACCATAATGAATAGAAAGCCAAACCAAACTTCTGAGAAAAACTCTGACAAATGATCCCAATGGCCAGAATTGGTTATTCATCTCTAAGAAAATAATTTACATTCAGACCTTTTAAAGTTACTACTGGAGGAATGGTAACAATTAGAATACTGCCTCTAACCTAAGAGCTCCAGGACATGACTTGTTCCTCTGCTGACCTGCTGTGACTGATAATAGCCTAGCAACACCTATTGGTCCTATGAATTAAGCCATGAGAATAAAATTCTCACACTCTTGACCACTTCATTTAAAAGCTGTCTAAATGGGTTTCAAGCAAATTTCCTAGACTAACCAGCTGCTCTGTGAGTCGAATTAGCCTTGCTCATGTAAGTGCTGTATCTTGAATTAAATATGGGTATAATTGATTTAAGATTACTTCTGAGGTATGCTTCCTTATTATAACTATATTCCTCCTCCTTTATATATCCCTATTTCGAATACTAAATGAATTTAATAGAAAAAAACTTTTAACATTCTTCAAACAAGAGATATAAGCTGGTGATTAATAGTTTATTTTTAAGTAGACATTTATATCTACCCACACCAATAGCAATGAAGGGAAAGGTAATTTTAGATACAGCAAAGTTTTACTAGTAACTAGCATCATAGGATGTTAGATCAATTGAGATATTAGCATAAAGTATAAAATTAAAATTTTACATGTTATTTTACAAGTGCTGTGAGCTCCAAATTTAAACATTGTGGTTGATCAATAAAATCATCTAGTGTAATTAAATTTAATACCTTTTAATATACCTGTGCAAGTTCTACCCTGATTTCATCCATATTTTTATTCTATCCTACACAACATGACACTTTCCCTAGAATGTATGTGTTGATTGTTTTTCCTCAAGCAAAGACCATTTCCAAGGAATAATAAACTCATCGGAATGAAAATGGTGACTTTTTTTTTTTTTTACTTGTTATTCAGTGTTTGAGGAAGTTGTATTGAATACAACTTCAAACAATGAGTGCAAGTTTTCAAACATGTTTATCCAGGGTTCAGATGTTTGATTAACTTTGTTGAAATCTGAAACAAACATTAAAACAAAATCTTCATATCATTCAAAAGTTTTTACTCAGATATGCCCTTTCCATATTCTTCCACATAGCTGGTAGTGTCAAAGATGACAGTGGCAGAATGAAGTTCTTGCCACATTCACATGAAGGGATGCTATTTTGGAATGTTTTCCAGCTTCTTCCCAGAGGGTGAAGCGAAGTTTCAGACATATTTTCGCTTTTGATTTGCCCAAACCATTTTAGCCTGGAGAGTGCTTACTGTGTGTGAGTTCCCATTTGGGTCCTTGCTTGGAAGATCCCTCTGCTTCTGTGTATGCCTGTTCCTTGGTCTTCTATTTACTTAGCCTTTCCTGAAATATGGACTTTAGTGACCTGGGACACCAGGAAACGCCAATTTAGCCTGGTAAACTATCATTTTCACTGTGGCCTCAACATTTCCAGCAAAGAGGTTTTGTTATGTTTTTCTTGGTCCCTTCTACCAGAAACATGGTTTGAGGTTGACTTAGAAGTTCAGAATGATTGCAGAATATAATGACAGGATGCCCTCAAGTGGTGACATTTACACTATCCAGAAATCTCTAAGTGGTTTGTAGCATGCATGTGCAATTCATCCTGCCGCCTCTTCAGATGTACATCCTAACAACTCACAAAGCCAAGAGAAAGAATAAAGTGAAAAGATCCTAAACATTCTTGAAAGGAGATAAAATGTACTTCACTGGAAGAATTATGTTTTGGTGTCAAATTATTATTTATTAAAATATTAAAATTCTTAATAATTTTATTTCACTGGATATTAAGAGCAACTGCTAAGTCTTGGAAAGTGTGTGTGTTTATGTGTTTATGTGTGTGTATGTGTGTTTATTGGGATTATTTATTTTAAAATTAACACACTTCATAAAAACCCAGATCCTACCAGTGAGCCATCAGAAATTATCTTCAGACTCACACTCTAATACATGCAAGTAGGGAGAATGTAATTTCATTTTATTTCTTATGTGCCTCTTCATCAATGAGAGCACAAAGCAAGATGACTTCCTCATAATGCAGGTGGAAAATACCAATATCTTGAAAAGTGTGAGCACAGGTACCTCAACTTGTTATTCTTATTTGTCTATGAGCCCAGTGTGTCACTGATTCTGTATTTCATTCGAGGTAGACACATTCTGGGTAAAACAGTCAATATCCCAAACTTTGCTCTCCCAGTCGTCCTTCACACAGACTTTTCAATACACACACACCCTCTTTGAATCCATAGGCTTTTTGGTTGCTTTCTCATTCTAGCATCAACTTCATTGAGGTCTTAAACATTTTCCACTAACAAGACTTTCTAGGAAAAAGAAATCATTGATGTATGAGTGATATAAATGGATAAATTAAAAAGCTACCTTTAAATAATCTAATTCAGAATTATAACATTGGAAAATTGAGGTGGAAAATGACAGTAAGAACCATATAATTCCAAGAGACAAGTAATTCCAAGTCTTTACCCAGGTGTCAAAAAATGGATTTAGAGTAGTTAAAAAGTTGCATGTGACAAACGCATATTACTTACTATTGATTCCATTATTGAGTGAACAAACATGTATGAATTTAGCTAAGAAATATTACTAAAATTTTGAGAAAGTTTTGGCTGTGTATATTGACATGTTCAGGACATGACAGACAACAGAAGTCCTGACTGCATATTTAACAACACAATTACCCAGTACATAGACGGTTTGACCTTAAATATCAAATCATATATGTGTATAGTGGCTGTCAGCAATATGCAGATGTGAGAGCACATGAGTATTTTAAATGATCAACTAAATCAATTAATTAGTAAGAGTCATCAACATTTTGCAGACAGTTTCAAAAGGACTGCGTTTTTACCTTCCCTGTCCCAGTTTCTAGTTTATACACAAAGAAACAATATAATTTCCCCTTGTATTCCCAAATGTGGATGAGAGGGCCTACAAAGAACCATTCCTATTCTTATCTATTTCTCCCCCTGTATTTGGCAGAACTAGATGCAATAATGCAAATATTCAATTATATTCAGTGTATGCCATACTTTGTGCTGGGCATGTCATTACCTTATAATTACAGTTAATGACTTCCTTCTAAACTATGTTATTGAACAAATGCATGCATGATAAGAAGCATGCATAGAAGTGTCAATTTCTCTTCAGCTTTTTGACTGATGAAGAAATTAGACCCTATATCAAAAGACAATGTCTTGCATCGTTATTTAGATGAAGTGATGGTTAATTTTGTAGGTCAACTCAGACTCTGCCTATGCTTAGAACATAAGGTAAGTGAAACACCGGAACTACCCAGGAATGTGTGTGTGTTGCAGGAAGCAACAGAAAACTTTACAGATGTATTTGAAAGGCTTCTGTGCTGTTCTTTTCAGCTTTTTGTTGGGGGAGACATTAAAATAAAAAGTAATAAATGAAAAGGATAATTCCTTATTTTCCTTTGTTACTGGTTTCTGAGACAAGGAACAAAACCTTCACTAAGTCTTGTCTTTAAAATCATTAAGGACACTACCTTTCCCTCACTCAGTCATTACCAGTCACCCAAGAAGATATCATGGTCTTAGTACCTTGTATGTAATATTTTGTGAGTCAATATCAAGCATTCCAAAACTATTTCCTGAGGTCATGAGCTTAATACTTATTTGTAATATATATATATATATTTTCAATATAGGATGTATATTTTTTTCATACAGCAAAATATTATTACAAAAAATAACCACAAAACTTAGTAAATCAATGCCTAGGGCATTGAAAAGAAAATATAGGTCAATTGAAACCAAAGATCTGTATAAGAACTCCCAGAGATAAGAATCTAGAAAATGGCGACTGTGTGTGAATTCACAAGAGTGATGGAAACTTTTGTACCCATGTTCTAGATATGTCCCCAAAAATTTAGTTCTACTTCTAACCATCCTTCCACAGTCCCAATGAAAAAGCCAGAAATGAGTACTTCATGTTTTGATGGACATTAAGGGATAGTAATATAAAGAAATACTCAGTCCTTTCCTTCAGGCAATGCATATTAATCTTACAACCAACACACCAAAAGGAACCAGAACATAGACCTTGTTACCTGTTAGTGGGATACTTCGTCCTAAATAGAATTGCCATATAGGCTCCCAGTGGAAGAGGAAGCTCTTAATTTTCATATGACTGTAGAACTGAAGGGGGCTATATGTAGGGGCAACCCACTCCAGAGGAGTAGGATAGGTAACTTGGGGAGGGGGAAGGTGAGAGGGTAGGACCGGGAGAGGTGGAGAGAGGGGACTGTGATGGATATCTAACTCAAAGTAATAAATAAAGAAAGAAAAAAAAAGAAGAAGAAGAGCAAGTATCACTCTGTCAAATACTTTAAAATCATCAGATATGGTATATTTAAAAAAATCTAGTGAATACATTCTATGTTCTTATAATAAAATTTAGATAACTACAAAAACAGATACTTTATGTAAGAAGTGAAAATTGAAAAAATGGTAGGAAATCTAACTAGAGAACATAAGGAAGAACAAGGTTTAGAAAGAGTGTTAGGATTATAATTTAGTCAACAGAACTCTTCCCAAGCTAAAGTAGAGGTAAAGACCAAAATAAACAAGGAAAATAAGAATTTAATATCTACAATGTAAAAAGTACACAACATGCATAATTAAAGAAGCATAATGAGAGAAGAGAGCTGAAAAATATTTGTAACAATAATATCCAAGAAGTTCCCAGAGCCTGTGATGAGCATCAAAACCCAATCCGTGAAGCTGGAGGAACAGTGGCAGAATGCATGCAAACTCCCCAAAGACTAAGAAATCCAATGTGAAGACAAATATAATCACACACTGGTGCTTCTTATTTAACTGGAGGAAAACCAAGGGCAAATTAAATCTGTTAAAGGGGCCAGCGGGTTCATGGTAAACATTCAGTTTGCAGATGGAGGAGTAAAACCAGCATAGCAAACTTGTCATGCAAAGAAGTAAAGAATGCAAAGGGAAAAAAGATGACCACAACCTCTCTGAATTCCACTTACAGTGAGCTATCTTTCAAACATAACAGAGAAATAGATTTCTTGACAGAGAGAAGTTGAAAGAATCCACAATATATACTGAACTGCCATGCTATAATGCCAAAGTTCTTTATGTAGAAGACACATTTCTAAATGTCAGAAGTCTATATTTATTAAAAGGAAAGAAGAATCTCAAGACAAAAAAAATGGATGATGAAACAACAAAATTTTTCTTTTGTTTATTTATTGTATATGCAACTGCATGTGTGTTTATTTGCAGAGGCACATAGTGTGTAGGTGCTGGTGAACATATGTACTGACATTTGCAAGCCAAAAGTCTCCCTATAATCATTTCTCAGATACCCTCCACCTTCTGAGCCAGTCTTACTGAACTAGAGCACAGCAAATGAGTGATGGCCAGTGAGTCCCAGGGATTCACTCACTTCCATTTTCCCAGTACCAGGATTACTGCTTTAAAAATATTTTTCTTCTCATATATCTTTAAGATAGCAATAAAAATGTGTTATGTGAAGACATCATCTAGATGCATTAAATGATTAAGAATAAGGGAAGGGAAGCCCTGGGAAAGATCACTTATTCACTTTACTTGTGATATACTCTTACTTGAGAATTTAACTTTGATTTTATTCTTTAGAACAAGTGAAATCTATTAAAGAATATAATCTATATGCCAAAAGTGCATGAAAAAGTTATTCACAATAAAACTAGAGAAGCAGGGAAAGGGGGGCGGGGCGACAAACAAACAAATGAAACAAAGAAAAGGACAGATTCTTTTTATGCCATTCTAGTCATGTTTTGTTTTCATGGCTTTTTTGCTTCAATTCCAGTTGAAGTATCGCAGAAGAGAACATATGGCTGTGAAGTTTAAACTATTTACTTCTACAAAGCCTAAAAATATATCAGTCCTCTATAGAAAAACACTGCAGGACTCATATAAAACTCTATGGTTCATATTTCAATTTCATTTCACCGAATAATGTTCTTATTAGCTATTTAATCCACCATATAATACAGAATCTTCTGATGATTTTGATTTCATTTTCTTCTAGTTTCCATTTGTGTGAGTGTGCATGTGTGAATGTGAGTGTGTGTGTGTTGTGTTGTGTGTGTGTAGAAGCCAGGGCTCTTTAAAGCTGATTTCTCCATCCTCTCAATAAGTTTCCATCACTCTTAAGGTATTTCCTCAATTTCTTGTACATAGCATGCTCTAAGGCTGGGGAAGTAGCTCACCATTAGAGTGTCTACTCAATATTCCTAAGGTACTGTGTATGATTCCATTATTGAGAAAACATAACAAATCAAGATGATTGTACACTGTATGCCCTGCCTCAAAATTGGTTTCACCTTTTACATCAAAGATTCATAATTCTTTTTAATATGGAGCAATATCTAGAAATTAAGACATGACTGCTATGTTTATTCAGTGTTAAAAAGTGGCCAGTGGTGCTAAAAAATTTCTCAAGGTGTAGCCCTGAAACATACACACACACTCACACACATGCACATGCACAAACACAGTGTATGTAATAGAACAATGATAGATAGGTATAAATATATCTGTTTGTAGTCACATTGCTCTGCTTGTATGTTAATATGCTTAAACAGAATTTCCAGTGTATTTGTCTAATTCCATAAATCCATGTTTGCATATAAAAATCAAATGAACTGTTCTGAGAATTCTGAATCCAGATCATTGCAAGAAAAAAAAATCAGATACAGAAGCTCAAAATTTGTTCATGGTTCCTTTGTATGGGGAAGGTAAAGTTTACATAGGCCAAATACAATCTGATGGGTTTTGACAAATGAGTACTCCAGTATAATACATTCTGTTATCAATCTATGGGACCATCTCCTTCCCAAGCAAGACCTCTTTGCATTTAACAAATGACTTTAAGCAAATCTTTAGCCTAATACTTTCTATCACAAGTTATTTGTGCTCACATTATACCTCTATATTAATAGGGAGGGACACATAAGACATCATTTTCTGCGCCTAGCTCCTTTTGTTAATCAAAATGTTAAAATTCATCTAATGCATCACCTGTGTGAGCAGTTTCTTCATTTTGACTGCTTAGTGTCATTTTATAGTGTGAACATCTTCTAAGTCATTTGCTGTCTTTGGAATAACAATTAATCCTATGGCTGCCCTAGTGCAGATACATAGAGGCCAAACTCTCTGTCCAGTCTCTGTTATTATATACTTTGGTATTCCTTCCTGTTCCAACAGACATAGAGGTGACAGACACTTTTCTATCCTATTCCATATTTAATCCTTATTTATTAGCACCTGTTACTTGACTTGCTTTCTATGTTAGTTCATAACCCATTGTTACATCAAGAACAAAACTGTCACCACACAGAAACAAAAATGAATGTTTCTAGAAAATCAATTGGATGAAAAGACAAAAGTAACAAACAGACAAGACAAACAAACAAACAAGCAAAAAAAGACCTCAACTCAGCATAGGTTTTAAATCTTCATAAATTCCTATTTAAGCATTCTCTGCCAAAGCTTGTATTCTCCAACTTTGGTAATACATTCATGAAGAAATAAACTATGTCCCTTTATAGAAGGTACAATATTGTGTTAAACAAAAGTGAACAGATTTAAAATAATGACTTGCTCAGTGCATTTCCTCTGGCCCCTACACAAATATGATTGAGTTTACATTACTTTCCCGATTAGAAACATTGCCGATTAGAGGTGGACAGACTAGGCAGTGCTACTGGGCACAATTACCCTGTGACAAGCCTTCACTGAAGTAGCATATGAAGAGGTTTCATTATCGACTTCTTTTTAAAAATTATTTGCTCTTACAAACCTCTGTTGCCTCTTTTCCCTGAAAGCTCCGTCTCCACTGCTACCTAATATATCAGAGCGTCATGCTTCACCTATGTAATATTGTTTCAGGTCTGAAGGATGTCTTGCAGAAACATGATTGGTCTACATGTATCACAATCCTAGATGAGTAACCATCTCTTCAGCAGAACTGCTCCATGTGGCACACTTGCTCTTCACCACCCTGCTGCTCCACTTCAACCGGTTCATATTTTTCCTCATTCCAAGCCTGGTTGTCGGATGGTCTCCCAGGTTCTGCTGAAAGCCTTGAACTTCTATACATTGAATTAAAAATCGCATCACTGTCTGTCAAAGAGTGGACAATGTCAATCTTTTCTCCAGACTTCTTTCAATATCTAAAGCGGTTGGGTTTCATATGTGAGCTGAGCACCAGATTTCACTAGAGTCCGTTTAATTTCTAAAAATAAGATTATTTTTAGAATAATAAATGGTCTGGAGAGACAGCTTAGGGGATAAAGTGCTTACTACAAAAACACAAGGATCTCAGTTAAACACACAAACATGAGTGCCGTAGGTGGTTCAGTCTTCAGAACTGAGGTGAAAAGTATGTATTTATTGCATTCTTAAAATCCCAGAACTGGTAAGCCTGAGGCAAAAGATTATCTGGGATTTACTATCCAGCCAACCCAGACTAAATCAGAGATCAGTGTAAATGGTATCTCAAAAACAAAGGTAGACAGTGCCTGAGAAATGACATCTGAAATTGACATCTGGCCTCTATGTGTACACACATGTGGGTACAGATTCATACAACACAGGTACGGGCACATACACACACACACACACACACACACACACAGAGAGAGAGAGAGAGAGAGAGAGAGAGAGAGAGAGAGAGAGAGAGAGAGAGAGAGAATTGAAATGTCCCTTGATCCTACCATGACAGTTCAGAACTCTGACTTAAAATCCAACCATTTTCCAATTGACTAATTACCATATAATTCATTTATTTTTCTCATTCCAAAATATTTACCACAGACCAATAATGATTAGCAACCTGTGGACCTGGCTTAAGAATAAACATATATTTTTGATTGTGATCCTAGCCTTTAATGGCTGAGTCATAGATGAAGATGGGAAAAAGGGAGGGAGGGTGAGACAGGGAGGAGAGGAGGGAGGAGACTGTGATCAAGATGTAACTTGAAAGAATAAATTAATAAAAATAAGTAAATAACTAAAGAAAGAATAAGCATATATATGTATATGTATGCTGCAATAATAGAACCATAATATACATGTTATATGCATTAACATATATATATTAATAGAATGATATTGTCTAGATATAATTTCTCACATGTACTACTGTCAACTCATTTTCCCCACCAAACTAATGTATTTTTTAAGAACTTTTAAATTTATCTGTGTGTCACTGTGTATGCACATATGCACAGATTTCTACAAAAGCCAGAAAATGTTAGATCCAATTTGTGGTTGTGAGTCACCAGATGTGAGTGGTAGGAACTGAACATTCTTAAAGAATAGCAAGTACAGTGAAACACAAGCCCTCTCTCCCAGCCAGTAATTTCTGTTTTTAAGTTCAATTTGAATCTTCTGTATTTTATGAAATTTGATAATATTATTACAAATGTGCAAAATTAAAAATACTGTTTATAAGACTGTCAGGTGGTCTTAATAATCCAACCTCACTCACACATGGTTTCTCATGACTTGTTATGATGTTTACATTATATTTCTTCCTCTAATAATTGCTTTTTCTAAAACATAATTGCTTCTAAATTAAAATATCAACTTTATTTTCATTAAATGTAGAATAAATATTTATGGAATTATTAATCATTGACTATTATGCATTATTAATAAGTGTAAACAGTATTAAATTCGGAATAATAAGCACTATTATTATAATTACTTTATCAGTTATTCTAACGAGAAGATAAACTAATTAGTCCATATTTTCTTATTTTCAGCACTCATTTGCTTCAAGCATTTTCTTAGTTGTTTTGAATGGGAAACCATGTAGCAGGCGCTTGGTGGACTAGTTCAGTGAAAATTTGATACAGCAGAGCTCTTAAACAATAGATCTGCATAAGTGTCTTAACGAGCTAATGCTAGCTATAGATTTATGCTGATTAAATCCAAATGACTTGCTTTCTTGATCCTTAAAAGTTCAAATTGTCAGTTACTGATTGCTCCTTGCCTACCATGCTTTGCTAGTAACAAGCTCCCCTGTTTTCTTTGAAAAGGTATTCTGTTCATTTGAACACATTTGGTCTACCTTTTGTCCAAGTTGTTTTGATTAATGATTTTAATCTCATAGTAAGAATAACAAAACGTATGCTTTAAATATTTTAGTTCCTTAAACACCATATGCTCTCGTTCTTTTTTCAAGAAGAATGAGATTTTATTCCCATTGCATTTCAAACTAATTATTTAATTTTATTTTTAAATTAATTTGTGTGTGTGCGTGTATGTGTGTGTGTGTGTGTGTGTGTGCGTGCATGTGTGTGTGTGTGTGTGTGTGTGTGTGCGCGTGCATGTGTATGTATTGGCCTGCATGTCATTTGAAGGTCACAGGACAACTCACCAGAATCAATTCTCAACTTACATGTCTGCATAGGTTTTGGGGTTTGCACTTATGTCTTCAATATTGTGAAGTAAATGAATTACTATCTGAGCCATCTCTCTAGCTCTGACTTGATCATTTAATTTGATAAATAATAAAGTGAGCTTTCTGAACACTCCAACTTCATTTGCATTTGTATTGACAGCACTTAATAAAATGGTTAACACATGAAACTTCACTGCTTCATGTGATTTAATTTTCAAAGGTGTATGAAAAAAATACTTCTGCAGTCCTTAGTCATGCAAGAAAAATTTAAAACTTAGAAAGTCAGCTCTCTATGGTGGATTTTAATTTTCATTAAGTGATCACTGAGTAACAATGCTGTGCTGATATGTTTAATACTCAAAAAGTAATAAAGATTAGGATATCTCAGTACAGCTGTTTTCTATATTTGTTATTTAATGTCTTCTACCATAGATGAAGAAAAACATGGAGTTCTTCTGCTATTTATGATTTCAAAGATAGAGTAAAGTACTAACATAACACAAAGGAGGTGAAAATGAAGTACCCTTTTCTTCAGTCCATGGTCCAATGAGGTAACATCACAAATTCTATTATTACTACTAAGGATTCCTGGAGCCCCAAAACAGATGAAATCTTATTTCCACTATAAATTCCTCTACTTACTATTTTCTCCCTCTAGTCCAGGTGTTATTTATATTCTAAATATTCTTAATATTTACTTCCCAAAGGAAGAATAGTCTGTATTTTAACAGCTATAGCTCTTGTGATCTCAAATAGAATTCATGATGATCTTGTTTATGTACTCACTCTAGAGTTTGTCTTAAGGTGGTTGCATTCTGCCTCTTGTACAGAGCTATTGGCATACAAGCTCATCTGTACCTGGGGAGACCTGCCTACTCAAGGATCTTTGATCTGCATCATCATTATTTTAGTCATAACATAAGAAAAGTTTTACAGATGGCAGCGCATGTATTTGTGAGACAATCAATATCCTAGCCCACTCTGAAGGGCACCATCTCCTCTACAGAAGGTCTTTGCAAAAGCAAAGTGTCCAATTTGGCATTTATAAAATGTTCCCCAAAGATCAGTTCATCAATTTACCTTCAATATCAAAGATTTTTCATAAGTAACAATCTAAACCAAGAACAAAGCAAAAGAAAAACTTTTAAGAGGTGAATTTTTATGAAAGAACCATTATCTCGGAAAAGATACAAATATGAGTCCTCTGCTCCCTGCCAAGAAGACCATAGCTACTATACTTTAGTGGGATTATTCAATTGGACGAACAAGAGTCTCTCTTCTAAACTAACTAAGAAACTGTACTATGAACAGTTGTTATTATAAATCTCAGTTGGCAAATGATCCGAATGATTATTTGTTATGTATAATACGTATCACCTAACATAGTTATTTTAGCATGTTTGCATAAATTATAGTCTTTCTATGTGTTACTGAAGGTAACTATTTCTCAGAGCACTACAGTGTTCTGATTTTAAATGTGTAGTATAGTACTGTGCTAAAATATGTATAAGAAGAATGTACTGAGAATGATTGTCACCACATTATCAAACTAAAGTTTGAAGTGATTGCTACTTTATACTCAAGTGTGAATTTCTCTACCAAGTCACACAAGGAAATTCAGTCTCTCTCATATTTCTCCTTGGTTTCCCTTCCAAGATCCTAAATTTAAAAAAATTGTTGTGAATGTGCCTTGATTTGTTAAATATGTCCTTAAATTAATATTACTATATTACTTGCTTTTGCTTTTCAATCACTTAATCAAATACTAGTGTCATACATAAGCAAAACATTTCCTGTTCATGAAAGGCTATTTGGTATTAACTTTAGAGAAGATAGTAATAATAAATTATTTTAAGTGAATAAAGCTAGTTCTTCCTTTCTTATACCTTGTACCTGCCCTTAGTTACTAAAATTTCTTATTTGTGAACATTTGTAAAATTGAAGGTCCATATTCCTCTTTAATTTTTTTCTTTTATCTTTTGAGATTATAATACAATGATACCATTCCCTCTTCCCTTTCCTTTTTCCAAAGTATCCTCTATACCCCTTCTTGCAAACTTATGGCTTCTTTATCAATTGTTTTATATATATTCATATGGCTTCTTTCTTAATTAATTGTTATATATATTCATAAACACATAAATACAATCTTCTCAGTCTGAATAATATAATTTGTACATATATTCTCAGGGCTGACCATTTAGTATTGGGTAACCAGCTGGTGTGATTTTCCCTGTCCATTGCTTTCCGCTCTCAACAGTCCTTAATTGCCTGTAATTCCTTGTGAAGGTCCATATTCTTAAAAGTTAATAAAAAGATGTCAATTTTCAGTAAAGAACAAAGATAGTGACAGGTGTGTCTTCATTTCTCTTTATCTGGAAACAGATTGTCACACTGCTTTCTATCTGGAAGTCTCCTTGCTCCCTAGTGTTCATTGTCATAATTCACATTTTATAATTTAATTTAAAGAATTGGAGATTTTTCTTCCCTAGAAATTATTGTAATTGAGGTGACATTTTGTGGCAAAAGCCAAAGTTGTAATCTGGTTATGTTGAGTTGAGATCTTCTTCTTCCTCCACTGTGAATTTCAATGTTGCAGTCTTTTTTCTGGATGATATGATTCCCTTCTGTTATTTTCTTTTCCTCCTTCTCCCTTCTGTTGTCATGTGTTCATGAGCATATACTAATGGAGCAACTTTTTTCTTTTTTTTTTAGTTTTTCAACCAATTTGTTTCAAAAATAGCCCAATCATTATGATACAATGAGATTGTGTGTGATATAAATTTGATACAATGGTGTATATAGAAAGTGTGATATAAGTTCGATACGGTGGTATATATAGAAAGAGAGTGATGAGCTATATAGTCATGGACTCTGTCATCAGGATTATACAATGTCATGATGGAGGACATTATTAAGGAGACAAATAGACAAATACATATGTCACTGTGTAATGGGAAAGTGCTGTGGGAACAGTTATTTGTTGCAACAAACAATGTGCATCTATGATCAATTATAGACCCTTTGATCAGGAAAATTTCTACAAGAAGGTGAAGTTTACACAGACATAAGAGGGTGAGTTGATTTCACCTAGTACATCCCAGGCATTTTGACACTTTTCATCAAGTAAAGTATTACTAAAAGAAGAAAGATTCTCTCTCAGTTTAAGTTACTAAGAACTCCTATGGTTATGAATGTGACTCAAGTGTCTATATTTCTAAATTTATATTTCCCTGGTGTTGGCCAACTCCACGTAGATATATTAGATGATTTCGAGATTCCTGAGACAAGACTTACAAGAAATGGTTCCTTCAAACCTTTTAAGGAAATACAGGTATGCATTGATTGTGTTTGCTGTCCCCTTGAGTGTTTCAATAAACTATATTTTAAAATTGCAAAAGTTAATATTAGATTAATGGATTAAAATTAGCAATGAAAATTAGTAAATCTTTGTCATTGTGGTGAATGTCAATGGATTTGAACATAACTCCACAGTTGCTGTGTGTGACTGTCTCACTCACAACAGGACATCCTCAGAGAAATTAGGAAATGCTTTGCTCTTATTCCTTATTCATATTATGTCTAATATAAAATATAGAGACAGAAAAATTACATACCACTGGAAGATAGAGTAAGGTAGTCTTCCCTAAACCCCAGTGGGAATATGAAGGTGACTGCACATTTGATTCTAGGAACAGTAACAGTAGAGAAACAGTCTCCATCTCACATACAACCAAAATGCAAATCTATAAATTGAGTAATAGAAAGTGTCCATAAAATTTGGTCTTAGGTTACATTCTAAATATAGGGGACTTCTTTTTCTCAAATAAACCATCCTAGATTTCATCCCAGTGCTTTTGTATTGCTGTTTACATCTGTCTTAAATTCCCCATGCTTACATATTTGTAGTCCTGTTTTTGTTTTACTGTCTATGACACAACCATTGTTTAGTTTGTGCTTCATCTTTATCCTACATCTGTAACAGCATGTCCAAGATAGTAAGTGTTTGGTATATGCTCTGGTGAATGATTGGATATATTATAGTGGAAAATTCTAATCTTTTACTAGACAATGATTGGAGCTGGAGCCCTTTCTCTTCACATTGTAGATACTCTCCTACATTCTAAATGAAACTCAGTTATATTTTTAAAAAGAAATATTTGAAAATCCAAGGAGACCATAAACTTTGGAAGTATGAGAGAGGGAAATAAGAAGAATATAGTATGTACTGAGGTGTTCAGCTTCTGCCTATGGCTCAACACCTCTGATTTCCACTATCCTTTCTCACAGTTGTCAGAAAATCATAGAAAATGTGTGATAGCAAGGTTTTTAAATGAAAAACACCTCTCAGATTTAATTAAAGGCATTATATCTTAAAATATTGACACAAATATGATTCAAAGACAGAAATTCAGAATATAGTGGATCATATAGATGGAAGAGGGAGAAAATTTTCAGATATGCAAAGAAGCAAGATTGCTATGTGAAAATAGCACAAGCATATGGATATATACAGTACCGAAATGTTTTTATAGAGACTGAAGAGAAGATGATGTTATGGAAACCTGAATCACAGGTGCCAGTTACACACTATTATGTGTTTGAGGCTCTCCAGTAAAGAGAATCAAAAGGAATTCAAAGAAATCCATTAAAGAGATACATGGAAGAGAGGAATAATTATTTAAGATGGCAACCATAGTCATAGCTTTCACATACAGTGTGAAGAAATAATGAATTTCCCTCTTTATTTTTAATATTTTCAAGTTAACAATAAAGCATATGAGGTTGGTAACATTACTATCTCTGTTGCATGTTAATAAAATCCTGAGATGAGACTTTTCGTTTGTTTGTTTGCAATTTGCTGAAGGTAGTAAAGCCTGCTTGGGAAATTATTCCATTTGTATCAAATTTTACAACATGGACTAATTCTGTAAATGAGAATTTTAATAAATATCACCTTTTTCCAAGTTATATGATTTTTTTGAAATATGTTATATGGCCACTTATAAACCTATTCTCTGTATTATCATTTTTTCAACTGACAGGTAAATATGAAAACCATATCTCAGTAACACTATTGTATTTTCTACTAACCCTTTTCTTAGTTTCATGTTATTATTCAAGGCTTTCCTCATCTTTTAATTTTAAACTTTTATGAATCACACTGTCCTTAGTTTTTTTAACTTTTATATAGTACATTTTATTGTTTGATCTAATAATTGCTACCTTGACATTTGATACAACCTTACCCTCCTGGCTTGAGACACATTGTCACTTCCTTGAGTATTTTCCTGGCAGGAGAATTGAACTGATCTGTCTTTACTTATCAGAATCACTCAATTTTTGTCATAAAAAGAAATGTTCATTTTCTTTCCCTAGAACTGGATTATTTAAAAGAAAGGGGTTGTTTTTAACCAATAATGCAGCTGTCAAGATGTAGTACAGAAAATTTTCAACAATGGAGTGGATGAGGCATATGGTTTGAGTTTGTTGAATTTTACCAGCAAGAAATTCAGAATAATTATCAAATTAGCTAAATTATAATGAGAAATAAATCACTCTCTTTGAATGCAGTGTGCAACCAATCCTCTTTCCTGCTACTAATCTGAAAATAAGCATCCCCTTAGAGGCGATTATTTTTTCTTATAGTAGAGATGCTGCTGATAGAATGACATCTAGATAATTATTCAAATGTTAAACAAGATTTCTTTTTGCTCATGCATGTAGCTTTCACGGATTAATCTGTGCTTTCAGACACTCATCTGCTAATTGGAATGCTACTAGAATCCAGAGAGTTTTATTATTATTTAAGTTTGATGGAAGCCCTCACTGTGTTGTTCAATAATTAATCATAGAAAAAAAATAAAAGAAACTAAATGGCTGGTTTCTCAGCTTTATGGGAAATTTCTATGAAATTGCTTCGCCAGAAATGTGTTGAAGTGAATTCTGTATTTATGATAGTTTTTAAAATAAAATGCCTTATATTAGAATTTAACTCATTGTGCTTCTTGAAAAATATATATATATTCTCTCCATTTTTTGATATGTATGTAGTTTCTTCTATTCATGTGGCCATTTGTGGTTTGTTTTGTTTTTTTTTTTCTTTTTTGAAAACACTGAAAAACTATCCAACTAATTTGTAGATAAATGGACACTTGGAAGGAGAGAATAAAGAATAAACACAGTATATTGAGACCTTTCACTTCTCCCATCCCTTAGGCCTCTTTGGCCTGCTTTCCATTCATAATGTGCAGCCCTCAGTTGGAGGATAGCCTCCTACAGACACTGGGACATGATTCTTCTGCTTTACACCAGTGTATATGGAAGGGTTGATCAAGTGACATATGGAGGCAGGCGAATCTTTGTGAGTTCGAGGCCAGCCTGGTCTACAAAGCAAGTCCAGGACAGCCAGAGCTGTTAAACAGAGAAACCCTGTCTCGAAAAACCAAAAAAAAAAAAACAAAATCTGTCAACTAAATGGATTTGCTTTGTATTTCTGGGCCTTGGACTCTGATGTTTCCCCTTTCCCACCCACTCTTGTGGCCTTGGATGAACTGGCTGATTTTCTGAGCCTTTAAAAGAGAAACAAGTGTCAATAAGACACTTTTCACTGGTGGTACTGCCTTGTAGACCCCCAGTGAATGAGGAGGCTCTTGGCCCTCATATGACCTCTGAACTGAGGTGAGGGACTGTTTTATAGGGACACCTCACTCCAGAGAAATGGGATGGAAGGGTTAGGGGGTAAAGAAAAAAAATGAAATGTGAAGTTTCGGCCTTTTGCTACTAATTGTCATAAACTGTTTAGGATAATTAAGAAATGCAAACTAATAGTCATGCAAGCCGGTCATTCTGTTAGGTACTATGACAGCCTGTTATAGTTATTTTCTAAGCTAATCAGAAAAAAAGCTGCTAAGAAACAAGCAACATCTGCTTATCCTAATATAAGAGATAGATAGGGCCTCTTCAAAAACCTCAAGAGATCTGCAGAATATGGCATTCAAAGATGTTTTCTTAACTTTAGATTTTTTTTTTATATTGAGGCATATCAACTCCTGACAGCACCCCCTATTCTCCTCCAAGTAGAAGATGAGCATCGAAGAATCTCCAGTGGGAGATGATTGAATTAGTCGCAAGCCTATCTCTTGGTAGGAAAAGCCCCTTGCTCCAACTGTAGACAGAATGCTGTCCAAAAAGGACAAAACCTGGAAGCAGGTAAGTTGACAGCCTAGCTCTGCCAAGACAGGGTGGGCAAGTCCTTCATAATTCCTGCTCTAAAATCAATGTCTGTCAGAGAAACAGGGCCAAACCACTGAAGATAGATGCTGTAATGTATGGAGAGAAAATGGGAACTGTCCAGGCAGCCAGTGGTATGTCATTTCTAAGTTTTGGAAGCTGCAGGCCCTGCACTTCCTATATAATCAGATATATTTATCCCTCTCAGGTCTCTGAGGTGGTTGAAGAACAGATATCTAGAGTCTCATAATTAAATTTTGAGTTGTTTAGGAGTCAAGAGAGTGCTATAGATCTAAGAAGATACTTTTAAAATTGTGTTGCAAGTTAGTATGAATGTTGAGTTAGATATAGAACTTTAAACCCATGGAGATGGTTAGATAGTAGAAAGTTAAAGTCAGGTGCCAAATACATATGGACTGGACATTGGGAACGTATGCTAAGCCATATAACCCTCATAACTGTGGCCTAATTACCTCTTTTGTATTGTATTGTATTTATTATTATAAGAGAAAGAGCCATTTGTTGGACTGAAAGGGGGAGCTGTTGGGGGAAATAAGATATACCTTAAACTTAAAAGAATAAAAAAGGGAAGAGGATGGTAGGTTGAGGGTGGGAGGGTGGGACTGGAGGGGGGAGTACGGAGGGGTTTCCGATTGACATGTAACTGGAAGAAATAAAAAAATAAGTAAAAAAAAAAAAAGAGAGAAACAAGTGTGCTGCTGAAAAACTTTCACTAAGAGTGTGAATTACGCATGTGCATAGAGAGTTACAAACTAAAAGATTGGATTAAGATGTGGGAGACAGATCCAGGGATTATAATAAGCAATGTGAGCTATATGCATTATGGAATTGTCAATTAAAAAAAACAAACTCAATAAAATTATTTTTTAAAAAAAGGGAAACAAGTGGTAGCTTCTGGTGCATTATCAATTGAAGGGACAGGGGTTGACTGTCTGCCTCTGTCCCCTCTCAGGATGCTAGCTGCTGCTGGCTCTATCCATGCCCAGCTCTTTTTCTTAGCTTACACAATGAAAGCATTGACTAATCATGTCACTCATAGCTAATTATGTGGAAGCGATTGCCTTGTCACCAGAAATGTGTGACCAGTACAGGATTTCTACCCCCAGTGTCTTTCTTGGCAATGTTTTTAGTATACCTTGATCAAGCATGATTTAAATCACTAATTTCATTCCTATTTTTATTTCTCAATTATCAGGAGAGCTGAGCACTGAGCCAGGAAAGCATTCTGCTCTCATGCAGTGGGAATTGAGCTAGTCACAATCAAACTTTTCCCCATCAGTGAGCAATTTAAATCGTTATTCCAAGTAAATATCATTCAGAAAGTAGTCTTAATCAATCGAGACTTGGTGACAGACTTCTTGAAAGACTTGCCTGATTAAATTTCTGAAGACCTGAGTGCTTCAACCTAGTCATGCCTAGGGTGGCTGGAAACGAGGAAAAACAGAATATTCACCATCTTGAGACCACCTGGGCAATTCAGATGGAATTGATGTCCACCCTCAAGCACTGTGAATGAATTCACACCGAGCATTGGGGTTTTTTTTTTTCCTATTTTAGTGTTTATGTATGTGCGTATCTGTGGTCTGTGGTATGTTTATATGTGTGCATGTATGCTCCCATGTATGTGGGTACACATGTGTGTTCTGGAGCACATACAGAGATCAGAAGCTGACATCGAATGTCATCATTGACTTGTTTCTACTTTACATATTCAGGCAGGCTCTCTAACTTGTACCAAGTGGTCACATACTTGGCTAGTCTGGCTAGTCAGCTTGTTCCAGACAGGCCCTGTCTCTACCGTCCTCATGATGTGATTACAGGTGTGTTCTCAAACTCACTCAGTTTTTATATGTATACTAAATGGCTACACTCTGATCCTCACATTTTTACTTTAAGTACTTTATCTACTGAACTATATCCCCAAGGCTGCATCTCTTTTTACAGGTCAACCATATTTAAGAATCATTTTGCACCATTATTAGTGTTTTAATTGACTAACGTTGGGACTCATGTCTAGATTTCATTTTTTTTAATTAACAATCATTTTCAATGGCAAGTAATCAGTATAAATTTTTTCTTTGCAATGTGACATTTCAGCTGTTGAAAACAGTGTCCTCTTCTCTGTATTTCTTTGATATGAAACATTTAAATCATCTCTGGCAATAATGAAATACACAGTATATCACAGAATAAGACTTCTACTATTACTCTCTTACTCTACCCATATCTGCATTTAAAGTTATTTTTATTCTTTGACAGTTTCATATTATACGTAGTAAATTTTTAATACTTTCAGTATCCATTAACCTTTTTTATTTGCTCTAATTTCTCTACAATTATTTTTCATCCCAACAAGCTTATCCTCCTAATTCTATGATATACTATGGTAGTTTTCTTTTGGAATCAAACTTATTCCCATTGATATTACGCCCTCTTGGTTCATCTTGTTTCAGATATCTATAATTCACATGTATTGCCAGTTTCATACAGGTTTCTAACGAGTTCCAGTCATTTCACGCACCAATCCTCTCTTTCTTTTCTTCCCCACAAAGTCCTCTAAAAATCCTTTTTGTTTTATTTTTTTCTATTTGGCATGTGACCCACTGAGTTTAATTACAGGGACTTGCCAGAGAATGGGTAGGAGATGATTCCTGAATCAAGGGCAAACTTACCATGTCTACCACCTCCTCCTCCAGCAACAATTAACTAATAAGCCTTCAGGGAAAAGACTCCTCTCCCATCACAGGTAAATATTAAAAGTCAAGTGCTCACTTGGGCCTCACCTTCTGGGTGCAGATAGAATCCATGCATTATTGCTAATTGGTTGAAAGGTAAGATGCTGTGTCATCTAATAAAGCCAATCACTGCATTATTTAAGTCCCCATTTTAGTGACAAAATCTACAAGAAAAATTCAGTATTCGTATGTGACAGCAGGACTAACATTTGGATCAAATGGCTCTAATTCTTGTGATGATAAAAATGTTAGACTACTTACTTTGAAGACTGCTGGCATAGTCGTTTAACATTCACGTTTACCAATTTTCAACTCTCTAGTCCTCTTGGGAGGCATTTTCTGTCTATTTACCATCCTGAGAAATATTTCCAAGTCTTTTCATATCTACAAAACTCACTAACTTCAAACAGAAATGTATATATAAAAAACTGTGGTTGAAAATGTAATTATTTCTAATTGTCCATATGAAAGATTTACTATGATACATGACACATAGTCAACACTAAAAAACAAAACAAAACAAAACAAAAACACAAATAAAAGATGTGGGTTTTGGCTGGCTTGAAGCAGTAAGATGTGATTTTTTTTTTCTTTTGCTTCTAGATGTCAGCAATAGTCCAAGGAAAGGAAAGATAGGAAATACCTTCTGATGGGAACTATGAAATCAAAAGCCCAGGAGAAAGATTCAGTGCCCATATAGAAGTAGAGACAGTCTTGAGATTGAAATAAAATGAAACATCTATAATTTCTAGTGCTTAATTATTCTTTTTTTCCTTTATTTTTTATTTCTTCAAGTTACATCTCAATCGCAGTCCCCTCCTATTCCCCCCTCCAGTCCCACCCTCCCACCCTCATCCCCCATCCTCTTCCCTTTTTTTTTTTCTTTTAAGTTTAAGGTATATCTTATTTCCCCCTACAGTTTCCACTTTCAGTCCAACAAATGGCTCTTTCTCTTATAATAATAAATATAATACAAAACAACAAAGGTAATTAGGCTACAGTTATGACGGTTAAATGGCTTAGAGTACATTCCCAATGTCCAGTCCATATGTATTTGGTACCTGACTTTAACATTCTACTACCTAACCATCTCCATGAGTTTAAAGTTCTATATCTGACTCAACATTCATACTAACTTGCAACACAATTTTAAAAGTATCTTCTTAGATCTATAACACTCTCTTGACTTCTAAACAACTCAAAATTTAATTATGAGACTCTATCTATCTGTTCTTCAACCACCTCAGAGACCTGAGAGGGATAAATACATCAATTTTATAGGAAGTACAGGGCCTACAGCTTCCCAAACTAAGAAATGACATACCAGTGGCTGCCTGGACAGTTCCCACTTTCTCTCCATACATTACCGCATTGACCTTCAGTCATTTGGCCCCGTTTCTCTGACAGACATTGATTGTAGAGCAGGGGTTATAAAGGACTTACCTACCCTGTCTTGGCAGAGCTAGGTTGTCGACTTACCTGCTTCCAGGTTTTGTCCTTTTTGGACAGCATTCTGTCTACAGTTGGAGCAAGGGGCTTTTCCTACCAAGAGATAGGCTTGTGACTAATTTAATCATCTCCCACTGGAGATTCTTCAATGCTCATCTTCTACTTGGAGGAAAATAGGGGGTGCTGTCAGGAGTTGATATGTCTTGATATAAAAAAAATTTGCAGTTACAAAAACATCTTTGAATGCCATATTCTGCAGATCTCTTGAGGTTTTTGAAGAGGCCCTATCTATCTCTTATATTAGGGTAAGCAGATGTTGTTTGTCTCTTAGCAGCTTTATTTCTGATTAGCTTAGAAAATAACTATAATAGGCTGTCATAGTACCTAACAGAATGACCGGCTTGCATAACCATTAGTTTGCATTTCTTAATTATCCTAAACTGTTTATGACAATTAAGTAGTAAAAGGCCGAAACATCACATTTCATTTTTTTTTCTTTACCTCCTAACCCTTCCATCCCATTTCTCTGGGGTGGGGTGTCCTTATATAACAGTCCCTCATCTCAGTTGAGAGGTCGTATGAGGGCCAAGAGCCTCCTCATTCATTGGGGGGTCTACGAAGCAGTACCATCAGTGAAAAGTGTCTCATTGCCCGGGAGAGAGAACTACTAAACAAACAAACCAATAAGCAGACAAATAGATAAAAAAGACTAAAAAATAGAAAAAATATATAAAAAATACATAAAAAGTAAAATTAAAAGTAAAAAGTCTATGTCCAAGTTCCCTTTGGTGTGTTAGTTGTACTATCGGTACCTTCTACTATATAGCTAAAATCCTACTAAAGGGAATAGATGCCATATGCGTCCTTCTAAGTCTGGGTTAGCTCAATCAGGATGAGCTTCCATCCATTTGGCTGCAAATTGCATAATTTCATTGTTCCTGATAGCTGAATAGTATTCCATTGTGTAGATGTACCACAGTTTTTTAACCCATTCTTCAGTTGAGGGACATCTGGGTTGTTTCCAGTTTCTAGCTATTACAAATAAGGCTGCTATAAACATAGATGAGGAAACTTCCTTATGATTCCATGAAGAGGCATTTGGGTGTATACCCAGAAGTGGTAAGGCTGGGTCCTGAGGCAGAGCTATTCCAAGTTTTTTAAGATATCGCCAGACTGACTTCCATAGTGGTTGCACAAGCCTGCATTCCCACCAGCAATGGAGTAGGGTAGCACTTTCTCCACACCCTCGCCAGCATGTGCTGTCATTTGAGCTTTTGATCTTAGCCATTCTGACAGGTGTGAGATGGAATCTCAGAGTCGTCTTGAGTTGCATTTCTCTGATAATTAAGGATGTTGAGCATTTCTTCAAGTGTCTCTCCGCCATTATGGATTCCTCCTTTGTGAATTCTCTATTTAGCTCTGTCCCCCATATTTGGATTGGATTATTTGGTTTCTTGGCATTTAATTTCTTGAGTTCTTTGTAGATTTTGGATATTAGCCCTCTATCAGATGTGGGGTTGGTGAAGATTTTCTCCCAGTCTGTAGACCGCCATTTTGTTCGAATGACAGTGTCTTTTACCTTACAGAAGCTTTTCAGTTTCATGAGGTCCCATTTATTGATTGTTGATCTCAAATCCTGAGCTATTGGTGTTCTGTTCAGGAAGTTGTCACCTGTACCAATTAGTTTGAGGGTTTCTCCCACTTTTTCTTCTAGTAGAGTTAGTGTAACAGGTCTTATGTTAAGGTTTTTGATCCACGTGGACTTAAGTTTTGTACAAGGTGATAAGTATGGGTCTAATTTCATTCTTTTACAAGTGGACATCCAGTTGGACCAGCACCATTTGTTGAAGATGCTGTTCTTCTTCCATTGTGCCGTTTTGGCTTCTTTGTCAAAAATTAGGTGGCCATAAGTGTGTGGGTCTATTTCTGGATGTTCAATTCGATTCCATTGATCTACTGGTCTGTTTCTATACCAGTAATATGCTGTTTTTACTATTATTTCTCTGTAGTACAGCTTGAAATCTGGGATGGTAATACCTCTAGATTTTTTTTATTGTACAGTATTGATTTAGCTATTCTAGGCTTTTTGTTGTTCCATATGAAATTGAGACTAGCTCTTTCCAAGTCTATAAAAATTTGTGTTGGTATTTTGATAGGAATTGCATTGAATCTGTATATTGCGTTTGGTAGGATAGCCATTTTTATTATGTTGATCCTACCTATCCATGAGCATGGGAGATCTTTCCATCTTCTAAAGGCCTCTTCCATTTCTTTCTTCAAGGGCTTGAAGTTCTTGTTGTACAGGTCCTTTACTTGCTTGGTTAGAGTTACCCCAAGGTATTTTATGTTGTTTGTGGCTATTGTGTATAAAGAAGGGCTTCTGATTTTTTTTTAATTAATTTTGTATCCAGCCACTTTGCTGACGGTGTTTATCAGCTGTAAGAGTTCTCTGGTGGAACTTTTGGGGTCGCTTATGTATACTATCATATCATCTGCAAATAGGGATAATTTGACTTCTTCGTTTCCGATGTTTATTCCCTTGATCTCCTTTAGTTGTCTTATTGCTCTAGCAAGATCTTCAAGTACTATATTGAAGAGATATGGTGAAAGTGGACATCCTTGTCTTGTCCCTGAATTTAGAGGAAATGCTTCAAGGTTCTCTCCATTTAATTTGATGTTGTCCACTGGCCTGCTGTATATTGCCTTTATTATTTCTAGGTATGGTCCTTGTATGCCCATTCTCTCCAGAAGTTTTAGCATGAAGGGGTGTTGGATTTTGTTAAATGCTTTTTCTGCATCTAGCGAGATTATCATGTGGTTTTTTTCTTTCATCTTGTTTATGTGGTGAATTACATTGATAGACTTTCGTATGTTGAACCATCCCTGCATTCCTGGGCTGAAGTCTACTTGATCATGGTGTATGATACTTTTGATGTGTTCTTGAATTCAGTTTTCTAGTATTTTATTAAGTATTTTTGCATCTATGTTCATGAGGGAGATTGGTCTGAAGTTCTCTTTCTTTGTTGGGTCTTTGTGTGGCTTAGGAATCAGGGTGACTGTGGCCTCATAGAATGAGTTTGGCAATGTTCTTTCAGATTCTATTTTGTGAAAGAGTTTGAAAAGTATTGGTGTTAGCTCTTCTTTGAAGGTCCGGTAGAATTCTGTGCTAAAGCCATCTGGCCCTGGGCTTTTTTTGGTTGGGAGATTTTTAATGACTGTTTCTATTTCCTTAGGAGTCATAGGGCTGTTTAATCTGTTTATCTGATCTTGATTTAGCTTCGGTAGGTTGAATCTATCAAGAAAATTGTCCATTTCACTTAAGTTTTCAAATTTGGTGGATTATAAATTTTTAAAGTAGGATCCAAATATTCTCTGGATTTCCTCAATGTCTGTTGTTATTTCTCCATTTTCATTTCTGATTTTGTTGATTTGTGTTTTCTCCCTCTGTCTTTTAGTTAATTTGGCTAAGGGTCTGTCGATTTTGTTGATTTTCTTGAAGAACCAACTCTTGGTTTCATTGATTCTTTGTATAGTTCTTTTTGTTTCTAAGTTGTTGATTTCAGCCCTAAGTTTGATGATCTCCTTCCTTCTGCTCCTCTTGGGAGTGTTTGTTTCTTTTTTTTCCAATTCACCCAGTTTAGCTGTTAATTCTTAATAGCATTTATCTTAAAAAAAAATAAGGGAATGGGAGAGGAGAATCAGCTTTTTATATTGAGCATTACTCAGTCCCCAGTTCACTCCCTTATCAACAACCTCATCTGAACTTCTGTTTCTGAGTCATCTTTCATTATTTATGCAGAACCCCAGGGGACAGTTCAGAGAGATATTGTTTTGGTTGGATCTCCATAGTCACAGTTGATAAACCATCCTATAAGTATGTTAGCTGTATCTTGGATTGAAACCAGGGCTTGGCTATGTCATGGAGATTTGGAATAGAGAAAACTAGAGACAAAAGTACAAAGGGACAGCTGACATATTGATTCGTTGGATAACATTTCCAGTCACATCCACCTACTGTAGGGAGGGATCTTTAGCATGATCTTCTAGATATTGTTCTGCCAAACACAATGTTAACTCCTCACTGCAGATAACAAAAGGATTCAGAAAGGAGTAGAAAGTGTTTGTTTTGGACAATTTTCTGATAATTATTTTCCCAGTGTTTTTGTTTCTATTCTGTTACTGGGGTTTACATCGAGTTAATATTAAAGTCCTGTTCCTTTTCTTGGCTCATAACAGACATATCTCTAATAGGCACTTTTAACACCAGAGTGCATCTCTAAAAGGAAGGAAAGTATTTTTCAGCAACCTGTCTCATTCTTCACAATGATTTCCTTTGCACTTTGCATCTGAATTAGTAAACCAGATAAAGTCTGCCTCTAAAATCCATCATCTTTGAAATCCCACAAGTTTTCCTGATTGTTTTGTGCAGCAGAGTGAGAAGAAAAAGCTAGTATTTCCCAGGACAGTCATTTAGTTTTGGAATACAATACTATTCTCAAAAGCAAAGTTTATGACTTTGTAAGAGTTAATAAAAACAGTTCTGAAATGGGGATATAGGGATATTACATTCTGAAACATTCTAAATATATGTGCATATGTATATAGTTGTATTCCTATGGAAGTATCCATAACTTTCATTATACACTTCCAGGAATAGATGACACAAAAAATGTAGAGTTCTTGCTTTGAAATTTGAGTTCTGCCATAACCTCAAAGGATCACACTGAATCTAAACATTTTATAAGAGAAAAGTCATAAAGTAGGAAATAACTAGACCTACTCTTACCTAGTATTGTTATAAAATTAAAGAATCCGTATGTCTTTTCATTAGACATAAACGCTTTCAAGTGAACCACAGGCTATTTTGATCCCTAATAAAAATATAATATTTGCTATAAAATGTGCCATGTTCAAAGGCCCCATCTTTGATGATGCACATGGACACCTCAGTGTTATGTGAGATCCACCTTTATCTTTTTCATTTTCTTTGGGGCTTTCTTCTAATCTTAACACCCGTCTCATCCAAGACATTCTATAAAAGTAGACAAAAGATGAATATGTGATACTATTACCTTGAGGCTAATTCATATCTCTGCTTTTTTTGCTGTTATTACTGTATTTATATTGTTGTTATATGTCTGTGCTTGTGGGTATGATGTACACTCTTGTGGGCACACATGTTTATGGGTGTCCCCACTAGTGCCTACAGATGTGGAGAACAGAGGTCATTGTCAGGGGTCTTCCTCCATTGCTTTCTACCTTGGTTTTTGAAACAGGATCTCTCACTGAATATGATGTGTGCAGTTTTGTTCAGACTAGCGAGACAAGAAGACCTTTGGTGCCCTCCCATCCTTATCTCCCAGTACTGGGATTACCAAAATATTGTGAATGGCTCACTTTTAATAAGTGCAGGGTATCTAATCTCAGCTTTTCATGATTCCTGATGAGCTCTTTACTACTCTTGTTCATGAGTATGCCTTCATATAAAACATACTCCAGGCCCTGATAAAAGCTAGATAACCAGTAGGTCATCATTAGATAACTCTAAAACCATTAGCTATACACATTATTCATTAGGATGCATTCTGAGATGGTGTTGAAATTCTGAGCTTTCTTACCAATTGTCAGTAAGTTATGCCAAGTAGGAGAACAAGATATTAAAAATGAATTTCATATATCACATGCCTTGTACATGTGATGTGGTGTCTTAAAATATGTGTGTTATAAAATTTCTTGTTTAAGAGTTTTAGGCATTTAAATGCAAAGATTGCCTTATTTTCTGTACAGTTCGGGGGGAATTTAATGACTTGAATTTATAAATATAGCTCTGAATTGCAATATTTTACAGATAAGAGAGTTACTTTTACAACTCTCTAGTGTTATAAGTTATTACCATGCATATGAAAGACTATATGTGATATTAAGTTGATTAATAGATATTTATTCTACATGCTTTGTTACAATAATAATATTTTAAATGTAATTCATTTCTTACCGTGTATTGGGTGTCTTATTAGGCACCTGACATATATTATCATTTTTATTCTCAAAATTATCCTAGGAAGTAGGTAATATATGGATACATTAACTTTGGTGATAAAGAAGAGCCAACTACGAGAAATGTGAATGGGGACAGAGTATAACTGATAACTTATTCTCCACAGATGAAATGGGCAAATTCAAGCCAGATTAAATTATATAAAGACAGGTTTATTGGGAAGCAGTTCTCGGGTGGGCTCAGTGGTCTCAAAGTATGAGCCCAAGGAAGTCTCCCTGAGGAGGAAGACAGAGGGGAGGAGGAAGAGAAAGATAGAAAGAGCTTGTACACACACAGGGAGAGGAAATACAGGAGAGAGAGAGAGAGAGAGAGAGAGAGACCACAAGAGCTTCTAGGGAAGGGAAGCCCAGCCTCTGGGCTGGAAAGTTCATGTTAGAAGGCAGGGTATGCCAGCCATGCCTCAGGTAGGGACAGAGAGATGCTCAGAGACCCTTTATGCCAGGTCTGCTTTGATGTCATAAAGATGCACCTCAGACACTTGTCTTGGGTCTGAAAACATATCTCTGACAGGCTTGAAGGCTAGTATAATTGAGTTAAACAATCTTTGTTTTCAGTTATCTGCTAGGCTTAACCTTGAGGGTAAATAAGACCATTGCTGTTAGGTTTGAGCTTCAAAAATCACTATTTTGAATTTAAGCTCTTCTAGTATTAAAATAAAAATTTTAATCATAGATGCAGTTCATAAAGAGAGTGTCAATTTTGTTAATTGCACTATATTGCATCATTATAGGCCACTGTAGTTCTCTGTATGGTTTAGTTTATCCAATAGGCAAAGCATAAAAGACAGAGAAGTTGGGTTTAGCTGCCAGCAAAGTGCTGAACACATTTGGTACCCCTACTTAAGATGATGGTGACATTATAACATTCCTATAAGAAAGATGGCAATCAGCCATGTGTTGTAAGTGCTACAGAGGGTGATTTAAAAGAACCAGACTGTCCTGGTCATGGCCATGTGGCTTCCATTGCCACTGCATGGATGGGAAGGAGGTGGAGTGAGGGAGTGGGGCTAGGTAGTACCTGAAGCCAAGTGTGCTCAGCTGCTGAAGCTGTTTTGCAGAGGGGGAGAAGGAACAATGAAAACATGGTTTCAAAACAAAACAAACAGAACAAAAAGAAAACCAGACTTATGGAGTTTGTGCAAGGTTTGAGACAAGTCCAATTTGGATAATTATCTTGGTTTTAGATCTGGTGGCACCCATTTTCCTAGCTTTTTCCAGAAGTCCTGATACTGTGGGGTGGGGTTTTGGAAGATGGCCTCAGATCAGATATCTCTGTATCAAAATCTTCTCCCAGAACAAATACTTGGTCTTTTTTCTGGAATGGGCTAGCCCTGGCAAAGCCACAGGTTGGCAGGTTCTAATGGGTTCTAGACATGGAAGATTAGGCAGTAGCTGTGGACAGGTTACTCACCAAATCCAAAATCAGTCACATCTAGTGGAGAGGATAGGGGGAGAGAAATGGTCCTTCTGGGTCTCAGCACCAAGATGATAATTTATTCTCCACCAATGAAATGAACAAATTCAAGCCAGATTAAAGTATATAAAGGCAGGATCATTGGGAAGGTGCTTGCGGGTGAGTTCTCTGTTCCCAAGGAAGGAGGCCAAGAAGATATCATGGGGTGCGGGAGGAAGGTAGATGACAGTGACAAAGGGGACGAGAAAGAGAGAAAGAACATGTACATGTAGGCAGAGAGAAAATACAGGGAGAGAGAGAGAGAGAGAGAGAGTCCAAAATATCTGGCTTATATAAGGAAGAGCTTCTGGGGGAGGAAGCCCAGCCCCTGGGTAGAGGGTAGAGTAGGCCAGCTGTGCCCTGCAACAGGTAGAAACTGGGGGATGCTAGGAGAACCTGGAGGCCAGGTCCACTTCGGTATGTGAAATAGGAACCTCAGCCACTTGTCCAGGTCTAAAATCCAACAACAGGACCCTGAATAGTTTTAGGTACAGGAATCTATGCCTTTAAGATCAATTTTTAAACCATATGTCTATGCTTCTTCCATAGAAATGTTTTTTTTATTTAAGAACAGAAACATAGGGTATGTATGTATGCTGAATAGTTACACAAAATCAGAGGGCAAAAAGGAAAGGAGAAAACAAAACAGCAGAAAACTCTACAGATATAAACACAATTACATCATTATTAGTGGCCATGGTCATCTAGAAAATCTCTGGATTCATGGTAAGATACTTGACATGCCAGTTTAGTCTGATCATTGCATTGTTCCCAAATGATGCTACCTCCTTCTATTTTATCTTCCACTTGCTCTGTAACTATTCATTTGCTCCTCATAAATGAATACATTTATTATATAAAAAATGATCTCTGAACTGTAACATATTTTTTCACAGTAATCTGTCAAATTTGTGAAACATTGGCTAATTTATCTTGAAGTATATATCTCATTATCCAAAGATTTTAATTCTCCATGGAGAGTCTTTCTTCTGATTCACACTATTCAGTAATTGTTTTGCCTCTCAACTGCAACTGTGACTATTGGTTGTTCAAACATGAATTGAGGTTTTCTTAAGCTCTTGTCTGATAGCATAAAGAATATTTCAACTTTACTCCTAGGCATACTTTGGCTCTAAATTGATTCTATAATACATTTGACATTCCAGGGAAAATGGTTTTTTGATTTTGTTTACTCATCAATACCCTTTTTTTCCCCACATAATTTTTAATTCATCAGGCACTTACAATTACAGTTAACCCCAAAATTTAAAGGAGTCGTGGATAACTTCCAGATCAATGACATAATAAAAAGCCATTGCAATAAATTCCTTCCTGCCCAGAAAGTAGCCCTTTGCATGCTTTCTGTATAACATGAACTATAAGAATCACAGCTACCAGGCAACACTAGGTCAGGGACTGTGTCTATCCATTATCTATTTAAATCTCTGATAATGAAGGAGGTCCTCACTGAACAGTGAGAAGAGTATATGCAGCCATGGCAACAAACACTTCAAAGCACATAATACTCTTTTTACATGACATGCAAAATATTTTGTTCATGATTGTGTAGCCATTCTCCAAAATGGCTGTATTAACTACAACCACCTGGCCTGGTCCATTGTGACAGGTTTCTAACTGTGTTTTTATCTCTGTTCTTTCCCATCTCATTTCTCCTGCTCCATTGTCAGGTGAATATTCTCAATCCACTGCTGTGCCCTCTTATCACCTGTCTTCAATGTTCTCTTCTCAATACAAAGCTCACTGAAGCCTTTACAATATTCTCACATATTCCTGCCACTCATCCCATTACGCATCTCGTTTGCCAAGTTTTAAGATTAAGGTTTGTTTCACAAATTATAGTCCAGCAGATGTAACACTTTGTCAGCCCAACCATATATGCAATTCCTCTCTTTGGGGTTTTCACATTCACTACCTTTTCTACTACTATTATCTTTTTTAACTTTAAGGTTACCTTGTCTTTGAAATTCATTTTACATTTACTTCCACTATAAACATTTCTTATAATACTTTCAAACTTTCATCTGCCAAGGAATCAAAATCCCAAGGAAAGCATAAAAAAATTAGCATCCAACTCATGGCACCCTTAGGACTTGCTCACAGATTGAGAGTCAGACCTGTCTTTCAGTATTAGCTCTTTTAGATATCCACTGGGTACCATGAAAAACGTCATGTTTGTTGAATCTGTGTCTTTTTATCTATGAACAATATGCAGAAATACAATGCAAACTATCTGAAAAACAAAGTTTAAGGAAGGATTAATTTTGTGTTACTACAGTATTTTTGATATATCACTGTTTGTCTATGGAATGACCATGGGTTTATGATTTGAAAATATTTTACATTAATGATTTAAATAATATTTTCAGCTTTATCAGTTTAGAATTCCTATAATAATTTTCTACTTCAATCTTGGAATTTCCTAATGATAGCACCCCACATGAGAAAGGGTAACCATATATTAAAAAAAAACTACTCAATTGCAGGAAAACTAACAGTATTAAATACAAGTGTCTTGAGTTATTCTTATAAATTTAACAATGAGATGTGCTTGGCTAAGACCCATGACATGGTTTTTTTAAGTTTCCGGCTTCATTAGGAAACCCTTCTGCTAAACCCAGAATGCACTGTCTGAATAACCAAGTCAGAATTTATAGTTGATACTATTCCTGCAAAACAGGTCCCAAACTAACAGAAAAAATAAGTGATTGTGTGTGTGTGTGTGTGTGTGTGTGTGTGTCTGGCTGTGTGTACATTCTCTTTGACATCAGGGAGAAAAGACGTGAACGTCTTCATGAGGAAAAAAACAGAGGAACAGTGGCAGCAGGTTGAGACTTCAAGGACTAGCTCATGAGGTTCTTCACAGACCTGCTGCGACAGAAGCCATACCTACAGACTCTTACGGCATTCCGAAGGAGCATGATAATTGGCAAGGGAGAGAAAACAAACCGTATCTATCTATGATAATTTATCAGATGCACAAACATAAATCTTAAACCAGAACTTCTCAACCAGTTCTGTGTCTCAACTGATGAGGAGGGTCTGTGATTAGGGAAAGAGATTGTCTGGGAAGATAGGAGTGTGTGTGTGTGGAGGGGGGGGGGTCAGCACAGAGACCAGATGCCCTTGTCCTCCTCTCACTGCCTGTGTGTGGAATGCTGACCATGATGGATGGTGCCCAGAATAACTGCAGTGTTAGCATCCAGCACCTGACAAAGACTTGACAGAAGGCATCATAAAAAGATTCCAGATAAACAGCTTTTTTTTCTTTTTGCCCCCCACCTCTAACTCCAGGAATGGGATGTAAGTCCAAATTTTAAGCAGAATTTTTCATTTTTATTATTTGTAATATTTTACTTGTTTGACAAGTTTCTATAGATCACCTACCATTTCTGTTAATAAAATATGAAAAATAACTGCTCCCATACATCTCTATGAAAATAATTATGTAAGGTAAAATATGCTCATTCCCAAGAATCACTAATAAATAGGTAAGGGAGTAGAAAATGGATTAAGAGGAGCGGAGCGTGGTTTCATTTTGGAGGATGTTGGCTCTGACCTCTAACCAGAAAAAGAAAGAGCATGTTTTAAGATCTCCTAAGGGATATTTAGTGCTTCAGGCTGAGAAGGTACTAAGTGCCCTGTCTATATCCTGATAAATAAGAAGGAATTGCTCAAACGCAAGTTTGTTATTAAAGAGTCTGCATCAAAATAAAACATCATGGTATCAACAAGATGGAAAGAGATATGAGGTTTCCTTAGCAGAGTGAACTGAATCCTACAGTTAAGAGGCAAGACTAAGAACAGTTATAACAAGACCCAGAAATCAGTGGCGGGGGGTAGGGGGAAGTAAGCCATTGAGGAAGAGGATATTAATAGATTTGGGAGTAGGCTGCTGGTAGAGAAGGGAGAATAGGACACAGGCTTCATGTATTTTGATACTCAGCAGAAAAGAATACTTTGGCTTAGTACATATCCTGGCAAAAGTAAAGGAACTAAGTTTGTCTTCAGTTTTGTCTTTTTGTTGTTGTTTTGTTTGTTTGTTTGTTTTTTAAGGTTTTTCAAGACAAGGTTTCTCTTTGTAGCCCTGGCTGTCCTGGACTCAATTTGTAGACCAGGCTTGCCTAGAAGTCACAGAGATCCACCTGCCTCTGCCTCCCGAGTGCTGGGAGTAAAGGCATACAGCACCATGCCTGGCGGGTATCTTCGGTTTTCAAGCCTGAGAGACTACAAAAATACATTTGATATTGGCTTAGTGGCTGACTTATTTTTTTTGTCTCTTTTTGAGTTAGATTTTACTACAATCAAGGCTTATGAGTGTAACTGAATTCTGTAATTAGGATGATATTTTTATTAGGGAATAAAGTGATATTATCAGGGTGAGAAGAATTAAAAATCTTTATGCTGGAAGTTTTGTTCACATCAAGAGATATATAAGATATGTAGCCTTACTTTCATCCTATCCTTTAAATCAAGGAGTGGTATATATTTAGCTTTATTTTATCTTGTTTAAAATATGACTGACATGGGTGCTACCATTTGAAGATTGTGAATAAAAGGAACAGAAATCAGATACTGGCAAATGAATCCCAGTAATGTTAGCTATGTCAGAATGTAACCATTCTTACTCAGGGACACCCCGCACCCCCTTACATGCACCAAGGCTCTGATGGCTCCTTTAGACTCATCTGTGAGAAACCCTAATATTGCAGTTTGGTTATACTAGTAGTGGGCTTCTATTCCAAGGACTAAAGTCCCAGTGAGCCCCGGGGTTTATAAAACATGGATAAAAAGTCACTTAGGATTAAATGTGTATATGAAAGATAGAAGGAACGAGAGAGTGAAAGCACAAAGAAGAATAAAGACTTCTCAGATGTAAATACTAAAGTTCATCCTGAAATGACAAAAACAGTGATCACTTTACACCATATAAACACTGGTGAAGAAAAGTCAAGGATTGGGGGTTCATGAACCCTGAGCATCTGCTATTAATGCCTGACCCCAGAGTCTGCTGTCTTAGCTGCCCTACAACCACATGGAACAATAAATTCAATGTTTTAACAAGACAAGTAACATCCTTCTATTTCCTGAAAATATCATGATATGGAGTTTTGGAAGTATGATAATTAAGAATGCCAAATTCCACATTAGAGTTTCAGGACCTACAAACAATGACACACGAGGGATCTTTACAGTCAGTAAAGTCAGTTCCCTGACTTTTCTGTAAAGTATTTCTCCCCAAGGTCAGTTTCTTATATTTTTTTAATGTTTATTTATTACTTCAGGTTACATCTCCATCACAGTGTCCTCTTTCCACCCCTCCCTGTCCCAACCTCCCACCCTCTACCCCCTATCCCTTCCATCACATTCCTCTGGAGTGGAGTATCCCTACATAACAGTCCTCCACCCCATTTCAGCAGTCATATGAGAGTCAAGAGCCTCCTCATACACTGGAGGACTACAAGGCAGCACCACTAGGGCAAAGTTTCTCATTGATAGGTAAAAAAGTCTATGTTCATGTTCCCTTTGGTGTATTGGTTGTAGTATAGTTATCCTGTACCATATGGCTAAAATATGATTATAAATGAAAAGATACCATGTGCATTCTTATGAGCTTACCCAGGATGAGCTTCTCTAGTTCCATCCATTTGACTGCAAATTGCATGATTTCCTTGTTTCTGATAGCTGAGTAGTATTCCATCATGTAGATGTACCACAGCTTTTTAATCCATTCTTCGGTTGAGAAACATATGAGTTGTTTCTAGTTTCTACCTATTACAAATAAGGCTACTATGAACATAGATGAGGAAACTTCCTTGTGATTTGGTGAGGAATCATTTGGATTTATACCCAGAAGTGGTATGGCTGAGTCCTGTGGCAGAGCTATTCCAAGTTTTCTAAGATATTGCCAGACTGACCTCCATAGTGATTGTACAAGCCTGCACTCCCACCAACAATGGAGGAGTGTTCCCCTTTATCCACACCCTTGCCACCATGTGCTGTCATTTGAGCTTTTGATCTTAGCCATTCTGACAGGTGTGAGATGGAATCTCGGAGTCATCTTGTGTTGCATTTCTCTGGTGATTAAGGATGCTGATCATTTCTTCAAGTGTCTCTCGGTCATTAGGGATTTCTCCCTTGTGAATTCTGTGTTTTGCTCTGTTCCCCATTTTTTGATTGGATTATTTGGTTTCTTGGCACTTAATTTCATAAGAATTATTGAGTCTACAAAATTGTGCTCTCGAATGACATGTTTTCAAATTTGATTCCTACCTATTCCAACCCTTGGAGGAGGGTCACATTATCACACATAAATATATCTTCAAGTTGTGAGTAACATAGGGTTCAGGAGAAAGTGTGCCTTCAAAACAGAAACCTCTAACCTCTTTCAAGGTTGAGATCATTACTATATTATTTATCACCACATTCTCAGAGACAAAACTAGCTCCTGAGACTTAGTAAACATGAGGAGAGAAGTTAAACTCTGAAATGGAAAATAAGACACCTAGTTCAAGGCAATGCAGGGAGTGAGGCAGTAACTCATAACTTATATTTGTTAAAATAGAGAGCAAGACCAAGCTAGACACTATAGTCAGCGCTCTCCAGTGCAAGCTGGAAATCATCCCCCAATTGATGCCTATCCTACTTTATTAGGTGTGGTCACTTGGTGTGATGTAGTGTTCCCATTTTTCCCTATGCACTGAATTCATCCTGAGCAAGCCTGTGTATAAATTCTCAGAAAACCCTGAAGGCTCTCTCTGGTACTGTGGCACTTTTATAGTTAGGAAACTAGTCCACTGGGTGTGGTACTCATGCTGTCGGGTCATTTGGAAACCCTGGTCAACTCTATAACAAGCAAAGAGGTCTTTCAATTCAAGCACATGTCTTTTCCTGGAGAATATGGCACTGAATTGATAAACCCTCCAGGCAAACACCAGTACCTGGAAATAGCATGCTTCCCCCAAATTCTGTCAAATGCCTGTATTCATAGATGGATATCTGATAATGTTGTAAGAAAAATCGAAGATACATGGGATTGGTGAAATTAACGTGGCAAACACATTGTTCCATAATCAGTAAATTTGTGGATTCTGTGCAAATAGATCTTCTAGAGAATGTTAAAATAAACATTAATGAATTAGAAGTTCAGAGAGGACCAAAGAATAAAAAAGTATTTCTTTTGCTTTATTAAATATGTGTATAGCTCAGTCTCCTTTAACACAGCAACATTCAGTTCTATGAAGTATGTCCTGGGCTAAATCCCCTTACCTTAGTCTTTCTTCAATGTGTCTGCCCCTTCTTAAAATATTCCCCCAATACCTTTCCAAGGAGTCAAAACTATTTTCATGCAAACATAATTCTATTCACTTAAAATATCCACCAAATCATTCTAGAGAATGAACAATGAAGTACACTACATGCAGAAGTACAAAGAACCCTGCTACTTTCTCTAGGTAGACCTTAGTACATTTCTAAAACCTGAAAAGTCTCACTGTTCTTGTTGTTTTCTGTTTCTTTGAGAGATGGGGTTTCTTTTAATATAAGGATACCCTGTTTGTGTCAAGTTGTAATGTGTTGTTGCTTTAAGTTAATTAATAAATATTTAAACTGTATTAGTTTAGGGTCTGACCTAAGAATTGTCACCTGTGATGACCTACATGACCATGTTTTCCTGGGATCAGAGATGTTAATGTAATGAAGGGCTTTAGAGCATCTCAAATTTGAGGGCAGTTGCTCTAGCCAACCTGAACAGTAAATCCTCCAGAGCCATACTGGGTCTGGGATGGACCAAGAAACCTGAACTCTGTGCAAAGCATTATCTAAAGGTGTATAGAGCAGGGCATGAAGAACTGCAAATTATAAAAATGGTTGGTAAAATGAAGAAATGCCTTAGAGTTTTAAAAACCAAGTATGTTTCAACCAAGGACTAAAAATATCCAATTTCATCATTGTATTCATTTACTTACTTATTTTATTTGGGACTATCTATTAATTGTCCCATTTCTTAGTTTTCCCATTTTGAAAAAACAGAAACAACTCAAAAAATTATGAAGAATAACTAAATGTTTTAAATATTAATAGTAATTTCTATGAAGAAAAATTAGCCTGGAATAAAAATATTCTGGGTACCAAATACTTTGAGTTCCTTCCTAATCAACACTTGCTACTTACTAATTACAAGGTACCGAGCAACATCACCTCTCCATTTAAGAGGTCAAAACAATTTACCAATAGATAACTATTGAATAATTCCAAGGTGCCAGGAAGACTGTACCTTATTATATATTTCTCTTGTCACAAATAAACACATAGATTGAGTAATCAATAAGGAATCAAGGTTTATTTATTCCATAGTTCTAGAAGCTGGAAAGTCCAAGAGCATGGAAACAGCATTTTCTCAATATTGTTGAGGACCAGCTGGGTTATGCCATGATTTTCACCATTCTAAACTACTTGTTCCTTTTATAGAACTGTACTACATTAGAATATAATTGAAGTACAGTTGTCTGGAGCTAGCAAAGGACCCTCAGTAGACAATGGACCTATAGACACTTTCACTTGGGACATCTTGACCATCAGTACTGAAAATTTAAATTATGTTGTTTAAGCTACTCAGCTTATTGCATTGTTGTCATTTTTTCCCAGGCAGACTAAAGGAGGACTCAGGATTTGACGGTTGAAAGAGGAGAGACAAGCATTCAGAAATCGCAAATCATGACTTAATCTACACTCTACTACTCCTATTAGTTATAGGCTTAAAGGGAGAGGTATGAATTGTTACTCCTGAATGGCAGAATAGCTTGCGTATTTTATATAGGGATTATGTGGAGTCTAGCAACTAGTTCCTAATTCATAAAACTGAAAATAGTGTAGACAATTGGTTGATATTAGCCATTCTATCAGTGTCATGGGTTCTTTACAGATATATTTGCCATCAGGTGACAGTCTCATAAAAGTTAGTATCAATGAGATTTCATCCTTAAACATTCAGACTGTTTTAGACACCACATTAATAGGCCAAGAAGGAAATTGGAACACACTGGCCAGTGGGGAAAAAAAAAGGCTGAGGCTTTGGCGGAAGGAAAACCATGAACCAGCTCCTCCTGCCTTTGCACCAGCTGACTCTGGCATATTAGAGACTCAGTGACATGCTCAAAGAGCTCTGGTTCTGATGCAAACTCCTGCAACTTTGTAGGAACAAGAAATCAGAGTATTATTTAAGTGTTCACAAATTGCTCTGGGCCAGGTAAGGAAACATCTTTCTGCTCCTTACTGTCTGCCATGCTGACTCAAATGCTCAGGGCTTAATGATCAGAAGTCAGTCTCTCTCTCTCTCTCTCTCTCTCTCTCTCTCTCTCTCTCTCTCTCCCACTCCATCTCCTTCCCTCCCCATTTAATTTTTGAATTCAAGTTGTGAAAATTACATCATAATTGTTTTGGAAGAGAAGTGTAAAATTAATCTAACAATGCTTTCTGAAAACGTGTGAATGGGTTGATTTATACCTTAATTAGCGATCTAATAAATGTTAGTAGACACAACACACTCATCTCATCCTTTCCTGGCGCATACATTACTGTATGACCATTCTACTTCCTGCTATTTCTTGATTTAGGTACCACCTCATTTCATGATGTCTTTCTCCTGGGGTTACTTGGAGTCTGCTAGAGATGTGCCTGCATTTCCTTTCCTGTTGGACTCGTAGTGAACTTTGTTTGCTAGTCAAATAAAATGTAAATTCTGCCAAGTCAGTTCCTCCTCTGGAGTAAATTTTGAAGATGAAAATTGTCATTATTCTCAAAGTCTCAAATGTTAAAATCAGGTTACCTGTATGACATTTGAATTGAAAGTTGGGGGAGGGGAGTTGTTGATATTATTGCTGTTGTTGTTGCTTTCCAAAAAGGTAGTTATTCAAGAGTCTTACATTGTAACTCTCATCAACAAATAGAAGTATTTCAGTATGCTTACAGATCCAGTTAAAAATTTAATTTTAGAATATATACTTTTCAACTAATCTTAATTGTATTTTTCTTAACTGAAACTTTTGACAAGGAATTAAAAATGAAATATTACTTAGACTGTTTTAGGATTAGAAGCAGGTGTCACAATGTTTTTATACCTCAGAGTAATTTTGGTAGGTATTTTGGCACAACTTGTTCAAGAAATGGCTTTAACATTAGAGCAAGGACATTTGTTCAGTTGCTAACAAGAAGTGTGCCCTGGGACTTATATAAAATAAATTCAGGCTTAACAATGTTGAGAGAGAAATTATTTTAAATTGTGATTCTTTTTAAATGGATTTTGAAGGTGTGCATTGACACTTTATAACCCAAGGGAATTTTATCAAGTATTATTTTATCATTCCTCCTTTCTACCCATATATTCAAAACACTGAGCCAACCAACTATACTCTTCTCTATATATTTGTTTCTCTGTTTTTTGTTGTAGCAGATAAGGTGAATTGCTACACAACATTTTTGAAATGCATTCCAAAGTATTTCTGTTTACTACAGAATGGGTACTGCACAATAAAATATCAAGCTGTCTATAAAAAATCCATCCATGTGACTTAGAAAGGGTGTTCATATACTTTTCCTCTACCTCTTATTTCTTCAGGAATAATTTAACTGAATTTATACATAGTCACATATACACACAATCATACTCATCAACATTATGATGATTTAATATCCACATAAATATCTTAATAATACAGATTGAATTGCTGAATAGGCTTGGCTTGTGGGTTCTGCAGATTTATATTTTATTAATTTAATTGGAAAGTCTTTGGGCATAAGTACAGGTGCTTTTGCAGGCAGGAAAGGGTATTTGATGCTCTGGAGTCGTGAGTTTCCTGTCAGAGTGCTGAGAACCGAACAAGGTCCTCGAAAAGACAAATACAAATTTTCAACCACTGAGCTATCTCTCTAGCCCTCTTATTTGTAATTTTTAAGAGGAAAATGTTTTGACAAAATTGTATAATATTGCATGATATATAATTGTATAATATGTAATAATTTTATACTATATTACTGACGATACAAACTATCTAAATCCTTTTAAGTGCCTTCATTTTTGGTAAAGAGTTATTTTTACATCAATTGCAAACCATATCTGAACTCTTTTTAATGCCTTGTCTTCTGTTCAATAAAACTGTATTAGTTTAATGAAGGCACCAGATGGGTCATTATAATAGATTGTTTAAGGGATAATTGCTTCCTATATCCCTATAATGTATTAAGTTTTGTTTGTCATGTAAAGCATAATATTCTGACTATAAAAACTTGATATATCTATTCATAGGCTGACTCAACAGGCAGGATTCTATTTCTAAATTCAGCTTGTCATTCGATACTTATTTTCGAAATTAAGTAAAGCTGATGGATGAAACATAATTTGAGAATAGGTAAGTGCTACTTTATGAACTATGAAGCCATTTGAATCGCAGTCCAAAATGATCAATGGATTTGCTTTAAGTCTGGAGAAGGTCTTGAATAATGTGAACCTTACACTGAAATCATTTTTTAAAAAAAAGGTAGGCTGTGGGTGAACCAAAGTAAAACATGCAGACGTAGTGTGTACACTACGGTGGGCAGGGAGAGAAATAAGCATGGAGGTTTGGAGAGAATACTAATGGCTTCATGATATATATTTTTTTTTTTTGTCAAAAGTCTATACTTGTTTGGTTCATATGAAGCACCAGTAACAGCAATGTTGTTGTAGTGTTCCTCGTGTCATTCTGAAAGTCTTGTCTATCACAAAACTAGGAGTATTCTCTATATATTTCATCTGTTAACTATTAGTCAGTAAGCAGAGTCTCACATAGCCATTTACACAAAATCACACATATACAAAACATACATAATCTAAATAGTCTAGCATTTGATATCCTAAATTTATTAATACATTTCAGACTTCATCTTCTATGCTAGACTCAATTGTTTTACAGAATATTTTAGAGCTTCATACAGTGGAATGAAAAGAACCATTACACAAAACTCATTAACATGTAAGCTCTCTCAATTTATTATATATTTATACAAATCACTTAAATTCACTGAATCCAACCTACAGTAACTTTATAGTTATAAATTCCTTATGTGCCATGATGATGATTATGGCATGAATGGAGACTTCCAAATGTCTTCTGATCAAAGAGCAGAAAATCTTCCTTAAATGATCTGGGCAACCTGAACATCCAAGGCATTTTTGTAATTACAGAATTGTATGTTACTTGTGAGAAATTATATATTTTCAGAATAAAATGGAGATGGCCTCAACAAGATTCATTCTCGAGGATGCTGAGATGCTGACAATATTTACTCCAGCATCCTGTTTTATTCAGTTTGCCCAGCCTTACACTGCTCCATCAAGGCCCACTTCCAGGACCACTTCAAAGAAAGCTATGGATCCCAATTAGCCTTTCAAACTATCCCAAACAGGACTTCATTTAAGCATACATTTTCAATATTTGAGAGACTGAACAACAATTGTATTAAATTATTAACCACTTCTTTATTCAGGCCCCTAACAGATTTTCTTCACCTTAAATCAGCAGGAAGCAAATTTTCAGAGGAGCTACATCCCATTCCCAAAAATGGATGGATGGGTTATGGTTGTTCTATGGCTAATGGATGTTTGTTATTATAAAGAGGATGGTTATATGCTATTATTTGTATTTTTAAAGGGGGTTTAAGAACTTAAACTCAATATAAAAAGAGGGGGAATATGGGTATGTAATATAGGAATGCTAAGATATAAGGGTAGATTATTGAATCTTCTCTGAAACTTAAAGATATTGCTATTCTCTAAATAAGGTTAATTTTTGATTTATAAGTTTAGAATTTTATATTTTGACACATATATATGTATATTTCAACTCTTAAATAAGGTATTGTGCCTATGCAACTCACTTAAAAATACAGGGTTTACTTCCAATCCTTGTATGGACTGCTATTGCAATCTATTTTATGAGATTGGGTAATACAGGTTGAGGGCTGGCCAGTCAAGCTCATGGTCATGTCAAATACTAGTCTTAATTTATCACAAAAATATGTTTACTAAGTTAAACAGATGATAAATGGTTAAAAAATTAGTTTGCCTGTTCAAACATATGATGATAGAGATGATAGATAGATAGATAGATAGATAGATAGATAGATAGATAGATAGATAGATCTTCAAAACCCTGAGGTGTATACAAAATGGCATTTAAAGATGTTTTTATTATTTTAAAAATTCTTTGACTTGAGATAGTCAGCTCCCGACAGCTAACATTTGACTTGAAAAGAGACAATAAACATAAAAAAAATATTCATCAGGAGATAATTCCTACTGGGCAAAAATGCCCCTGCTCTCTCAACAGACTTCATAAGGTATAAGGTTCAAAGCTGTAGTAGAGATAAAATACAGGTAAGTTGATACCCTGATTCTGCAAAGACAGAATGGAAAAATCCTTCATATTTCCTGCTGCACAATTAAGTCTGAGAGATTTGTTTGGCAAGGCTGAAGAGGTGCTCCAACATTATAGAGATATTTGGGACTATCCAGGCAACAGATTGACATTTTTCTTTTTTGGAAGTTTCTTTCTTGTACTTCCTACTCACTCAGATAACTTTATTCCTTCTTATATCTTTGGTGGGGTTGAAGACATAATAGATATAAATTTTCAATTGTGCATAAGTTCATTATGATTTTAAACATTTTTATATCCAAATAAAAATTTTAGGTTTATAAATATAGGATATGATAGAAAATGTTTAGGTTCAGAGCTTCAGACATACCAAGATAGATAGATGATTTTTTTTCTTCAAAGTTGACTCACAAATAGGCTAAACATTATGTAGGTAACTTTTATATATGATTTTCCTGATAGTTTCTTCTTGGTTCTCACTGTATATAGATTTTTTTTTAGTAGCTTTTTTATGAGACCAAAAGAGGGAATTGATGGAGTGACCTGCTATCTATTCTAAATTTTAAGTAATCTGCTCCCAGAGGCCTGCTTGTTATGCCAATCCATAAGTGCACCAAGTTATGCTAATAAATGCTGCAGCCTGGATTGGGTAGAAAAGAAGTAGTTAGGGCTAAGGTACGTGGGCTTGAGGAACAGAGAGGATGATGGGATGAAGCACCAGGGAGGAAAGGAGGAAACAAGCTGTGGGTTAGATAGAAGAATCGTATGTTCATGTGAACTGGAACATTGGTATAGTGTGGAGAATACACCCAGGGAACATAAGTATATATTGGTGTTTTATTTGGGGAATAGAATTAAGGGCTAGTTTAGATGGGATAAGGTTTAAAAATCCAGACTAAGGCTTAGTAAAATCCATCAGGTGTCTGTGTGGTTATTTCTAATGATGTGTTAAGGGTTAATACTGCAGACCATCTAAGGATAATAAAAATAATGGAAATAATTTAATTATTATTTCTACAGATGATCCTACATATTTTAAGGATCAAATAGAATGATGTCCATGGAAGAAATTTGACAAACACAAAAAATATTCAAAGAACAAACACTACAATCATAACAAACACCATGATAAAGAGACTTCTGAATTAACTCACTGGTTATTCAGTGAGACAAGACATAGGGACATTCTTTTAAAACTGGTTAATTTATTCTAAAAACATTACTTTTCACTTTGTATGGAGTCAAATTAGTTCTACGGGATGTAGAAAAGAAGGGTATATAATATAAAAGTGTACACAAATAATTCCACAAAGTCACATATGACATCATGTCTATTTGCACAGTTTCTTGAATCATCTGAAACTCACCAATAAAATTAAATCACTAAGCTTTCCTGACTCATCCTGTATAGAATATCACTGAAAGAAAATGTTGTCTTCATTTGAAAATGTGTTTGACTTTTGGAACTTGCTGAATATGAACCAGAGTTAATACCTGTGAAAAATGCTTACACAGAATTTTTCCTTTAAAAGTAAACTCAGGGAGTAGGAATGTTTACACCGTGGAAGAATGTTTATTCTAGTTTCCAAGAAATCAGAATTAAAATAATCAATTTACTAACTAATTAATAATAAAATAATATGAGTCCACATTTGAGGGGCATGTGCACAAATGCATGTGTGTGTGTGTGTGTGTGTGTGTGTGTGTGTATAAAAAATAAAAGAGATTTTAAAATCTTTGAAGAAGGAAATGTAACTTGTTTAAGTGTAGTTCCTTCATTTCTGTAGCTATGGATACTATTGGATACAGAAAACAAATGGCATGGTTTTGGAAGAAAGAAATTATTATTTTATTTTACTTCATATAATTTGTCCAAGTAAACATAGCTGGGTGCTAGTATATGAGTGAAATTTCCCAGAGAGACCTGTAATCACATACATGAGAACATCACACTTCATCCTCTTTTCCCAGGGTTTACTCACTCTTAACCTTTGTTAAAGATATGGAAGACAAGAGGCAGTCATCGGTTTGGGCTTAGCCTGTGACAGGAGTCAGTTGAGACAATCTCTGTTTACAATCCATAAACTGGAAATGCTCCCATTTTCAGCCATTTTGCCTGCAGAGCAGAGACCCTGCCTGCACACTGTCAACCTTGGATTATGCGACTGGATTTTCCTCTGTGGACCTGGCAAACTCAGACTTCTCCCACTGTTTTAACAGTCTAATCCACCTCCCCTTTCTGCTTATCACATGACAGCTGATTTCTTTCCAGATTCTTGCAAGTCGGGGTCTGGCCATTCTCCATGGGATGGTTTCTGCTTCTGAGTTCCCTTATTTACAATGTGGATGCAGTGTTGGCCTCTTCTCTGCCTTCCTATCTAATAGGATTAAGCCTTTATCCCAACAGAGATTCTATCTGCCTAATCCCGCTCTTCTCCAACTCATCTGTTTCTACTCTTGGTTGAATCTTGCTGGGAAGATCCTCTACCACTTTACACACTGCAAATTCCCCTCATGATAAAATTAAGTAGTTAAGAAAAAGCCTGATAATATTTTAAATCCCCATGAATATTTGTAAAGGGTCTACTAATAAGATAGAAATGAAGTGAAGTAAGTGTTTCTTAGTTAAAACAATGCCTATGCATTCTAGACATCGTGGTACAAATTTTAATCCAGATTTCATTCTTAGAAATGGCCCTCTCAAATTAGACATTCAACAAAACTTTGTGAATGAATATTATTTTATTGTATTTGGGTGATTCATATCAGAACTCTTTCTACATGTACATAAAATATTTTTGGAGAGTCAAGAAAAAGGAATGTCTTTACTGGGCAATAGACCTTTACATGGACCCTGACATTTGGCATTATGAATCAAACTGAATTACCAATACTCAGTGCATTATATCTCTGGGATAATATACTAATAAAGACATCAGTAAGGCAATGAGTTGGAGATATTGAGGAATGTATGACCCATATCATGACTAAGGAAGCTTGAATAGTTAGTATTCTACCTCTTAGCTACAGGATTCATTAGGAAAATGTCTTTCTCTGGTGGAATCACAAGGTCCAAGTGAATTGCAAAGAGTTCTTCCAGTGTCTCTCTAACACATCCTACCATTCCGAAAAGGTAACCTCATATTTATTCCAAATATTCTTTTTTATAATTTATTTTTTATTTCTTCAAGTTACATCTCAGTCACAATCCCTTCCCTACACCCCCTCATGTCCCACCCTTCCACCCTCTGCCCCCTCAATCCCCCATCCTCTATCCTTTTTTTTTTCTTTAGTCTAAGGTAGATCTTTTCCCCCCAAGAGCTCCCCCCTTCAGTCCAACAAATGGTTCTCTCTCCTATAACAATAAACACAATACAAAACAACAGAAACAAATAGGCCACAATTATGAGGGTTATATGGCTTAGCATACATTCCAAATGTCCAGTCCATATGCATCTGGCCCCTGACTTTAACATTCTACTATCTAACCATCTCCATGAGATTAAGTTCTATATCTAACTCAGCTTTCATACTAACTTGCATCACAATTTTAAAAACATCTTCCTAGATCCAGAACACCCTCTTGATTCCTAAACTGCTCAAAATTTAACTATGAGACTCTAGCTATCTATTCTTCAACCACCTCAGAGACCTGAGAGGGATAAATATATCTGATTATATAGGAAGTGCAGGGCCGGCAGCTTCCAAAACTAAGAAATGACATACCAGTGGCTGCCTGGACAGTTCCCATTCTCTCTCCATACATTACAGCATCAATCTTCAGCTATTTGGCTCCGTTTCTCTGACAGTCATTTATTGTAGAGCAGGAATTATGAAGGACTTACCTACCCTGTCTTGGCAGAGCTAGGCTGTCGACTTACCTGCTTCCAAGTTTTGTCCTTTTTGGACAGCATTCTGTCTACAGTTGAAGCAAGGGGTTTTTCTTGCCAAGAGATAGGCTTGCCACTAATTCTACCATCTCCCACTGGAGATTCTTCGATGCTCATCTTCTACTTGGAGTAGAATGGGGGTGCTGTCAGGAGCTGACATGTCTCGATATCAAAAAAATTAAGATAGTATTGGGCTACATAGGTAATGATCTTTATATAGTGATACGAAATTAAGAGTATATTTGGCCACAATGGTATTGATCTTTGTATATTGATACAGAATTAAGGGTAACGCTTCTTAAAGGTAGTGTACATAGTAATGCTTAAAAATGAAATGTGAAGTTTTGGCCTTTTGATACCAACCATCATTGTTTAGGATAATTAAGAAATGCAAACTCATAGTCATGCAAGCGTGCCATTTTGTTAGTTACTATGAGAGTCTATCATAGTTATTTTCTAAGCTACTCAGAAATCAAGTTGTTAAGAGACAAGCAACATTTGCTTATCTCAATATAAGAGATAGATAGGGCATCTTCAAAAACCCCAAGAGATCTGCAGAATATGGCATTCAAAGATGTTTTCTTAACTTAAGATTTTTTTGATATTCCAAATATTCTTATCTGATTTGAGTTGTTTACCTTGAGGTGATCTCTTCTCGAGTCATGGTATATATCTATAATTCCTTATTTGTCATATCTATAACAAATCATTCCCATGCTTAATTAGTTTAAATAGACAGGGAATTAAGTGCATGAAGATGGAAGATATGAACATATAAATGGCCTTTGAAGAATGGGAAAAATACATCAAGTGTCTTATACATTTTTTTTCTAGTGAGACCACAGATAAATGCTTTCAAACATGGTGATGTTCTCCACTTACAGATGGAAATAGTGCCCTCAAGTTAAGAAAATTTTCAGCCAATGACACACACTTAACAGTTACAACATTACCTATTTTAGGTTAAGGTTTCTTACATTTGAGCAATATAAAGTTTGTACTCACTCTCAGAATAATAAAAAGGTGGATGATTCATTCTCCCAACAAGTCTGCTTCACTTTATTTAAAATATATTAATATTTTAAATATTGTTATTTAAGTGGTTATTTCATTTTTTTATTTTTAGAGTTTGTGCTAATGTGTTTGTAAGTAAAAACATAAATGTTGGTATTTAATACTTCAAATATTCTGTTTGATTCTATCATTCAATATAGAATATTTTGCATTTTAAAAAAGAGATGGGAGTCACAGATAATTTAAGATATAATTTAAATTTAAATTTAATTTAAAAATAAAAATTGTGTTGAACATACAGATTCTGGAAAATTCATTTCAGGTTTTTCTAATGAGTGTATATTTTGATGGATTTCAGATTTACCTACCAATGGGCTTCTCTGTATCTCACATCCCTCTCATAACAGAAACATAGCATGGTAAATCATTTAATTTGTTTTAAACTATTCTTTCAATTTTAGATTGTTTTTTATAGCTCTTTATGATTTTACCACTGGTACGCAAATCCCAGTCTCTGGAAATTTAATCAATATAATAAGGTAAAATTTCATGCTTGAAAATGTCACATGAAATGGCTGGCACTTCTGAAAGAGGAATTCTATGAGCTCTTCCAGGTAAGAGTTAAGTAATATTTACTCCTTTGTACTTACTACTGACACTAACATTTTGCATGTCCTTTTCTGCTGACAGGTTTAGTGGGGAAGGAGATGTTCTCTTGAGTCTAGAATTAAAGAGCTCAACATAAGTAGTCCCATTTATTGAATAAAAGCCAAAGAGCTATTGATATTCCTAGACAGGACAGTCTGAGTGAATTGCTGCCATGGTTCCTGTCACTGAGGAAGATTTCTAAGCAGTCCAAGGCATAAAGTTTCAAGGAATGCTGTCTGTAGATTGTTCTTAAGTAAACAATCTCAGGTAGGAGAAGAGTGTTGGCAATTTGGAGTTACGAATTCCTAAGAATTCCAAGGAAGAAAAGTCATGATTTAATACTCACTACTTATTGAAAAATTAATATTTTTTATATTTCTTATAACAGTCTTACATGTTAGCTGTGCATTTTATAGGTGAGGCAATGGAGGTACAGCAAGCTGTAAAATCATAAGAGATGAGACTCTACTTGAACCCACATCTGGCTCAGAAACTCTCATACTTCCCCATGGCTCCAGAGGGTCGGCAGGGGCATTTGCATGTTGCCTGGTATATAATGATTCTTAGACTAACATTTTCCTCTTCCTGAATAATGGAAAAATGGCTTTCCTTTTTGGTTTCTTCTATTTCCACAGCCCTCTTTGGAAATGGTGGATAATATTTCCATTCCTCTTCATGTGTACAAGTCTGGGTTTGGTGCTCAAATGAGCAGTACCTGCATAAGAAGAAACAAATGTTTAGTTATTTGTGGGACTTAATATTATATTATCAAATCCTTTACACGATAGAAACTTAGAGATCCATCCTACTTGGCTATAAAGATCTTATTAGAATTTCAAGGGGCATGTTTAGGATACAGGAGCAGCCTTCTTAACATTCAAATTCTTGAAGAAAAAAGTTGAGGAGTAACATACATATCCCCTTCCTCTGGTTATTTATTTGGACAAGATCTCACTTTGTAACCCTCCTCTTGCAGTTCCGCAGCTTTCCTCTTTGCTTGTGTCCCACCCGCCTCACAGTGTGCTGTGACACTATTTACTATATCTCCACATTCTTAGTGTCCGTGGCTTTCCTGCTGCCACCCATGCTCCTTCCAATATAGCACTTATTAGCACAAATCTGGCATTTCCACAAAGCCTGTTAAATCAATTCTGGGTTTATGAGGACCAGTGTGTCAGTCATGTTCCAAATAGGCTGGCTGGCTGATGCAATCTCCCACCTGGGACATTCATGATAGCATACCATAAAAAACTCAGGGTTTGTACAGACAGCTCTTCAGTAACTGTGGGAAATGATTTATTCAGAGAGAAATGAAGATTAGATAAACTCTGAGTCACTTCACACAATGAGCCATAATAGAGAGCAAGTAGTAAATCTTAGCTTGAGGGAGTTTATTACTAGAAGATAGATTCCACACCTTTCTCCTGACGTACTAAACAGCTATCATTCTTCCCTGCTCACTCTTCTTCATAAAGAGTTGAGAACCTATATCTGCCAGTCATTGTGCTATATGTTCAGGTTGCAAAAAGCAGTAAGTCAGCCAGGCATTGTGCATACATGTAATCCAAGGATACAAAAGGTTGAGGCAAAAGGACCATGAGTTCAATCAGTCTCAGCTACATGTGAAGTTTGAGGCCATACTGTAATACACAAGATCCTGTCTCAAAATTCAAAGAAACCAAAGCAAAGTCAGCAAATAATCAAAATAGGCCAGGTTATATCTGTATCCTTGTGGACTAATACTTTACTAATGTTTATTGTATCAGTGTGTTCTGCTACAGTGAAATACGGTAGGTAAAGTAGATAAAAGATGATTTGAATGATTGATCTAACTGACTGAGTCCTCCAATATATTATTAATTTCTAGAAAAGAGAAGCTTGATCAGTTCAAAATCTCTGGCTAAAATGGAAACAGATCCTTGTACATATGAGGTACACACACACACACACACACACACACACACACACACACCCCAATTTGTACAAATATGTACAAAGATAGGCAAGTCTCTAATGACTTTTCACCTAATTTGACATAAGCTAAGCTTGCTACAACCTACACAGCCTTCCTTGTTCTCTCTGAGTTATTTATTCCAGCTTCTACTCTCTGCAGTAATCTGGCCTCTCCCACATTGTCTTCACTCCCTAGGCAGGTCAAGATCCCAGTAACCTCAGGACCTGTGCAGATGCTGTATGAGCTATCCATGGAGTGCTGCTCCTAAAGTAAGGAGTAGTTAGCTTTTCCCCATTCGAAGGCTTCAGCAACCTCCTACACTGGAGTTGACCTTCGCTGCCTTGCTGAGTAATTTTCTATCTTTTACTATACTTCACTTCCTTCAGAATGCTTGTCATGGTAAAATAGCATAGCTGTCTCTAACATGACAAGTCACAGCCTTCCTGAACTCTTAGCCTGACACACACAACAGAAACTTAATATTTTTTTTTTGCTTCCTTTGACTGCCTCTTAAAGAAAAAGGAAAAGTTAAGATCATACTCCTTATTTTTACAGTGTTTTTTTTTTTGTGCAACAAACAGATGAAGTGCACACATTAACTCAGAGTCTCTGTTGGTAGCTATCATGGTACACAAGAATTCCTTTCTTCATAGCAGAAAACTGTAGATTTTTATGAACAAAATGATTAAACCTCTCCCATTAATAATAATAATGAAATATTCTATATCCACAGATGTAAAATTTCTGCTTGCCTAGGGGCCCCAAAGGTGAGTGAAGTAAGGAAGAATCTGGAACAGTGCATAACTGATGACAATGTCCGCAGTTACACTAAATGCACCCTAGCAGAGGAATGCTGGCTTTTCACTGAAATTTAGGAGCAAGGTTTGCTAGTTGTTTGGAGAAGAATATGGTAAAAAACCAAACCAACCAAACAAACAAAAAATAAACCCGCTTAACTAGCAATTTGTGCAGCACTATATCTTTTTGAGTGGTTTGACAGAAGATACACATCCACCCTTCTCTCTACAGCTGTATAGAGATGAACACAAACTGAGAGGCCCTATCTTAAATGCTTAGGAAAAAGATTCTATTTTACAATTTTTGAAATGCTTATATCTTCCCTGGTTGAGCTTCCATAAGTGAAAACGTAGAACTGAAAGATTTTGAAAATGAAATTTAAGATTGCAGAACATTTTGGATTTTGCATCTGAAGCTTTAGGGCTCCTCATTCTTTATTAATTATGCAAATGAACTAGTTCCAATGTGAGACTTAACACACATTTCCTCAGCTGAAAAAATCTAAAAACAAAAATGTAAAATATGAAAGACAGGTGATGTATCTTTTAAGAAGTCAATTCAATGAAGAACTTGGACAAAATCGAGTTTCCTCTTGAATGTTGAACTTTGAAAATAACTGAATGAGAAGAATAAAAGCAACTGTTATAATAACATTTTGCATAGTGGTTTTTTGTTTGTTTGTTTGTTTGTTTGTTTGTTTTGTCAACTTGGCAAAAACTAGAGCTATGTTGAGAGGATGCCTCCATAAAATTGGCCCCAAGCAAGCCTGTGGGTCATTTTCTTAGTGATTGATATGGAAGGCCCAACACATTGTGGATAATGCAACGAGTAAGTGACCGTCCAGCAGGGCCTCTGCATCAGTTACTGCCTCAAGATTCCTGCCTTACTTCCTGCCCCACGTTTCCTTGGTGATGGACTACAAGCTACAAAATGAAATAATTTCTTTCTTTCTCTAGTTGGTTTTGAAAATAGTATTCCTGTTTGGTTGGGATCCCCTGCTCTCCCCTGCACAAGATGAAAATCCCTGTCTGCCCTCCTTTCCCAACCCTGCTGGCAGTGAGAAAACCCCAACAAAGGAATAGTGTCCAAAACTCAGTTCCCGTTTCTGACACTCAGTGCTATTCCACTGTTCTGACATGACTAGTCCCCACAAGTGCTCCATTCAGATGCTCAACTTTTACTCACACCTGGGCACAATTTCAGCTCCTGACTTACATGTCACTACCCTGGTCTAAGATCAATGAACCCCACCTTGTCTTAGCCTTGGCATGCAACTTCCTCAGCCCCGTTCTTTGGAATTTATGAACCCACCTGGGAGAAGCTCGTAATAACCCTTCATTTATCTGCTGTTAAGCCAGTCTGATCTGGCCTATATTTGCATGGACAGGGAGAGGGAGAATACTTAATAGTTCCTCATGGCAATAGAAACTTTACCTAAAACACATAATATTCTGAAATATTGTCACAAATTTGCTTTATTTCATAAAGCAAAGAGGAAACATGGGAAGTATGTTAATACTTGGAATAATATGTTCATTTGCCAAGTAGGTAATATTTAAAGAAAATTAATTTAACTGATTTATTTTTAAACCCAAAATAAGGTAGGTGATTATTAAAGAAAATGATAAGTGTGGGGAAATAGCGACATTAGGCTCCTACACTACAAACAATATTTTGTTTAAATATACTTAGGGGAAGTTCATACTCTGTAAATACTGCTTCATTAGCCGTTTTCCACTTAGGTAGAGATTGATCTATTTGGCTTCAAGTCAGAGCTAATGGTCATAATATTTTGAGTAATGTTACCACCTAGTCTGATTGGTTTAATTGTCTTCTCTGTGTGCACAAGACAGATCTGATTTGCTAACCCTTGAGAGAGCAAAAATCAGTATACTTCCATCCATTATATGTCTCCTTTTCTTGTTTGAGGAAATAAACCTCAATCTTAAGTGATCTTTGAACATTTCAGTCCATGTCACATTCAACCCCTTAGTTTTACCTCCTGAAAATGAAGGATTCCAGAGACAGTAACAAACTTTTACCCTAATGGATGCAGAAAATTTTAGTTATGTATTAGATGTTAGAGATAAACAAAACCAGGAGGTGGTAGCGTTTTTTATTTCTTTCTTTCTTTGTTTTTGGAATTTATTCACATGTTTGGAAAATTCATGATGGTTCCTTGAGCTGTTTTTGTCTGTTGCCCACAGGCTAGATAAAGGAAAGCCTGTAGCATAATTCAGTTTCAGTACAGACATAACAACTAGGAAAATTCTTTGTAGAAATAATAAATTAAATTATTACCTAGTATTTATATTATAGTTAATTGTTCAGCAATATTAATCCTTAACCTGCCATTATAAACAAACACATTATAAATAAACACATATAAATAAAACATTATATATAAATCAGAGAGGGTGGGTCTCCTTACTCAGCCCACATTCAAATGTTCATCCCTTCTAGAAATACCTCCATGGACTCACCAGAAATAATGCTTTACTAGTTTATGGATATCCTATACCCCAGTGGAGGTAATATATAAAATTTCAGGCCCTAAAATAGAAGGAAAGAATTTTCAATTGCCCATAGTTTTAGCTGAAAATAAAATAACATCCCTATTTTCATTTTTCCCCTGAAATTCAACATACATTTTTGACTAACAAAAAAATCTAATGAAAACTTAGAATGTCCCATCATATATAATATTTATGCTAAAATATTGACATTATAAATCACACATTTGTTGATATATAAAATACCATATGAAATATATATTTTATAAGCAAGTTTCATATGAATATTTTATACTTAGGGTAAAACAGTTACTGATTTTAACTTCCAGTATTCAAATGAGTGTGCCCATTTCTCTCTTATGTTCTAGTAGTCAATAGCAAGTGTCAGGAAGACACAAATGTCCATCACTAGCTTGGGCCTGGAAAGTCTTGCTTTTTCAGATTATTTCTTCCTGCTTCACATATGGAAAAAATTGTAAATGTGTGTGTATTTTATACTCACAAGAAACTTACTATCTTAAAGATATAGAGATACCATAAGACATGGATTTATGAGCAGTATATTCTACTGTGAAATGATCTTTGACAGATAAATCAGCTTACAACACATGGATCAAAAAAGAAGAGGGTTTTGAAATAAGCACAAAGACAACTATTGAAAAATCAAGGTTAACTGAATAAACATTATGAAAACAAAATTTAGTCAAGGGAATAAAAAGAGAGCAAAAGTACTTGAAAGCTCATGTCATTTTCATAAAAAAACATGCCATTAAAAAAATGCTTTCTCCCCTTCAGGTATATTTTCTCCTTTACAGGATTGGCTTATGTATTATTCATGTTTGAGCCAAAGGAACTAAGCTGCTTTTAAACTGGTTGATAGCTCTATGACAATCATACTGTTTAAAACTAGGTGCTTCCTATATTTTCATTTCAAAGTGGTGCATAAGCAATCAGTGAACCCCAGTGATATCAGAAAAGGGTGCAGATGAGAGAGCTAAGGCTCTCCATCACAAGTTTGCAAGTAGTGAAACATAAGACAACAATAGGATGTTATTTGTTTTTATTTATTAAGGCTTATATTTTACATTTATTAAGATTTTTTTAAAGTAGATGCTAAAAATGGCTAAGATGTGTGTGTGTGTGTGTGTGTGTGTGTGCTTGTCTTACAATAAATCATTGAATACATTCTTGATATGAAAAATACATACAATATCTGGAAACTGATGTGGGATGTGTATAGGAAATATTTTAAATATTCATCTGTTTTGATCCAAACATGTCTGAAATTTGTCTGAAAGAAATAATCAGAAAAATAATTTAAATATATGCATATACTCTTATATATTTTTATATTATAAGGAATGATAGAAAATGACTTGAATGTTCATCATTATGGAAATGGAAATATAGCTAAATTCATACGGAAATACATTTGAGAGTTTCAAAGAACATTTGTGAACTAGTGGGCATGCATGCAGAATCATGTCAAGTTAAAAAAACAAGTAATACCTGTCCCTAGAGGCATTGCAGTTGTGACTGCTATGTCACATGTGCATCAGTATGTGGCAGAGAGGAGAGAGGCTATATCTATCTTCAGTGTTCTCACCTATGAACATCTGAATGAATAGTAGCCTAACATTCCTGGGGGAAAAAAGCCAGCTGGATACAAACACCACTTTGGTGCCATGGGGTAGCCTGTGATGACTACCAGACCAGTACCAAGAAAGAACCAGATGGGCTCCCAGGACAGGAAACAAACAAGAAACTAGAAGAACCCTGCCTGGCCCTGGATGTGGGGGTTGTGGGTGAGTCAGTCCTGGGAGAATGAGTGTGGGAGAGCTATCCCTGCCCTTCTGTCTGCTATATGGTGGTGTTGGCTCGGGAGAGATGCACTCCCCTCCCTTATGCCCTCACCATCATTGGCCTACAGAAGATCTGGCCCAGATGGAGTCACAAGAACAGGAGAGCTGTCCCTGTCCCTCACATGCTGCAGCACTCTGGAGAGCAGGCCCTGCACCTTTCCATAGTAAAACTGACCATGCAAGTGGGTGTTATAGGTCTAGAACCAGGACTTTGAGTTGGCTAACCCCAATGTCTATGCCATGGATGAACTGCTGGAATGCAAGAAAAGGTCAGTTCTACAACCCAGGAGAGTTGGATCACTCCAACATCTATGCCATGGATGAACTGCTGGAGTGCAAGAAAAGGCCAGTTTCACAACCCAGGACTCCAGGATCTCCTTGTCACAGGACAGTTACAGCATGTTTGAGAGGAGTTCCAGTGAGGTTCTACTAGTGATGGAGTAGCAGAAACCAGGGGCCTCGTACCAGACCAAGGATTCACTATAATGAACATTTACAAGCAGAATGTGTGGACAAAGGGGAATATTGTAGGACATACTGAGATATACTGCAGCTTCCACAATGAGCTGTTATTTTTTATGCTGGGAGAGATTGCAAGGGTGGAGGGTGGGTCTAGGGGAAGGTGGGAGATGGGAGGGAACAGGGTGCATGATGTGAAGTTGAAAAAATAATTTTTTTCAATAAAAAAATCCTAAAATACAACAACAACAACAAACAAGTAACAGAGTCTACAGTACTAGCCTACAATATTTGAAGTTATTCTTGTTTGGACAAATATGGGTGTGTATGTGATATATGTGTTTGCATTTGTTTGGGTCTGACCTATGTTTTTCACATTCACAGTCAAGTAGCAAGAAAACACTAGGACAGGAGATCCTGAATATGGCTGTTTTTTATTTGTGACTGTAATATATATATATAAATTTGTACATTGAACATTTATCAGGAAATAGTTTTAACTGGGTCTGACTAACAGACTGATAATAGTATCATGTACTAACAGGCTGATACTCATATTGATGTGCCATTGGAGATCTGGAATTGTTTGAATCAAATAATTGATTGCAGTATTTATCTCCTATATCACCACACACACACACACACACACACACAAATACAGAAATAATTAGCATTTTCTCACATTTTATAATTTGATTTTCTATTCATTTTCTTGATTTAAAATATTATGAAACCGTTAAATATATAATAGTGTTCTGTACTCTCACATTCAGATAGAACATACCTTTGGCATTAATGTTCAAAAAAAATCCTCTTCGTAAAGTTTAGATTTTTAATAAATAACACGGTTTTGTATTAAGGTGAAAACATGAAAGTCACAAAATTTTTCTACAATCTACAGAAACTCCAAACCATACAGCTATAATATATGTTTCAGAATAAAATGTTATCATCAACATGTAAAACACTAACCATCAAGGAACAAACAAAAATACACAATACATTACATTAAATATAATTGTGTATAACTTATAATATGTTAATGAAATTGTTACATTACATCCTGTATTTTTTTATATTTTGTACAACTATGGATCACAGAAGCCATTAAATACAACTGACAATTTTTGAAAATATATGATGGAGTAGCAGAAACCAGGGGCCTCGTACCAGATCAAGGATTCATTATAATGAACATTTACAAGAAGAATGTGTTTTCTTTTTCCTTGAACCTTATAAAATATTGACATGATGATAGTAAACATGAAATCCATGTTCTTTATTTACAAAAGTAAGTTGCTGATCATATCTAAACAGCCAATAAAATAAATGAAAAATAAAATGAATTTAATTTTAATTATCATTCTCAAACTAACAAAATCAAAATAATCAAATCATTTCGCTAAATGTTATGGGTCCATTGTTTTGGACATTTGGCAGATTCCTTTTGCAGATAAAATCAATTCAGTGTCACATTTAACTTTAGCCTGAAGGGATTACAATGTCACAAAATTGTATAATTTGTAGAAATCAAGTAAAGTATGTCATTTCAATAACTATAAAGCAAAATGGTTAAGATCTCAATCTAGACTCAAATTTAAATTTTAAATTTTAAATTCAATTCTGTCACTTAAAAGTGCCATGAAGGAACATGAACGTAGACTTTGTTACCTGTCAATGAGACACTTTGCCCTGGTGGGGCTGCCTTGTCGGCCCCCAGTGTATGAGGAGGCTCATGGCCCTCATATGAGTGCTTAACCGGGATGGGGGACTGATATGTAGGGACACTCCACTCTAGAAGGGTGAGATGCAAGGGATGAAGGTAGAGGGTGGGAGTGCGGGGCTGGGAGCGATTAAAGAGGGTACTGTGATGGAGATGTAACCTGAAGTAATACATAAACATAAAAAAGTACCATGAAGGGTCAGATGTTTTTAGTTGTTTAAAAATTTCACATTCTTGCCTATAAAGTATGAGCCAAATTGGCCTATGTCTTTGAGTGGCAGGAAGATTGTACAAGGTGAGTGCATAGTGTTAATTTGTGTATTTGGTATTTCCCTAAGTACTCAATTAATTATAAAGACCAACATGAACTCAGAACAAATGTCTTTCAAATATAGTCCCTTCAGCAAACTTACCTGATATTCGCCCTTTCAGTCCTTAATAATCCACCAAGGACAGTTCAAGAACAGAAGCCCTGAGACCTGCACTCAGCAGGGAGCTGCCCAATTGTCCCCCCAGAAAAGAGCTGCAGAAACTTCCTTCTTGGGTCTTTTGCTTCTAGTCTTTTTTCTTTTATTTTTGAAATTGTAAGCAAAATGAACAATAGCAAAAATTAAGAGAAACAAGTTGTTTTTTAAAAAAAGTTTTGGCATAGTTTACTCAAATTAAAATTTTCATAAATGCCGCCATCTAGTGTTCACGAATCCAACTTTTATACCTGATTTTGAACTTCTTGCTAGGTTAGAAACAATGTTTTCCAGCTTCTCAGAGCCTAATAGCACAAGCACAAATTATTTTCAGTTTCTAAATATTTGAAGAAACGTTTTGCAATATCTAAAATTAAAACATAATGCTGAAATGAGGAGGTATTCCAGTATTTGAAGACTAGGACAAGACTGTACACTCTACAAAACACAAACACATTCCAATTCAATTGTAATTTTGCGTCCTATTTCCTTTCACTCTTCAACGTTTTTTATAAATGTTTTTCTGCCAAAACTTAATGACAAAGAAAGGATGACTTGGTAAAAAACATGGCCAAACAACTTAAATGTTTATCTGCCCCACAGTGATTGAACATGGCTGGCTGGGACATGCTCAGATCTCATTTACATGTAATACAATCGAAAGGAGAGGGAAACATCACCCTGAAACCTTGTAGAATGACTGCTGAAGCCTGAGAATCTTGTCAAGAAAAGTGAATTTTTGGATACTGCCAGTGGCAATGTGAAATGGTAAAAGCCACTGTGGAAATGCTATGACATACTCACAAAAATTAAAAATGATTCTAACATGTGATCTAAGTATCTCAATTCTGAGTACACATCAAAAAGAACTAAAATTGAGAAAAAAATTACCTCCTGTATTCACTATAGCATTGTTGAAATAATAAAACATGGACATTTAAATGTCTGATAATTACATCTTTATATTGTCATCTGCTAACAGACATTTAAATGCTCATTTTATCTAATCTTAAAAATGGCAATATTGCCTTTCAAAACAATATAAATGGAACTATAAGACAATATACTGGCTGCAGTTGTTAGCCACAGGACAAATTCTGCACTAATTCTCTTAAATCTAAAATAGTCAAACTCAAAGAAAAAGAAAATAGAATGAAGATTACCAGGGAATGAGGTGAGAGGGACATGGAGATTTGCTGTTCTTTAGGTATGAAGTTCAGATAATATAAGGTCTAGTCTCTTAAAATTTTTTGAAGGATGACCTGAAAAATTGTTACAGCTCATGACAAATTTGCTACGTTAAAGGCTTTGAATACCCAACAAGTAAAAATTGATTCAAAAAGTAAGCACAGGTGTGAAGAGATGGCTCACTGGTTAAGAACTCTGGCTGTTCGTCCAGAGGATTTGGTTAGATTCTCAGCCTTCAATTCCAGAGGCTCTAACGCTGTCTGTCATTTGGCCTCTGCAGGCACTACATGCATGTACTTCACAGGAATATATGTAGGCACAACACTCACACATAAAATCAAAATAAAGAAAATCCCAAAAATCAAACACATGAGGAATCCTCGGTGTTTTTGCCAGCATTCTTCCGTGTCCTGTGGGTGCCACTTCACTGCAGCCTCAGTTCTGAAAACACAGCATGTGCACGTCAGGCTGCATAAGGCATAACACTGAGAAAGGCCAACAAATGCTGCCTGAGACACCTCAGCCGAGATTAGCACGTGTTATGATCATCAGCGAGCTTTTCTCTTCTTATAGAAGTGATGGGTTACTTGTGAACAGGGCCTACCTACCGTCATTCTGCAGCATGTATCAAACTATTGTACCTTTGGTTAATATTGTATTAGAATGGTTGATTTTGAAATAACTGTTTGAGTTACTATCTCAGTTTTATAAAGATTCATGAACTAAGTTTTACCTCAAGATTAGGACAGAATTTACAATAATCTCTGAAGTAGCCTTAAAGCTACCTTTACAATTTGTGTACTCTCAGCATCAACAATTATAAATCAAATTGTCAGTCACCTCTAGAAAGTGTTGAAGATACTCTATGCACTGCAATCTCAAATATTCAATGATAATTTAATTCTTTATGTACAAGAAAACAAGCACATGTATCTAATTAGTATCCAAATTTGCTTTTGTTTTCAAAAATGATAAAGTTATTTTGCAAATGATTAACAAATATGTCAATATGATAAAAGTCAATTTGTATAAACTAGTATGATGTCAATTACATACTTCTAGTATATTATTATAATGTTATATATGTGTGTATATATAATATTATTATAATGTTATATATGTGTGTATATATGTATATATATACACACATATATCTAGATATATATTATTTTTTGTCTTCTCCTAACTGTCTTAAAAGGCCTGAAACTTGTTTCAGCTTGGGAATATGTGGTTTGTTTATTAACAGTCATTAATAAGCCATTGTACCACATCATTACCTGTATATGATTAAAAGAAAAATTCCACATAGTCCTAGACTTCAAGAAAATGTAGTTGTTAGTTTGCACAATGTATTTTTAAAATAACAGAAGTCCATTTAATGACAAAAAGAAATAGAAAAGGAAAGGACATGATTGCTCCTAAGTATGGTATAGGGTAGGTTTATTGTAGGTAAAAGGGAGAGCATATAACCAAACTGCCTAGATTATATAGGGAAGAGCAGCTGCGTGAAGGATAGCCCAGCCCTTGGGCTAGAGAAGTTTAAGGTAGAGGGTGGGGTGATGCCAGCCATATTGTCTAACAGGTAGGAACTGAGGGATGCAGGGAGAACCTAGCAACCAAGTCCAATTTCATATGTTAAATGGGCATCTCAGCTGTTTGTCCCAGGTTTGAGACCTAACACCCTTGAGAAAGGAAATAGGCTCTTCCTCTTTTATTGAACATTGTAAATGGGTGCATCCAGTTCCCTGAAGAAATATCACTACAAAGTACTAATTGAAGTAGTTAGCATGACTCCTAATGATTCCATCTGACACCTACATTTATAATGCAAGAGGATTTCCTGATAAGCTTCTTTTGGGAGGTATTTATGAATTGCAATTAAACTCAATTTAAATACAGGGAGTGAAAATTAAGTTAGTCATCAACAAAACAAATAGCAGGATTATTTTCTTGCTCATCTGTGCACTGAGCTGAAACTTAGAGAGAATCACCATTCAAACATTTGTGAAATAAGAAATGGTAAGAAAGAAATGTTAGGGCCATATACCCACACAAGAGACTCTCATATAGCTAACTCTAGGTCTAGAAATTCTTGACAGTACAGTATCATGAACTTTTCACCACCAAGGAGCACAACAACGTTTTAAGGTTATCAAAACCTTAATTAAAAACATACATGAAGAGAACATTGGTGGATTTAAATTGATAAAACCAACAATGGCAAGAGAAGTAGTGAAGAAGCCATGATTTCTTTTATTATTCATTCAAGTGATTATTTTTAGCAAACATTCGTTACAAAAGAGGGCTTAAAATGTCAACATTAATGCCTCCATTTTATTTTCTGTAGTTCAGTATAACAGATGTTGAAGTAAGACTTTACATATATATGTATGTATGTATGTGTGTATTATATATATATATATATATATATATAATTTATTTCTTTATATATTGCAATACTATCAGATATCCAAACTCTTAAATACATGTAAAGTGGGTTTGGAGAGGTAGCTTATCAGTTTAGAGCTCTTGTTGTTCTTCCTGGGGACCTCAAGTTGAGTGACTTAAAACTGCTGCATGTAACGTCAGTTCTGGGACACTTGATACTCTCTTTGGACCTAAGTAATGAACGTAGATTTCAGCCATGCCTATTCACATGATAAAACTTAGATTTGTTTCTGAAGAGGTCATTTTGTTGAATTCTTTAAGAATTTGGGAAACAGATGACCCAACTCAATAACCTATAATGTAGTAATTTGTATAAAGAACATATCAAACCCTGTACTGCTATTTGCAGTTCATAGTTTGTTGTGGAACAGACTAGGAGACGTAATTTTGCCATGTTACCAACTGAACATTGTAAATATTACTGGAAATTTAAATGTCAGTGTCCCTTTTAAGCCACATCAGAGGCAAGGCAAAAATTCTCTATAATAACTTTCTCAGGAAAATTTCTAATTAAAACTTGCTATGTACACCATCATTTTTCATTTTATAATTTCAAGAGAACAATTCTAATAATTGCTCAGTGGTGTTTTAGTATCTCTGAAGCATAAATACAATAAGATATCACTAAGTCAGTACCTTCTGTTGTATTTTGTTCCAAACTCAGTTTAAAAAGTTATTTGCAGGCAACTGGATGGAACTAGAAAAGATCATTCTGAGTGAGGAAGCCCAGAACCAGAGAGACACAGTTGGTATGTATTCACTCAAAAGCAGATATTAACCACTGAGTACAGGATAACCATGCTACAATCCACAAAGAAGCTAAGTGACAAGGAGGGCCCAAGGGAGGATGTTTGAATTCTACTAAGTAGGGGATGCAGAAGGGGAACTGGGTGGGAGAGGGGGTGGGAGGGAAATGGGTGTAGGGAGAGTGGGGATGAGAATGGGAGGGCTGCAAGAGAAAAGGGAAATTGGTGGTGGGGTATCTTTGGAGAAGCTGGGAGACCTGGGATGGGGGAGGCTGCTAGGAGGTTATAGGGGTGAACCTAGCTGAGACTCATTGCAGCAGGGGATGCTGAGACTGAAGTGACCACACCTGGTAGTCAGGCAGGACTTACACTAGAAGGAGGAAGACACCAACCCACCCACAAAACCTGAGATCAAAATGTTTCTACAAGATATACAGGGATAAAAGATGGAACATAGCTTGAGGAATGGCCAACTAATGACTGGTCCACCTTGAGACTCACCTCATGGGTGAGAACCAACCCCTAAAACTATCAATGATATTCTGCTATCATTGTAGACACAAACCTTACATAACTGCCATCTGACAGGCTTCATCCTTCAGATAATGAAAACAGATGCAGAGACCCACAGTTAAACATTAGGCGGAACTCAGGGAGTCTTGGGAAAGAGTTATGGGAAGTACTGAGGGAGCTGGGGGGTGGGTGAAGGACATCACAAGAAGACCTAAATAGCCAATTAACTTGGGCACAGGGGGTTTCATAAAGACTGAACCACCAACCAAAGAACAGGCATGAACTGGTCCCAGGCCCACTACACATATGAAGCTGATCGGCTGCTTGGTTCTCAAGTGGGTCCCCTAACAATTGGAACTGAGACTGTCTCTGACTTGGACTCTGTTGTCTCACTCTGAATCCCATTTTTCTAGCATAGCTGCCTTGTCTTGCCTCACTGAAAGAGGACACACTTAGTCCTGATGCTATTTGATGTGCCGAAGTGGGTTGGTACCGGGTGAGGGGCAGTATGGAGGAAGTGGATGGGAGGGTGGTACTAGGAAGAGAGGAGGGAGTGGAGTTTGCGATTGGGATGTAAAATAAACAAATAAATTAATGAAGAAAAAGAGTTATTTTGATTGTATTTAGATATAACAATAATCTAAAATTGTATGCAGTAGATAATTACAAATCCACTAATGGATTAATATAGAGCACCTGGGTGAAGAGTTAAATATACTGGTAGCAGGAGAATGCATGGTACTTCAGACAGGCACTGTTTGGGTTGGATATTCCTACCAGCCAAAGGATTTTCAAAGTTATATTACAGAACAAGTACACTGAAGCTTACTATTTAATAATGCATATTTTTTTTTTAAAAAAAGGGTGTTCTAGGTCTAAGAAGATGTTTTTAAGTTGGTAATGCAAGTTAGGATGGAAAATGAGTTAGACATAGAGCTTTAAACTATAGAGACATATAGATAATAGAATATTAATATCAGTTGCCAAATATTTATGGACTGGACATTTGGAGAGTATGTTAAACATTATAATGTTCATAATTGTGTCCTAATTATTAAAAAAAAAAGAATTATGGGTTCTGGGAGAAGGGTAGAGGGTGGGAGGGTGGGACCAGGAGGGGTAGAGGGAGGGAACTGTGATGGAGATATAACTTGAAGTAATAAACAAACATTAAAAACAAAACAAAAACAAAAGATTAATACCCATACAATGCTTCCATAAACATTCATATTCATACTTAAATACTAATATATATCTGCACATGTGTATGTAGTTACAGTGTTTTATAATACTAATATTATGCCTTATATAAATATAAACATTGTGGCCTATTTACTTTCTTACAATGCCACTCAAAGCCCTCCCTGTACCTATTAAGTCATTGTGAATACCTACATTGAAGTTGTGAAGGAAGTAAATTTTCGAACAGTTTTCTCTGAAGATAGTTAATAAAAGGAACTTATAAATTTATGTATATTATTTAAGATATTCAAGAAATCTTCCAAAGGCATCATGTCAATCAAACTAAAGGTAGAATATTTTGACAAAGTACTCATAATCCTTAACTAGGATGACAGCTAATGGCCTAATCAACAATCCATTGCTATATTCAAGTATAAATACTGCACTGTGAGGTGGTATGCTGCCACTAAGAATATAAAACAATTCTGAAAAAACAGAAACAAAAACAAAAAGTGTATATATAAAACAATTCTAACCTACATATTGTTACTTAGCTAAAAGAGAGGCATATGAATATTTGATCAGTCAACCTTAAAATCAAAACATGACAAAAAATCATTAAAATAAATTTAAAAAGCAAGCACTTTTATTGATATATGTGCAAATATTAGTCTACTGAGATCTCCCTTGAGAGAGTAAGACAAACATAAAAATGTAGGAAATTATCCAGGTGTGCAAAGTTTTCAACTTAATAGAGTCAGTGAATAAAATACATACTTCAATATTGGAGGCATTGAGTATTTGATGAAATATATGTTAATAATAAGAATAAATTCGTTAAATGAGAGGAAAATTATGCTTTTTATTGGAAAGAAAATTGTAGGAGTTAGATAAATTAGATTTAGGAAATATATAGGAGTTTCTGATACTGTCTCTTAATTCGGGGCCTGAAGAGCATTATCAGCATGAAGTCAACAAAAACAGGAAAGACTTAATAGACTGAAAAACAAGGTTGAAGTCAGGAAAACAGGAAAGACTCAATAGACTGAAAAACAAGGTTGAAGTCAGGAAAACAGAAAAGACTCAATAGACTTGAAGAAACAAAGTATCTGGCCTGACATTGTTTTCAGCTGCTAAGTGGGCGGAGCCCAAATTAAGCTGAAACAGAGTTCCTCCTATTTAAGGACAGTGCATGGAGCCCAGAAAGAGAAGAGGCCCCTGATGCTAGAGAGCTCCAAGAGTCCTGCTGAAAAAAGGGCTGGCCATTGATGGCCAGCTCTCTCCCTGAAGCAGAAAGAAGCCGGTAAGCAAAGAAAGCCTGAGCAAGACACCAAAAGGCCAAGGACTGGACCCTGTGGCTCAGCTTTTGCCTGGAGGGGTTTGATATGTCCGATCAGTGGCCTAGGGGAAACTGTGCCTGGCTTTAAGGACTGAGGCAGAGCAGCTGAGTTCCTGATTCAAAAGAAGTAAGTTGGCCTGCAGACGGCTGGGGTCTCCCACAGAGAAGAAAGCATGAAGCCTTATTTAAGGTGAGACTGCAATAACCAACTGACCCTGACGAACCTGCATCTGAGAGATCCAGAAAAACGACTGCTAAGTGCGTTAAAGAATCTACAACAAAGACTGTGTTCCTGATGACTGAGGACCTGCCCCAGAGACTGTATCATTCTAAAAGGTTATGAAAGTAGTTGTTATAATTATCAATAGGTTTAGTGGATAGGTTAAAGGGGTTGTAGGAATTTATAGGATTAATAGTTAAGAAATTGTTGGTGTTTGTTATAAGTGAATTTAGTAATAAATAAGTGTTAAATAATAATTTAAAAGTTCGGTTACAGAAAATAATCCATCTCAGTTTTTGAGAACTGGTATAAGTAAAAATTCAGCTTATTCTTGTCACTGCTAATGTTTAGCTGTGTTTTTTCAGATGGGTAGCCAGTATGTCAGCATTAGAGTGCACATAGGGTAATATGTATACAAGACAGCATGAGGTCATTCTTCACAAATACAAGTCACAAGAACTGTCAAATTAGGCAATATTTATGGATGTATATAATAAATACCCATTATAGTGATATTTTAACTCCAAAATAAATAATTATCTATTTTATGAAAATAGTCAAATATCCAGACTTCCTTTATTGTTGCACACAAGTGTGAATTTAAAAATAATATGAGCCTACCATGGTGGCACATGTCTTTTATCTCAGAACTTGGGTGGCAGGGGTAGAGGCAGGAGGATCTCTGTGAGACAGGAATGGCAGGTTATAAGACAGACAAAATCAGCAAGGTAACCAAAAGTCCATATACCTCAGTTCAAAAAGCAGAATTGTATGCTATCCTTACAGTGTTATTAGCTTTTTCTAAGCTTGTTAACATAATTACTGATTCTTCCTATGCAGAAAGAGTTGGGTTGCATATAGAAATTGCTGAATTTATTCCTGATAACTCAGAATTAACTGCTTTATTTATTCAATTGCAACAGGTCATCAGAAGTAGAAACAATCCATTATATATTTCTCATATTCGGTCTCATACAGGTTTGCCAGATCCATTTGCACAAGGAAATGAGAAGATTGACCAATTACTAATAGGAAATGTGTTAGAAGTCTCAAATTTTCATGAGAAACATGTTAACAGCTCAGGTTTAAAGAGAAAGTTCTCTATCACTTGGCTACAAACCAAAGATGGTAAAGTGGGCAGATGCCTTTCACCCGCTCAATTTAAAGAAAAAAACTGTTTTCAGAATAAAAGACTGAGTGATCACTATTTTTCTCAAAAATTTTCATGCAAATCAATTTTAAAAGGGCTAGCCCAAAAATGATCGATCAGAGACTGACCACAAAAGTTTTAGCTAGCTTTCTCAGGAATTGGCCAATATCTCAATTTTTAGGGATAGCCCCCCCCCCGGCAAAAAAATTACATCTTCATTCCCAAGAAGTGAGATAAAATTTTTTTTTGTTATGTGTTGTGATTTTTTGTTGTCATTTGGGATGAATAGATATATGGATTGAATTGACATGGTTAGGTTTTTCCTTATAATATGACCTTTCAGATTCTATCCACCTTAGCAGTGACCTTACTGTTGGTTGTGGACAGTAAAGCTCGTGGAACCCCAATAGATGAGTGGAGGGTGGGACTGGGAGGTGTGGAAAGAGTGCACTGTGAGGGAGATGTAACTTGAAGTAATAAACATTTAAAAATAAGTAAATAAATAATTAAAAAAGAATAAATATATAAAAAAACAACTGAAATTAGTTCCCAGGAGCATCAGGCTGTTATCATAGGGCAAACCATTGCTAAGGGTCTTAATAGGTGCTTTAAATGTGGTCAACTTGGTCATTTCCAAAGAGATTATATGTCTAAAATCTCCAGAGCTCAAACTGACTTCAGAGCTCAAAATGACAGATGCCTTGACAAAAGTGAACGAAAGGTTTATGGTTAACAATAGAATAAGCCCTCCAGGATTTTGTACTCGCTGTGGTAAAGGTAAACACTGGTCCCAAGATAATAGATCCAAAAAGGATGTCAGAAGTAACCTCTTTCCAGGAAATGAAGGGAGGTACATGTCGGTTGCCGATCTTTTTGCATGCTGCTGAAGGCAGTGCAGCTTTAGATCTGGCCACAGATGAGTCCATTATATTATCCAAAACAGATGAATGTTATATGTTAACCACTGGTATTTATAGTCATTTACCATTAGAGAGACAGTAGGATTAATCTTTGGAAAAAGTGGATTAACTTCTCAAGGAATTTTTGTGCATCCAGGTATTATAGATGGAGATTGCGAAGAAGAAATTAAAATTTTTATGGTATCTGTATGGAGAGAAATGACAATTAAGGCAGGGGGATAGGATTGCTCAGCTGCTGTTGTTTCCTTACACTAAAGGCAAGTCTGCTCTAGTAGATGAGTGGACAAGAATTCAAGAACAGCTTGGCCATGTGGTGAGCTCTAGGTCAGTCTAGGCTACACAGTAAGACCCTATACCAAATAAATGAAGAAAATATAGTGATATGAAATACTGAAATATTTCAGCTCTCTTCAGTTTACTAGTCCTTTGAATGGTAGTAATTTAAAGCTGTTTTAGAAAACTCATCTCCCTAAGTCATGCTGATGGCATGCACATCTTTTATTGCCTTTTCTTCTCAATATGGAATATCTGAACTGAAAAGTTTCAACTTTAATATTCCTTTTATCTATAAGTGCTGTTTGTGTATAATCCTCATTAAATTTTTTCATATGAACAACAAAAGGCATGTGTGTGTGGAATCTCTCTCTCTCTCCATATATATATATGTGGGGGGGGGAATCTACCTCATTTTATTATGACAATGAGAAGCTCTTTAAAATCAAAACTCAAGAAGACAAACACTTTCTAAAAGAATAAATACAATATATCATAGCAAACACATATGAGAGAAGTCATAGAATTATTAAAAATATTTGCTTTATGTGGCAGAAATTTAATAAACTGACTTCCTAAGAAGCTTAGTTAAACAACAGTGCAAACAAGACAGAAAACATTTTTTGTACAACAAAACAGTTATAAATGCACATTCCAAACTGTTATCTGTGGTCATATTTAGGAGATAGTAATCTCACTTATTTTACCTGGCCTTTGCTCCTTAGAATTTATTAAACTTTTCACAGAAGGCATGTCTAATAACATGCTCTGATTATTTGTAAATAATCCAATTGAAAGCATTTCTGAGAGGAAAGGAGAAAGAGCCAAAACAGTATTGATTAGGGGTCCGACCTTTCTTTAGAAAGGTTTATAGCTCATTCGGTCTTTTGATGAGCATTGATGGGCTTTCTGATCCATTTTATTCCATAGGATAGATGCAGACATCCAAAGATAAGTCAGTCACAATCACTTTCACGTAAACCTCAGGTGCCTGCAGAGACAATATCAGCGCACTTGCAGTAGACTGGATCTTAAAGTTGTACTCAAGAGCACACAGGAGGAGAAAAGCTGTAGGGAAAACAGGAGGTAAAGGAGGGTTCTAAAAAGTGGACAGAAATTTTCCACATACAAATTCTAGAAAAAAAAATGGTTTCAGGCTGGAAATACAACATGAGAGAAGTTGAGAAATGTGGTTTTAATAATATCATTGTTGATTACTGCTTGCTTACCATATTTGCCTAAAAATGTTTCAAATGGCAGCCACACAGTCCTGACTGAGTGATTGTTTAAAACAACATCCCCATGGTTACTATCACATTTTTTACACTGTTGCTGCAACCAAGAACTTCTGTGACCAAGATGCTTCTTAGATGTGCTCATGATTTCTCTCTGCCTTGTCCTGGTACCAACTCATCAACCATTGGAGTATTATTTCATTTCTCACAAACATTACACTAGTTCATTCTATGTGTGTCCAACATCGTGTTCTTTTAAAGAAAGAGAAACAGAAAAGAATAAAACAGAGAAAGATTAAAGTCACAGAAAGTATGTTTTCATGTATTATGGGCATCTCAAACATCTTGTCCTGTTTTAGCTTTCAATGTTTGTGTCTCACTTGGTTTAGAATCCAGTATCTAAAACAAACCACCATGCATGCAAATGAATAGCAAGAATTTGTAGAGCAAATTAATGAGTAAATGTTATATTTTGTGTGAACAAAGTAGGTTATTTATAGAATTTACCCGAAAATATCTCTGTCTTTTTCATGGAGTTATCCATATAGAAAGAATTAGGAAAAAAAATAAAGAAAAAGATTTAAATTGAAGTAAGGTAATTTGTTACCTACAAATAATTTAAATTATGATTCAAACAAATTTCTAAAATAAACAAGTTTATAAAGTTCTAATTTAAATTAGGTATATTCATTGTACAAAAGACCTTACTGAAGAAATACAAAGCCTAACGGCCTAAATCTAATTTATTTCACCTACATTACAATAAACCATAACAGTAGTATTTGACAGTTAGAAACATTAAATTTGCAGTACATGTCACTCCTAAAAGTAAACTCAGAATGTGTAGCTACTTCTATTGATTCCTCAGACTCCATAAACACCATGAGTAACAAATAACAAGGGAAGGAGAATCCCCCTATTCTCCTGAAGTGTATTTACTTCTTGGTGGCTTGAGAAGAAAAGTCTTTCAGTTTCTGAATTCTCCTTTTCTATACACAGTGATCTTGTAATTTCTGTCTTTATGTGAAAGGAGTTTAAGGGAAGAATTTGCAATAGAGACATTCCTTATTCTCCTGGTGGCAAAACATTCTTGAAAAAGCACAAGACAGCTATATGCCACAGAGCAATCTCTGAGGATCTTCTGCTATTTTTGTTATATTTACTCAGTGTTGGAAAATGTTTATCCTATGCGGAAGGTCAGAAGGCTTGTCAACAAGTCAGTTATATAGTCACAGGCACTGTCAGAAAACTTTAGGCAAAAGACAGAGTAAGTTTGCTCACAAGCCTGAAGTTTTTCTGTTTAAGGCTTAAGAGTATAAACTTTGCATATCCATGATTCCAAACAGTGAACACAAGGCTTTGGATGGTATGGTGAACTACCACATGAATAAATGCAAGAATGACAAACTGTCTTTAATGAAATATGTTTGATATAAAGCTATCCGTGATATACTTCTAATCAGAAATAACAGGAAAAAAATCTCAGGAACTAAAATCATTGTGCATGGCAGAAATGATATTCAAGCATGAGATGAATATGAACTATGTATGTATGCACAGCTTTCTGCATGAACATTCATTTGTAAAAATATGTTTGTGTAAGTACATTCTACCATGTGCGTTTAAATAGATACATATTCACAAATAATGACAAATGAATATCTTGAAGCATAAATATGAATATGGTATAAAATGTTCATTTCCTTCTGGGTAATATGGGCATTTTTACATGAAAAAAATCAGTTCAATCATTGTTTGCTTTGTCATTTTCTTCTGCTGCCTATGGAGAACACACCAGAAAAGATACTTAATGACATGAATATTTCTATTCCCTGTGATTTTAAACAAAGTTGGAGCCAGAGGGTATCTGGGATTAGCATTGGGTTAACAGTAAAACCCAGTGAACTGGAAGCACAGTGGGCCAGCACCCTGATGAACACAGGATGAAGGCTCCCCTGGGTTGGTATTGGGCCATGCCTCCTCACGTTGTTCCAAAATTGATCTGGGGAGCAGGATAGGCAACAGGAAAAGGAGGCCATGTCCCCTTCAAGGAGAGAAAGGATTTGCAATGAACTCAGTAGAACCTTTGGCAAGAAAATTAAGAAAGACCTTGGACTCACTGGCTGCCAGATTAAACAAAGTAAAAACTATTGTTTATTTTACTTAAGTCAGCTCAGTTGATTCATAATACTAGTGGTAAAAGCATCTTAGAGGACAGGTCAGGGATCACTAATCCTTTCTTAGTGCCTCTCTTATCTTATTAGATTTAAGCTAAAAGAAAAACAATCCAATAAGCAGCCAAGATGCTTACAGAGAATTAAAATGCTTGGACATTGCTGCAGATAGAATACAGTTACAAATGAAGCTTGAAATAACAGACAACTTTACTTCTATTGGGTTGAGTAAAAAAAATACAGTGTTGAAATGTGAAATATCTGGCAATTATAACCATTTTTAAATCCACTGAGATCATCTCCTAGGTGGTCTCCCAGCCTCTCAGACTTCATTCCTGCATGTCACCTTTTACAGTGTTCAGTCTTTTCCAACTTCCTCCCACTTACAGAATAATACTGCTGCAGAGACAGCCTCAGAATTTCCTGAGGCTCAAGATAAATAACTCTATGGATCAGCCAGTGAATCTTCCAGGGTTTTATTTTCAGAATAACTGTTGAGGACCACACCCTGGAAGCTCCTGTGCAGTACTGCATAACAAGGGTTGTGCAGTACAGGTTCCTGAAATCTGGCCCTGAGCTAAGGTGTTGATCTTTTCTCATTCTCTCTTTGCACCCATATTAATCAACCAGGTCAGTTTGTGGGTGATCTTCCTATGTCCTCAAATACTTTCATTCTTCATTGGCCTTTTCAGCTTATGTTTTGCAATTCCTTGACACCCTTGGAAAATTTTGTATTTATTTTGTAAATCTCTGACTGACTGCTACCTTACAACACAGGTTCCTTTGGCTGAACATCCACCTCTGGTGTACTAGTTAGGACCTCTTAGGAGCACAGTTGCTCTGAGTAGTATGTCCACAGAAGTGTATGGTTAATCTCTGAACCAATCAGTTTTTAGACATTTCACTCATTAAACTTTCCAATAATTGTATTTTAGTCTAGTTTCTTTGTGCCTGCCTATGTAGTCAACATTGCAGAAATAAATTGAAATAAGAGAATTATGGGCTTTGGGATTTAATAGTTATGACCTTAAAATACATTTTATGATTTTCAGGGAAAAAAAGAACTTAACCTCTTTGAACTCAAATTATTTATTTTTTCTAAATTAAGAACATTATCCATGATAAATGTGCAGAGAAGTTAAAAAAGAATCAATTTCAGATTTTTTTCTAAGCCAAACCATATCCAGCTTTATTATAGATACTTTTCATAAACAATCATGATATTCCAGGCAGGACATGGGCAGACAATCATTAACAGTACACAAGAGCTTCCTTCTTGTATAGACTACCAGTCAGAAAATACCATAAAACCTAATAAAGTCTCCATCTTTGAATGCATGAAAATGCTTTGAAATGGGAGAAGAAGCTTAGAGTAAAGGTTAACATTCCACATTAGGGATGTTGTTTAACAACTTATCACAAACTGATACTGAGTTTCAGGAAATGAAATGAAAATGGCAGAATTAACCATCTGCAGACCCACAATCTTTTATAAAAGGAAGTGCTGCTCTTTTGAAGATAGTCAGTGATGTCACTGCAAAGTTTAGATTGCCCAGTAGGACAGCAAGACTGAGTTTAGAGGGTCGGGTCCCAACAGATCTCTGGTTTTAAGGGAGTTAAGTCTATGTTGATGGTACAGGGGGAAGAGGATGTAAACATGAGTTTAAAGTTCTCCCACACCACAAGGCATTTTGTGCCACAATGGCCACATATGTCAACACTAAGACATCTCTCCTGGGAGCCAACAGGAGTCTCTCAAAGTTATCAGGGAAAGATGTTTTCTGTCATCAATCCAGCTTAGGAGACCTTTACTTAATGATGCACATTCATTCCCACCCCCCCCCCCCCCCTCCCCCCCCCCCCAAAAAAAAAAAAAAACCAATAAAATGTTCTGTGTGCTAGAAATATAGCTTTAGAAAAAAGAACTAAAACAAAATTCTGCGTTTTTGTAAAACTTGATACAATAATATTTCAAACTGTACAGTCATCAGAAGGGCACGGTTATCAAGTAGGCACATACTTCGCTTGGTTTCTCCAGCACCTCCTGCATTCTGTCCTAGTCTGTTTTGGTGTTACCATTTTCTGCTGGATTTCATATCCTTACCAGCATCAGCCTTCTCCCCTTCTTTCCCTGGGGTAAATTCTATCACTTCTTCCCAGGGACCATTTTAGATTTGGGCTTTGGCTTTGGAGAAACAGGTTTAGTGAACAGTCTTGTAGATCTTCTATGTGGCTCTTGCTTCACCTTGGCTTTATCTCCTTTAGCATCCCTTTCAGTTTTTGTTAGCAGCATGGCTGAGGCAGTGTTAAAGGGGATGCAGCAGCATGCAGGCTTGGTCTCTTTGAGAGTCATTCTCCCTGTTTCTTCACACTGGTCTTCAGAAATTTTATTTTATGTATTTTTAAAATGTAGTATTTTCCTAATTCTTTAAAAATTCCATAGAGTATAATTTGATCACATTCACTTTTCATTCCTCTGTCTGACTCCTTCAAGTTCTACCCTCATCTCCCTTCCAGTGCCACCTCCTCTCTTCTTTTATTTTCTATTTCATTTATAACTCTTTGACTTCAACTTGTGTAATCTATATGCTCCTGGGCCTGAGATCATCCCCTAGAGCATAGTCAACCTACAAAGGGCCCACACACTTTCCTTGAGAAGTCTTCAACAGTCTGTAGTTCTTCTGTCAGTCATTGGAGCTGTGGACCTCTTAACCCTCTTTGCTGAAATACTGATTGGCTTGATCTTGTACCAATATTATGTAGATGACAAAAGCTGCTGTGAGTTCACTAGTGCACTGAACCCATCAGATCCTGGAGTCAATGTTTTCCTTTAGTAATCACCAACCTCTGGGTACTACTGCCTCTCTGCAACCTCATTTCCAGTGATCCCTGAGCCTTGCCTATGTTGGATGAGGGTGACGTCAATGTCCCTTTTCTGGTTGACTATAATTCCCTGCACTTCTATTATCTATGTTAACTATCATCTATTCCACAAAGAAACTGTGGTGAAGTCTAAGGACATATTACTACAGAGGTTTGCTCCTATGAAGAGTGCCTTTAATTCAATCAGAAAGTAGTCGGTTACTCCCAGAGCATTAGTGCTACATTTTTCTCTGTGGGCATATCTTGACAAAGCATGTCATTATTATAGTTCATAGGGTTCACAGATGGGTAATATTGTTGATGACATTTACCTCTCAGCAGCCTATATAGCACCTTTCAATACTACGAATGCTAGCCAGCAGGAAGGAAGCTTCCTTGGCTGAACCAATTTGATTTTGCCATGCCCAAAGAATAAAATATGTTGTGTATTTAGGAATAGCATTTTACAATCAAGTTTTAGTAGACAATCAAGAACAATGGCAGTAGATTGTATTGCTCTAGAGGTTTTGAGGAAACTCTTGACCAACAACTTGAGAGGTTATATTCCTGGCACCGAGCTTTTTATATGGTTTCTGGAGTTCAGGAACGAGTATTATTACATATGTGGGATAACTCCAATGAAATTCTTCAATATGAATATATATGTGCTCATATATATATGCATGCACATATGTATACATATATATGTACATATGTGAAGCATAAAATTGTAGGTTTACATATAGCTTTTCAAACATCTTTAGTATTAATTATTCTTTCCCAGATCCCCTTCTATCCTTTCCCACATCCCTCTCCCCACCTAAATCTCCCTCACATTTTCATTTTAAATATGTCTTTATATTCCATTTATTCACAAGTCAATACATTACATGCCCTTAATTTGATGTAGTATGTGTTTATTAAATTATTATTAAATTGTAAAGGGATAAGATACTCAATATACTATATTAAATTCACATGTAATATTTCTATTGTACTTGCACTTGAAGTGTTCTAGTGGGTGCTAACATGGCAAACATCTCACCAGCAGAATTTTCCTTTTACCTTTCTTCCCCATACCCTCGATGTTGTTAAAAATAATTAGATGACATTCCTAAAGTAGCCACTTGGCTACTTTTTACTTCTGGAGATGGCTACCATGGAAGGTCCAGCTATCAAAGTAATGAATCCAGCAATCAAAAAGCCCCCTTTTGGTTTTTGGCTACCCTAACTAACACACCCAATCAAAACTAAACACCTCATCCTAAACCAGGGTTCCCCCCTTTCCCTTTATAAACTGTCATTTGGCTATGGGCCATGTCTGTCTCCTCTATCCAGAGATGGCAATCTTTCAGGGAAAATGTCCCTTCCCCCACTTCCCTTGTTCCCTTTCCCTACTCCCTTGTCCTCTATCTTTGTCTCCTAATCCCTGCACTTTGTCCCTCTGGGAAAAATAAATCTCCTTTGCTCTGAGAATTTGTTCTTGGGGGTGTTTTCTGCAAGTTCAAGGTCCTTTCAGCATTGCCATTTGATTTCGTCTTGAGTTTTCAAGGACTCATCTGATGAAATGCTTGTGTGATTGTCTATGTACATATAACCTTTAAGGAGATAATAAAAATAAGGTCATTAAAATAACATTAATCTAATGTAAACAATACCATCCATTAAAGGAATATACAAAATCACATATACAGTAAGGAAATACTGTATGAAAATGCATAAAAATTAATCCATCTGTAAATTGGGAGTCTAAAAGAAACTAAGCCCTCTGATGAGTTTTTGCATTTTAATCCCTGTGTGTGTGTGCACACTTGAGCATGCTTGTGTGTGTGTGTGTGTGTGTGTGTGTGTGTGTGTGTGTGTGTGTGT
>CAJQZJ010033410.1:1961918-1976272 GCA_907164525.1 Lophiomys imhausi | reverse complement strand
CACACACACACACACACACACACACACACACACACACACACACACACTGATTTATGCAGAAAATCCACTATTGATAACCTGCTATAATGTTATGATGGAAATATGTGACACACTCAATTCTTCTTCTAGAAGAAGTTTCATTTATAGAAAGTAAGCATTAAAGAAATATAAATATTAAGGAAACATATGAATATTAAATTAAATATATCATGTGCTGTATTAGAAATGTATGAAGTGATAAAAGATGTCTTAGGGTTTCTACTGTTGTGAGAAGACACCATGATCATCATAGCAACTCTTAGAAAGGAAAATAACATTTAATTGGGGGCTGGATTACAGTTTCAGAAGTTCAGTCTGTTACTGTCATGGCAGGACTCAGGCAGACACGGTGCTGGAGAAGTAGCTGAGAGTTCTGCATCTGTATCTGCAGGCAGCAGGGGAAAAATATGAGAGTCACTAGGCTTAGTTTCAGCTTCTGAGATCTCAAAGCCTCCCTCCCCCTCACAAACCTCTGTGATGAACTTCCTCTAACAAAGCCACACCTACTCCAGCAAGGCGACCCTTCCCAATAGTTCCACTCCCTCTAATAGATATTATACACCAATGAAATTAGGCAATTCAAGCCAAATTATAATAAATAAAGGCAGTTTTATTAGGAGCAGCTCTCAGGCAGGTTCAATAAACTCACAGAAGGAGGTGAGGGAAGATTCCTTTCAGACTGGGAGACAGAAAAGTGGAGATGGGGTAGAGAGAGAGAAAACATGTGGACAGAGAGAGAGAGGAGAAACACACACACACACACACACACACAGAGAGAGAGAGAGAGAGAGAGAGAGACAGAGACAGAGAGAGACAGAGAGACAGAGAGGGAGAGAGACAGAGAGGGAGAGAAAGAGGGAACTAAAATATCTGGATTATATAATGAAGAACCCAGTATTAAATTGGAAAGTTCAGGGTAGAGAGTGGAGTTTGCCAACCATGCTCTGTAACAGGTAGGGACTGAGGAATGCTGGGAGAACCTGGAGGCCAAGTCTGCTTTGGTATGTTGAATAAGCTTTTGGTCTGAAACCCAACATTCTGTGAGACTATGAAGGCCATTTTCTTTCAAGCACCACATTCCACTCCATGGCCCTCATAGGCTTGTAGCCATATCATAATGCAAAATGCATTTAGTCCAACTTCAGAAGTCTCCATATTCCATAACAGTCTCAAACTTGTTTAAAAGTCCAAAATTCAAAATCTCTTATGAGACTCCTGCAATACCTTAACTATAATCTTATGTAAAATCAAAATCAAAAAGAAGATTACTTATTTCCAACATACAGGATATACATTACCATTCCAAAAAGAAGGAAAGAGTGCATCAAAAGGAAATACTGTACCAAAGTAAGACCTAACTCAAACCCTGCATCTCTATGTCCAATGTAAAAACACTCCTCACATCTCCAGCTCCATTCAGCTTTGTTTACTCTACCACACTTCTGTCACTTGGGCTGGTTCCATTCCCTGTCACCAGCTCTCCTCAGCATGTATCCCATGACACTGGCTTCTCCAGCATCTTGGATCTCCAATACAATACAGGCCTCATCTTCACAGCTTCACTCAATGGCCTCTCTAGGCCTCCATGCAGGGACACATCTGACATATGCCTAGCCTCAGTGGCTTTCCTTATTTGCAGAGGAGTATTCCATAATCCTTTTCTTCTACTCTTGATGTTAAAACCAAAATGATGTAGCTGAAGCTGCTAAGTTCTGTTGCTTGCTGGGGCTGAGATTTGACATGGTCCTTTGAACTTCAGAAATGTTCTGTGACATTCAAACACTCCACTCACACAAATAAACACATACACCCATGCATGTATACATATCACATGTACAGAAAGATTAACAACAGAAAATAAATATAACTGAGTTCTCCAAATGTGAACATAGAAAAAAACAGTTTTAATAAGAACAGAAAGGAATCACAGCAATTCTCAATTTTTAAGATTTGGCTTAGATTTCAAATATGACAGTTTGACAGAGCCATTTTGAATAAACTGGCAAGATACAACATACTAAAGTTAAATAACTTGAGAAACTGATAAACTCAACTAAAATGAAACTGTGATCCATTCTGAAACATTCTCTATGGTTTTCCTATGTCTTAAACAGATAGATCTATACAGGATTGAATTTGTGAAGATTTCAATAACCAGTCATATCAGTAAAAAAATATAAAATGTTTCATCTTCTTGCAATGTTCATACATTTTTCAAAAAGTAAAAATAATTATCACTATTTTTCCATATCACAGTCATTAGCATTACAGAAATAAGTAACAATAGCTCAAACATTCACTGTGGCTGTTTTCTTGGTACTTCAAGTTCAGACTCAATCATGGTGAAAACTGGAACTAATGAGGATCAAACAACTTATACATAACTGATGGATCATAAGATTTCTTGGGAGGTTCTACATGAGTTAAATCTTGAAAGAAAGATTTTTTTTTCCTGCTACAAAAACAGAATAACAAGGATATTTTGAGCAGGTGTTTGGGTGTGGGTTAAACAAAGCAAATGGGAAACTTAAGAATGGTTTTTAGCATATTAAAATGGAGTATTTCTCAAGAAAGATTTGAACTGGTCAAGATGGTCTATTTTGTTCCAAACAAAGATGTATCCCTGTCTCATAACTATATATTCTCCTTGTGCTTGCAAAGTCCTGTGAGTTTTTCTGCCTCTGTCTCCCATCCCCATGTAGAAATACTAGTACTACAAGGGATTTAATTTTTCTTCTCATGATTGTAAAATAAGCACTTTACTCCTTGAGCCATTTCCAGACCCGAGAATATTTTTAAAAGGCTTTAATAATTTTTAGATGAATTTAACTGTTATAGAATAATTCCAGCATAATAATTAGCCTCAATTTTTAAAAAAATATTTATATTATGTGTATGAATTTTTGGATGTGCTAAGATATATGTTGACCTACCCCATAGATAAGCACTAAAATGATAAATACTAATATTCTCACTTTGTGATTGTGAATTTGAATGTCAACAACATCAAGTAGCTGTGCTTGAATCCAAACACACATGGCAACCTCTTGTATATCTTTATAATATTATTATTGAGATAAGGGAAGACATTTTCAATAAGAAAAAGCAACTTAGAAAAAAGAAATTTTACCTGATGATTAGGTACATGGAATTGAATTATAGAGTTAAATTACTTAACCCATAAAGGTATTGAACATTGAAATGGGAAAAGATCATGAACATGGAATGTGAAAGTTACCTAAATTCACAGAAACAAAATGTAGATATTCATGATATGCAAAATTATGAAAACACATCTGAGTCAGTGCCTGGGATAGCTAAGTCTACCTTGGGAAGCTGTAACAACAAATTGTCCAGATCCTAAAAGGATTATAGTCTCAAGAGTTTACTCAAGAGTTTTATTAAAGGAACAGATGGACTTTCATTTTCAAACATAGGATGATATGCTAGTTAGCTACCATGAATACCACTTGGTAATTGCACTGTTTTTGCAAATTAGTCATGTCAAGTATTTAGACTTTGTGGGTAAACTTCTGCTCTGGCTTGGGGTCAACTTTTGTTTACTTTGGTTTGTGGGCTAAGTTCAAGTCTTTTCCCCAAATTTTCTAATTTGATCATTTTCTATTTTTTAAATAAAGTTTTTATTAATTCTTTAAGAATTTCATATTTTAGCTTTTGATCAAAATTTTCTCAGTCCCTCACTCCTCCTTCAAGATCTAACTACATGTCTCTGCTTACCCAGTTTTATCCTCATTTTTAAAAATTAGTAATCGCTCATTTCATGTTCTACCTACAGTAGACCATAACCTTGAAAACAACAATAGACCTCTTTCTACTCAGAAGACAGAATCATTGGACTCACGAGTTCAAATCCAACCTACACTATAGAGCAAGTTCAAGACCAGCCAAGACAAATTGGTGACCCTCTGTCTTGAAAACAATCAAAAGTGATAGGTATTTTAAAAGGAAACAATAGTTATTACATTGGCTCATTTAATTGGAAAGGGGCAATGCTAAATGTTTTATTCTAAAACAATGACCTTAGTTATTTAAAATGAAAACAAGTCCCAGAAAAAAAAAAAAGTAAAGGTTAAAAACACAGACATCGAGTACTTGCTTACCATGCAAGTGCTCTTAGGATAAATACACACACACACACACACTCATATGACAAACCACTCCTAGATGTATAAATCTATATCACACATATTAAGATTTTACTGAGAAATGAAGTAAGTCAGATTTTATAGAACTGGTAAGATGCATCTTAGCCCAATGGAAACCTGTAGTGCTTTGTTGGAATGCAGATTCAAGAATGGAGTCATGCAAGGAAAATTCTAAGTGCTCATGAGACAAACTCCAAGAAAGCAAAACAGTAGTCTTCTGACTTCAATTTCTTCAAAACACAGAATTGTTCTTAAAGTGTGTTCTCCTGCCCCTCCCAGGTGCATCTGATAGGAGTGAGTTTACTTTAGAATATTCATTACTACTAGCTATTATTTATTTATATACCTCTGTGGAAAAACATGTTTTTGCCAAATGTGGCTTGCCCTTGTGATTGCACCCTTTACTCTTGTGATTCTTCTTAACTCTTAGAGTATAAATTGCCTGATGCTCTGAATAAAACTAGCTACTGAATGAAAAAAGCCTTTATTCCACCTCATTTATTGCCTCCATTTTTCCAGGTCCTACTGCCTGTAGAGTGGTAAACAATGCAACCTGATAAATCATACAGATATAGTTCATTTATCACAATTTCAGAGAAAATGACATCAGCATGTTTTTTTAAGTTATATAAAGGCAGGTTCATTGCCTACAAGAAGAAAAGAGAAACAGCATGTGCATGAGGAGAGAGAGAGGAGAGGGAGTGGGAGAAGGAGGCAGAGAGGGGAGAGAAAGAGAGAGGAAGCCACCAAGATGTCGGGATTATATAGTGGAGGCTTGTGGGGGCGGGGCATGGCCCTTAACAGGAAGAAGCTGAGGCATGCTGGGAGAACCTGGGACTCAGGCAGACCTAATGTCCCAGACTTTTGTTGATAATAAATGAATAGGGGCAAAGCATCGTCTGGCTACTTCCTGCTGACATTGTGGGCATCGGAATTGGGGGTGTGAGGGGACAAAAGCTGGAATGTTGGTCAGGTCCTGGAAGAGCAGGCTGTTTTACTTGCTTTCCAGGTTCTGCATGATCATTTAGAGATGAAGGCTGCAGTTGGAGCAGTTTGTAGTCTTTAATTGGTTGGAAAACTGCTGGAGCAGATTCATATTAGGGGCAGGAGGTAAAATTAAGTATCTAGGGTGAAAAATTTTTAGGCCTGAAAGACCGGGGGGAGAGAAGTCCCTCTCCCGACACTCAGGATATCATGGCCACCCAAAAACTCGCAAGAAACCTTCTTGATGCAATCGCAAGAGGTTTATTTCGGGGATCAGTGCACTGAGGATGCAACTCATATCCCACACAGGGGTAGAGGAGTTTGCGATGCCAATTTGGGGGAGAGTAGGGTATTTAAACCACAACCCAAGGGGGTGAGGGGAAATACAAGTGGAAAATACCAGCCCAGCCCATTGTTTACCACAATCCAAGGGGAGGGGGGAGGGGAAATACAGGTGGAAAGTACCAGCCATTGTTTAGTTAGTCAGCAGGAAACATCCTATACTTGTTTTTCTCAGGAATGAATTTTATCTTACTTTACTATCGGCTTTGTGGTTAGCTAGTTCCCGGAGCCTGAGTCTCATGATCTGACTGACCTTCATTCTTGGTTCCACCTTTTTTATGGTCAGCTAAGTTCCTAGAACCCAGCTGGCCTGGCTCCACTGCCTAAGGAGGTCTCTAAAATTTTTATTCCTCTCACACCCATGGTCTTGACAGTTGGGGTAGCCCCAAAACCAGGGAGGAGTGGTCCCACCCCCCAGTTATAGGCAGAAGTGGAAATAGGCTATACTTATCCGAGTCTATTTGACCTGTGGATTCCAGTGGATTCCCTGAGGCTTACAAAAATTGAGGTTTACAAAAAGAGATAAATTTTAGGAAGAAATAGCATGAGTAGTTATTGACATCAGCATGTTTATGCAGGCCTTTTTTAAAAAGTCTCTAGAAGTGTTTTCAGGGTGGGGCTGGAGAGGTTGCTCGGGTGGGTAAGATCATACATTGTTCTCAGAGGACCCAAATGCAGTGCATAGTGCCCACATGCACCAGCTTAAAACTCCCTATAACTCCACATCCACACTACCCAACACCTTCTTCTAGACTGTGACACTTGCACTCATATGTCTGTCTACAAACCCACACAGACTCAAAGATACATACATAATTTTAAAAAATAAAATAAAATTCCCTTAAAATACTGAAGAATTACTTCATAATCATTTTTTGGCATGACAATCCCATCCGGGAAGTGTCAGGCATGGGCTCCCTCTCATGAAGTGGGCCTCAAGCTAGACCAGTCATTGATTGGCCACTCCCACAAGTTCTGTTACTCCTTTGCCTCAGCATGTCTTGCAGGCAGGACAGATTGTAGGTTGAAGGTTTTGTGACTCGGTTGATGTTTCACTTCCACTGCTAGGAGCCTTGTTTGGACATAGAAGATGGCAGTTCAGGCTCCATATCTGCATTACTAAGAGGCTTTGGTAGGGTCATTCTTATAGATTCCAGGGTTTCCACTGCACTAAGTTTCTACATCACACCCATAAGTGCCCCCCAATTCCAGTCATCTCTCCAAGTACTGTTTCACATTGTCCCTCCAACCCCCACTCTGACCACTCCTTTTCGCATCCTCACCCACAGCAAGTCCTGTCACAAAATATATTACATTATGGGTAGAAAAAATAAAAGAATTAAAATAAAACATATTATAAATTTATTTTGGTCAAAAGTAATTTAACTGTGATGTATCTCACTGTACTGAAAGCAAATGAAAAAAAAAGTGATGGTTCCAGTTGTTAGAGTATGTCTTGTGGTTTCAATCTTCGTCTCATGTCTGAACAACACACAACACATAGCATCTTGCTTTCTGATATATAAAACTGGTTAGAAAGTGTCTTTTACTGTGAGGAGACACTATGACCATGGCAACTCTTAGAAAACATTTCATTGAGGCAGGATTACAGTTTCATAGGTTTAGTCTATTATCATCATGGGGGGACTCAGGCAGAGATGGTGGTGTTCTACATTCCAATCCAAAGACAACAGGAAGACTGAAACACACTTCCTCCTGCAAGGACATACCTTCTCCAAAAAAACCACACCTCCTAATAGTGTCACTCCCTATGAACATATGGGGTTCATATTTTTTTTTATTCAAACAACCACAGAAGGATCAAATTTCCAATAAATATTCATACAAATCATGCAGGTTTAAAAATGTTAATTAATCACTTTGTGAGTACAACCTAGGGAGTATGTTATATAGCAATAATTAAAATCTTAAACTTTGTAGACTAATTTACATAATACCCATGGGTTTTATTTTCTTCTGTAAAATGGGAATGATAAAATCTCTTTTTCTGAGGCTAGAAGATGAAGCAGTGGTTAAGAGCACTTGCTGTTCTTGCACAAGAACAGGTTTGACTCCAGCACACAACCATCCACAACTCCAATCCCAGTGGATCCAACAACTTCGTCTGGCCTCTAGACCACTGCATGCATGTAGTGCACAATCATATGTGAATACAAAAATAATATTCATACAACATAATAAAAATGAATATAAAAATAAAATAAAATAAATCTGCTTCCCATAATTATTCTAGAGATTATACAAGATAGTTATTGTAACAGACACACATGTATCACAGTGTTCAGAATGTAAATACAAAGTAATTACTACAATAATTTTATGTTATCATTGCTATTTCCTAGAAGCTCATTTTCCTCATCTATATGTATACACATACACTCAATATACATATACATTCAGTGGTTTTCAACCTTCGTGATGTAGTGACCCTTCATCCTAGAAACAATTTTGCTACCATTACGAATCCTATTGTAAACATCTGTGTTTTCCGATGGTTTCAGGTGACTCCCGTGAAAGAGTTAAGACACATAAGTTGAGAACTGTTAAAGGATGCATGGACATTTCTTTAAACCAAGAAATATGAAAGATTCCTTACCAGCATCTCATTAAACGCAAACAGAGAACTTATTCCAAACCCAGAAGACCTGAGATAGAATGAAAAAATAAATAAATAAAAATCTTAGGACATTCAGGCAGGATATTGTAGTCTGACTAGAGAGAAGAGAAATGGCAAGTTGAAGGAAATGAGATGCAATTTTGGAGGTAAGAAAATGAGAAGAATGAATTTCACAGAGAAAGAAAGCTGCAAATGCAGGTGGAGATGGAAATCAATCTAATTCTTCTGTGAAGACTACAGGAAGTGTGCAAGCCGGGTTTGTTTGTTTGTTTGTTTTTGTTTCTTTGTTTGCTTGTTTTTGTTTGTGTGTGTGTGTGTGTGTGCAAGCGCTTTGTTTTTTTGTTTGTTGAACTGTTGTAAAATAAAGAGAAGGATAGATGCTTTTAAAGAAAACTATGACTTTATTACCAAAATTTTCCCCGCCCAAAATCATCCTCAGAAAGAAAGTAGAAATAAGACTACTACATTTTTTTCTCATGGGTGTATAGTATAGAAAGTGTTTCTAATACTCTACTTAAAACTTACTCTAGGCTTAAAACTGTTGTATTAAATCTCAGTATCTTCAACAAATGACTTCTCTCAAATAGGATATTTAGTACCTAATGACCCTTTTAGTCTTATTGACTAGTAAATTGAATTCTCCAAGTCCACAGTACACTGTCACATTATCATTTTGAATTTATAAAGGATATCTTTCTGGGTATAAATTTTATTCAGGAATATCAAAATCCAATCCCTGTTATCTAAGAAAAATACTGTCCCTATATGTATTGCTCTCTTCATTTTTTATAAATAAAAGAATCCAAAGGACTCATTGACCATCTAACCTAGCCTTCTTCACAAGTTCAAGAAAAGTGAGAGACTTTGCCCCAGAAAACAATTTTAGAGGCATTCAAGGAACAATATCCAAGGTTGACATCTGGCCTGTATATCATAAGTATACATGTACATCTTTAAATACACAGGCACCATGATAAATTTGTGTATGAAGATATACACAAACAAAAGCACTTATAGGAAAACAGAGTCATAAAAGTCATTTAGATAGCCCATCTAGAAAGTTCTTTCCTCAAATTTTAGTATTTATTTTCAGTGTATTGTTAGGTTCTCTGTAAGGTATTCTGAGTTACACCAGATTAAACATTAGGGCTCATAGCAAATATTTGTGTCTGTTGTTCTAAGCATACTGTATTTCTCCACTTCCCCTGAAGTTATGTGTGACTATAAACTATCTTTGGTTGTACAACACATAAGAATAAACATCACTTTCTGTTAGAAGATTTAAGATTCAGTGTGCTTTTTTAAAAGTGTGCTTTTCTTCTGCCACAGTGATTTTTAAAGTATGCGTCAAGATTGAGCCACTAAAAGCTAAATCCCCATGTGTCTGTAACTACAGCAATCTGCCAGTCTGCATGACACACATAATAAGTGAAAAATTACTGAGCAAAAGTGAAGTCACACAAATTGTAGAGACTGTTTATTACAAGCCATACCTTGTCTTCTCTTGACTGATGCAAGTGTTCTTACCTATGTGTCTTCACTTTAATTAACCCAATATATCTGTTCTGCTAGGATAATATCATAGAAAATTGCACAATTACATTCTTCATTAGATTGTGAGTATTTTTATAATTTGGTCTTGCCTATTTTCTTTTAGTCATTACTTTTCATAATCTAGGATTTGAATGTGCTTTTCAAATAAATATAATTTAGAAGATATTTACTGAATAGACACTGAATTTTATGTTCTGATGAGATATAGGATGTGGGCTTATCTTGAGCAATGAATGTCAAACAAATGTGCATACACACACATGAAACTGTGAAAAACTGAAAAATGTGAAGATTATATACTCCTTAGTTAATTAACTTGATAATTACAGATTTAAAATCAAGTCTTACTTTATTCCATTTACTAAAATACCATTTTCAATATTACACTGACACTATACAAACACGCAAATTTGGGGAAATGAATAATATAATATTACTAATAGAGGTGAATTTTACTTCTCTAGGGAAAGGTAGAGGTCTGTTTTACAGTGAACCACAACACTCCCCATCAGGCTCATTGATTGGGGCTCCATATGTTCTTTAAAAAGAGCAATTTGATATCGTGGTTCATGTGGAGATCATGTAATGTGTTGTTTCCTTTTCTGTTACATTTTTTTCTAACTCTTTTTAAAAAGGTATTTTCCATTCCTTCAATCCAAGCACCTTATTTTCTCCCCCAATGAAAAATTCAACAAATCCATATGATATTTCTCAATTGTCTTCTACAAATTTAATTTATTACCTACTGGAAAGAATCCAAGAAAGAAATTTGAGAGAGAAAGAGCTAGAACTATGTCATTCAATTTTATAAAACTGAATTGAAAATTTCAGGTTCAGTCTCCCTTGCCTCTGCCTTTGTCTCTATCGAGTTTGCTGTAACTGGGTAACAGGGACAGAAAGTCTTTAAAGAGAGAGGCTAAGGCTATAAGCACATGGAGGTAATATCAGTTTCTTGAACCTCTACCACACTAGATTTTTCATTTCCTCCTATTGAGCCTTTTGGCTATTCTTATGTAACCACAATTCATTCTCTGCCAAACAGAGTCAAAATATCAAATCATATCAGTACAGGACAGGACAAAAATGGAAATAATTATTTAAGCTAATAAAGAAAAATCCATGAGATGTTGAATTTTCTAGCTTGAACCTTTAATTATGAACATGCAGTCTCTGCTCATTTTGGTTCCATATTATATGAAGACTCTTGTTATTCAGAGTGTATTCTGTGAATTACATTCAGTTGTGAACTCAGTGTTTTCAAAATTCCCTTTGTTTGCAAGAAACTTCGTTCTCAAATAGATACTAGAAGTTAATAGGTTCATAGCAATTATAATAAAATTAATAACAACAACAATATGTATTTTAAAAGTGTGGCAGATTTGGAGACTAGAACATGGAGTGATACCTATAGGCCTGAAGTCTACAGGCATGTTTGCCTATCTGCAGCAAGTCAAATGGGAAGGAATTACAGTAGAATCCACAAAGAGAACAGATGGGATTAGGTTCATAGGACTTACAGTATAGGATACATGGAAACTTTGACTGTAAAGTAAACCTAGGTAATAAACTCTTTAACTTCATTCTTTTTCTTCCACCATATTGTTCATAGTATCATACCCAAATAAATCCCAAATAAGAGGGGGGAAACACATTGATGTAAACCATACAAGCTAGCTTCCCTGGAGTACAGAATGAATGAAACAGGAAAGCAGAATATACTAAACACATTTAATTCCCTCCTTTTTCTAATTAGTTTTATAGAATATTTTCCAAAATAAAATACCCTTTCCACAAATAACTATTAATAATTTATAGGTAATTTGCAATTTATTGACAAATTCTTATCATCTTTAAAAAGGAGATTGAAATGTTATGGTTTCTGAAGATCCCTACATCAGTTACTGGGGAACAAAGATATGATAAAAATCTATGATCGCACAGAATAGTCATTGGTCTGAAACTGACTTAAACATGGGTGAGCAGAGGGCAGGTTTCTGCACATCTTAAACAATACTCTAGAGCAGTGGTTCTCAACCTTCCTCATGGTGTGATCCTTTAATACAGCTCATCATGTTTTGGTGACCCTCACCAAAAAATTATTTTATTGCTATTTCATAGCTGCGATTTTGCTACTGTTACAAATTGTATTGTAAATATCTGTGTTTTCAGATGGTCTTAGTTGGCCCCTATGAAAGAGTCATTTGACTCCAAAGAGAGATTGACTCCAAAGGTTGAAAACTGTTGCTTCGTTACTCTAGAAATTGTCTTTATGATATAGATTATATTCATCCATTAAAATATAAGGAAATAAGTAAGCTCATGAGCATAATGAAAGTGCTATCTAATTCCAGTCACATATTACTCCACCATATAAGAATATGGCCGGACTCCGTAAACACTAGAATACAACAAAACAATCAAAGACTTTACTAACCATTTATCAAATGGTTCCATGACATGCTCAATGTGAGACACTTCTAGCAAATGCTCTGCTTATTTCATCACCCAAACTCTTTTTGCCTTTTGTCTTTACCTCAGCCTTGCCACAAGCAGTAGTATGCCTCCTGCATATCTTTAACAGATTACTTATCTTGATGACCAGAAGGTCAGTGCCTAGAATAACAGTTAAAAACCCAAAGGTTTGGTCCTATTGCTTAATTCTCTTGATCCTGTTCCTTAAATACAGATATGTGAGAAGGAATTGAATGAGAAGTGCTATTGTTTCCTTTTTATTAATAGACTAAATTGCTACTTGTCAGGTTATGATTCATTTTCATTGAATATGTCCTCTAACTCTGTGTTAGACACTCTAAATAGCCATGGGTGCCCTCCACCAAATCTGACTTCTTTGAGTTAGAAATATCTCAAAACAGAAGCATTCCACAGGAATTATGAAAATAAATAGCCTCTGTAAGTGGGATTGCCCTCCTCTTTTTCTCAGCTTCTTTTGGGGACAAATTCTAACTTATAAAGTAAGTTTTGGACATAGATATTCATCTACTTGAAAACTTTCTCTTCATATTACTTGGTGCACCTGAATGTGGAATAACTCTAAAACATGACCTCCTGCATGAGGTCCTATTACAGGATTCCTCATATCCTCTTTGGAAGAAGATATACTGCAAAAAAAAAAAAAACACAGTTTATGATCCAAAAGATACTTTATTGTTGGTGAAATATGAGTAACCAAGAACTGGGAATGCAAAAAGCAAGCTTGAATAGCCATTCTAGTATCCATAACCATACAAGAAGCCTACAAAACTGCAAATAGACTAGAAAAGAAATTCCTCATGCCACATAATAATCAAAACACTAAATGTACAGAATAAAAAAAAAAAAGAATGTTAAAAACTGCAAGGGAAAAGGGCCAAGAAACACATAATGACAGACTTATCAGAATCACACCTGACTTCTCTTCAATGATCCTAAAACCCAGAAGGGCCTGAACAGATGGTTTGCAGACCCTAAGAGACCACAAATGCCAGTCCAGATGACTATATCTAGTAAAACTTTCAATCACCATAGATGGAGAAAACAAGATTTTTCAAGACAAAACTAAATTTAAACAATATCTATGCATAAATTCAACCTTACATAAGATATTAGATGGAAAATACCAACCTAAGGAGGTTAATTACACTCAAGAAAACACAAGAAGCAAATAACCCAACTGCAGCAAAGCCAAAAGAAGAGAAGCTCACTCACATATTACCACCACTACCATCTAGATAACAGGAACTAACAAACATTGGTCACTAATATTCCTCAATATCACTGAACTCAATTCCTCACTAAAAAGACACAGGCAATCAGAATGGATGTAAAAACAGAACCAATCATTCTGCTGCTTACAAGAAACACACCTCAGCAAAAAAGATAGGCATTATCTCAGAGTAAAGGACTAGGAAAAGATATTCTAAGCAAATGGACCCAAAAAGCAAGCTGGAGTAGCCATTCTAGTATCTAATAAAATAGACATTCAACCAATATTAACCATAAGAGATGGGAAAGGACAGTTAATACTCATCAAAGAAAAAAATCCACCAAGATGACATGTCAATATTGAACATCTTTGCTCCAAATGCAAGGGCACCAAGATTCATAAAGAAGACACTACTAAAGCTCAAATCCCACATCAAACTCCACACATTAATTGTGGGAGACCTCAACACACTGCTCTCACCAAACAATACAGAAATCAAACAGAAAAATAATGAATCTAACAGAAATCATGAATCAAATGGACCTAACTGATATCTACAGAACATTTCCCCTAACACAAAAGGATATACTTTCTTCTCAGCATCTCATGGAACCTCCTCCAAAATTGACGAAGTAGTCACAAAGCAAGCCTCAACAGATACAAGAAAACTAAAATAACTCCTTTTATTTTATCAGAGTACCATGGAAGAAAGCTGAACTTTAACAATAACAAAACAAAAGCCTACAAACTCAAGGAAACTGAAAAACTCTCTACACAATGATCTCTCGGTAGGTTAAGAAATTTAAAAAAAAAAGAAAAGAAATTAAAATACTTTTAGAATTCAATGAAAATGTTGAAGGCACAATATACCGAAGCTTTATGGGAAACAATGAAAGCAGTACTAAGGGGAAACAATGAAAGCAGTACT
>CAJQZJ010033410.1:1934156-1946948 GCA_907164525.1 Lophiomys imhausi | reverse complement strand
TGTGTGTGTGTGTGTGTGTGTGTGTGTGTGTGTGTGTGTGTGTGTGTTTCACACAAAGAAGAAACTTCTGGGAGTTGCTTCCTAGAATTACAGTCATTAGGTACATTTTAAAAAATATCTTTGGGGGCTATTTTCTTTTCCAAGTCTCTTCTTTCTCATTCTTGACCACCATGGGGTAACAACTTTCATCTTCTATGCCCTCTATTTGCTTTGTCTCCCTCTGGTCCTACACATTGGCACCAACCAAACACAGAGTGTAACCTCAGAAAATTTGAATCCCTATAAAGACTTCTTCCTTCAAATTATTTTGTCAAGTATTTTGACATAGAAATGAAAAATAAAAATTAATTAACCACCTCAGTTATTTGCTATGTAACACTACTGCATCTGATTTATTCTATCCCTCTCTTTCAATTATCTCTATGGACAAATTGTTCTTGAACTAAAAATTTTAGATACATAAAATTTTTTCAAGGACGTTTATTTTGATCCATTTTTCTACCTGTATATGGATTTGCAGTTTACTTTGGTTCAGATTCTCCTAGCCAAGTACTGGAGAGACAGCTCAGAGCCTGAAATAACACTTGTTCCCAAGCCTTACAACTTGACATTGATTCACAGCATCCACATGGCAGTAGTAGAGAAATGTTAAAAGGATATACTCTTCTAGATATATGATTGTGCATTTCATTTTCTTTATGAACATAATACTTATATAAAAAATGAAGCAAAATAATTTCTATATTAAAAATAACTGTTTTGTTAATGATCAAAACTCACTGATCACTTTCTAAACCAAATACATGGAGTAATAAATGTTTATTTTTTTCTCCTTTGACTGATGACATGGTTGCCATGGAAATGAGAGTCATCCTTAAGTGTGCTGTGTATATTGAAAAGATAATCTTTAGATATTCTTTTTCCTTGGATATTCTTCAGGTACATATTAAAGAGAGAAATTTGTACATATTATCTATAGAAAACTGAAAATGTGTTAACCTGAAGGAGAGACATATGATAGTTACAGATTTCCTGTATTTATTTTAACCAAACATGTGCTGAACAAGGAGTAAAAGAGTTTGGTTGCCTCTCAACATTCTCTTTCACAGATGCCACTAAATTGATAAGAATTGATGAAAAATTTCCACTTTAGTGAGGATTTCCTTTCATCTTTCTGTTCTATGAAGCAATAGCTAATTTAAAGTTTAATATCTTCCTTTTGTTCCCACACACAGCAGATGGCCTGGACAAAACCACCTCCTACTACCTAATTCCTCTGTGGCATTAATTATTCATCAGAAAGGAAGTTGGAAAAGAGTGTTTTTCAAATTCATGGCTCACTTAATTGAATAGATTAAAGAAAATATCCTGTGGTTAAAAATGATATATTAAAACACAAGAAATCATTAAAAAGTAAAACCTAGTGACCACCCATTGAGGACACGTCTAACAGTTGGATGGATTGGAAAGAAAATGTAATGAATTAAAAAAAAAAATGAGGACATCCTTTGCTATAGGGCTCAGTTTCCACAGATGTTTACCCTTGGGCTCTAGAAAGATGGCCCAAGAAAGAAATTAATAAATTAAAATCTCTCTCTCTCTCTCTCTCTCTCTCTCTCTCTCGTGTGTGTGTGTGTGTGTGTGTGTGTGTGTGTGTGTGTGTGTGTGTGTGAGACAATATGATCTTTATTGTTGTCCACTTTGATTTCAGATCCAGTTGAAAATGGCCTGGAAATATTTTCTGCCTCACATTTATCAAAACCAAATAATCAAGTACTGAAAGAATTCGACTTAATCTTAAATTTTCAAGTCAAATCTGCCTAAGAAAATTCCATACTACAGCCTAACAGGTAAACAAAATAGAAATAATCTTGTGTTGGAGGAAGGTCTAATACTTTGGTTCTAAAGGACTGATTTCAATGCTGAGATCTGGTATCACCCCTTTTGAGGCATTCTCTTGATTGGTTAATAAAAGTTGCTTATGGCCAATTAGCTGGGCAGAAAGAGTATAGAAAGGTGGGACTTCCTGAGACAGAACGGGAGTTTTACACAGAGGAATCACTCTTTTTTGCCAGAAGACACAGAAGCAGACAAATGTGTTTGAGAGCTCTGGAAGGTAGCAACAGGCCACATGGCAGTCTGGCATTAGGTGGTCCAGGTTAACTCAAATTAACTAGTTGAGAGTCTGCCCAGCTAAGTAAGGGCTAAGGGTTGAAACTTTAAAGGTCTTGGTGTATTTAATTATTGAGGAAAGGGCTGCTCTATAGGTCACCAGTCAAAGCAATCCAGGCTCATCATCATTCTGCCTAACCCCAGCAACTATTCCTTCAGGCTGCTGGCAATTATGCTGGTCTAATATAATAGTTTATAGTTAATTAATAAGTATCCAGCAGCTACCCTGCCAGTTCACCAACAGACAGCACCTCCAGGCCATCCCTCCAGGCATGCATTTTTCTACGGCAAGTTAGCCCTGCTGATCTCCCGCCAGGCCACCGGCTGCTCTGCCGGCCTAATCTTACAGTTTATACTTATTAATAAATACAACTGATAATTAAATTTCAGTTTCAATTTTGTTTAGAACAGAATTTATCATAGCACTCCAAAGTCTTCTGATTCTTCTATTACCAACTATTTTTTTTATAATGCAAACAAATAAACTCTCAAAATAATTAAGATGAGTACCTTTCTCTTTTTATTATAAGAAAACAAGATAAAACACCACTAGGAGAGGCACTACCAAAATGTAACCAAATAAAAGTAACAGAAAAACTGCAGAGTCCAGTGTATGTGGCTGGCCCAATACTCGCGAACAAGAGGCCTATCCTAGAGTTGTTGATATAGGCAGTATTAGTCCAATGAAGAAAACTGATTTGCCCTCTCTCAGCAAGTAGAAGTGACAGTTTGGTTGTTGTCCTTTACACTAGTGACTAGGTTTTCATTCCTTCCTTCTTTCATTCATTCATTTAAAAAATATAACAAAATAAAACAAAAACCGTCACATTGTTGGACAAGACAAACCAACAGAAGGAAAAGAGTCAAGAGAAAGCACCAGAATCAGAGACCCACTTTCTTCTTCTCACACTTAAGAATCCCATTAAAACATTTAACTGGAAACATATCATATACACAGAGGACCTGTGCAGACCCTTGTGCATATTGGTTTAGTTTCTGTGAGTTCACAGGAGCTCTGCTTATATCTATTCAGAGAGACTTGTTTGTTGGTGTCCTCCATTCCCTCTGGCTTTTTTACATTCTTTCTCCTTCTTCTTCCTTAGAGTTTCCTGACCTCCGAGAGGAGGGATTTAATGAAGTCATCCTGAGCGTTCCAAGGTCTCTTGCTCTCTGTATAATGCCTGACTGTGGGTCTGTATATTTGTTCCCATTTGCTGAAGGAGGAAACTTCTCTGATGATAGCTGAACAAGGCATTAATCTATGAATATAGCAGAATACCATTAGTCATTTTATCACTACATTTTTTTTTCATTTATTTAGACCAGCATTATTTGGTTTTACCCTAGGTCCCTAGTTCAGGTTCTTCACAATCTAGCACTGTTAAGAAGATGTTTTCGTAACTTTAGATTTTTTTTTTATATCAAGACATATCAACTCCTGACAGCACCCCCTATTCTCCTCCAAGTAGATGAGCATCGAAGAATCTCCAGTGGGAGATGATTGAATTAGTCGCAAGCCTATCTCTTGGTAGGAAAAGCCCCTTGCTCCAACTGTAGACAGAATGCTGTCCAAAAAGGACAAAACCTGGAAGCAGGTAAGTCGACACCCTAGCTCTGCCAAGACAGGGTAGGTAAGTCCTTCATAACCCCTGCTCTACAATCAATGTCTGTCAGAGAAGCGGGGACAAACGACTGAAGAGCGATGCTGTAATGTATGGAGAGAAAATGGGAACTGTCCAGGCAGCCACAGGTATGTCATTTCTTAGTTTGGGAAGCTGCAGACCCTGTACTTCCTATAAAATCAGATATATTTATCCCTCTCAGGTCTCTGAGGTGATTGAAGAACAGATAGATAAAGTCTCATAATTAAATTTTGAGTTGTTTAGGAGTCAAGAGAGAGTTATACATCTAAGAAGATACTTTTAAAATTGTGTTGCAATTAGTATGAATGTTGAGTCAGATATAGAGCTTTAAACTCATGGAGATGGTTAGATAGTAGAATGTTAAAGTCAGGTACCAAATACATATGGACTGGTCATTGGGAATGTACATTAAGCCATATAACCCTCATAACTGTGGCCTAATTACCTCTGTTGTACTGTATTGTATTTATTATTATAAAAGAAAGAGCCATTTGTTGGACTGAAAGGGGAAACTGTAGGGGGAAATAAGATATACCTTAAACTTAAAAGAAAAAAAAAAGGGAAGAGGATGGGGGGTTGAGGGTGGGGGGGTGGGACTGGAGGGGGAATAGGGAGTGGACTGCGATTGAGATGTAACTTGAAGAAATAAAAAATAAAGGAAAAGAAAAAGAAAAAAAAGAATTAATGCCATCTTTTGAAATGAGCCTGAAGTCAAATCATTTATTGGTTGTTTACTCCCTCAAACTTTGTGCCATAATTGCCCTAGCATATCTTGCAGGTATTACAGCACTGTAGATAAAAATCTGTGTCTAACTTGGTATTTCTCTTTCCATAGCATGGAGAGTACCTTCCTGTACCAAAAATTCTGGAACATAGGAGTGAAGGTTCCATGTAGATACCACCTTGACATTGTTATGTTCAATGAGCTCTGTAGGTGTTATCTTCAGCAATAGAGCCTTGATGTCAGTTTGTAAAGAGTAACCTGTAGTCTTGGTAACAGTCTGGGTTGTTTGAAGACTCCTGTGGAGCCCCTTTAAAGGGCTAACAACTCTACTAGATGTCATCCATTCCCAATACTGGAAGCTTCATTTAGTGAGAAGAGATGGCTAGTTGGGACTCTGTCTTCTTTGTTAGTTAGTGATTTCACTTAGACTGCCCTCATAAAACCACATATTTTAGGAAGTTTCTGCTCTATTAGTTTTCCATATTACCTTTCAAATGTCACTTAATTTTAACTGTCTTTCTCCACATCCCCTAACCCAACCACCTCTCCCCTCTTTTTTTCCATTAGATCTCCTTATCCCAGCTCCATCCATATCTATTTTATTTCCTAATGATATCTATGTTTCCTCTAGTCGCTTTATCTATACTTACCCTCTCTATAGATTATAGATTAGTTATCATTGACTTAACACCTTGTATCCACATATAAGCAAATACATATTTGTGTTTCTTACTATATCTCATGTTCTAGAGCAGTGGTTCTCAACCTTCCTGATGCTGCGATTCTTTAGATCTGCAGGATTGGCCACTTCAGGGGCTCCAGCAGTTCATAGATGGGATAGATGTTGGAGTGGGCCAACTCAAAGTCGTGGATCTGGGACTGGGTGGTAGCTGAGTTAGTCAGCTGACAGCTCTCCAGCACTCATGCCACCTGGGTCAGCTCTTCAGCACTACCCAGAAGAGGGGTGGGGCTAGTTCTTTCAAGTGCTGCAGCTGGTGAGGAGTAGGGCCAGCTCTGCATAGCCCTCAGATATCAACATGGCCCTACGCAGCAGTCCAGACCAGGGACAACTGCATGATCTGTGGTGGATATAGACCCCTGCTTCTGCAGGGCCACAGACCCAGACACGGCTCTCAGCAACAACATGGATGAGGACTTCACCATGGCCTCAGGTAGCATCACCGGCTACTTACATCAGGCTGTTCCTCACTATCCTCATCTCTCCAATTCTGTCTCTCTTAATTGTGCACACCCCGTTCTACTTCTCTTTCTCTCCATCTCTTCCATTTCTCAAACCCACTTAGTTGGTCATATTGTGCACTTGGGGCCTCTGGATGTCTGGCATCATGCTATGCTATGCCCAAGAGTACTATATTCCTTGGCCTCGAACCATTACACTGTGCAGGAGTGGTCTCTGTCATTTTCTGCCCACCCCTGCCACGTGACACTGATGAACACTTCTTTGCTTCTCTTTTATTGAAATTTAAAGTCAGAATTAAAATTTAAGTCAGTTTATTACCTGGTTTCTTGAATTCTTTATACATTTTGGACATGAGCCTTCTATCAGATGTGTAGTTGTTAAAAATCTTTTTACGTTCTGTAGGCTACAACTTTGTCCCAATGACAATGCCCTTGCTATGCAGAGCTTCTCAGTTTCATGAGGTCACATTTATTAATAATTAATTTTAGCGCCTGAGCTAGCGGTGATCTGTTCAGAACGTCTTTTCCTATGCTGATGAGTTCAAAGCTATTCCCTAAATTCTCTTCTATCAGGTTCAGTGTATCCAGTTTTATATTGTGATCTTTGATCCATTAAGAGTTGAACTTTGTGCAGGGTAGTAAGTATAGGTCTATTTGCATTCTTCTACATGCAGACATCCAGTTTGACCAGCACTATTTGTTGAAGATGCTTTCTTTTTTTCCAGTATGTATTTCTGGCCTCTTTTTCAAAAAGTATGTGTCCACTGGTGTGTGAGTTTACATCTGGGTCTTCATTTGATTCCATTGATCAATGTACTTCTTTTTGTTACTATTGCTTTGCAGTAAAACTTAAATATGGGGATGGTGATACCATTGGCAGTTCTCTCATTATTCAAGATCGTTTTAACTATTCTAGATTTTTGTGTTTCAATATGAAGCTGAAAATTGTGCTTTCAGGATATGTGAAGAATTGTGTTAGAATTTTGATGGGAATGGCATTGATCATATAGATGACTTTTGGTAGGATGGTTATTTTTCTACGTTGGTTTTGCTTAGCTCTTTATCTGGGTGTCAGTTGTTTGTCTGTTTTTCAAAAATCTAATGGTTTTTATTTCTGTTTAGTCTGTACTGTTGTTTTGCCTTGCTTTTTCATGTTGTCCACCTCTCTCAGGAGATAGTACTGGGGGTTTTCTCACAGATTTAGAGACACAGAAAAGTTTTAAGTCAATGGTTCTCAACCTTCCTAATGCTATGACCATTTAGTACAATACCTCATGTTGTAGTGACCACCAACTATAAAATTATTTGTGTTAGTACCTCATAACTATAGTTTTGCTGCTGTTATGTGATATAATGTAAATATCTGTGTTTTCTGATGATCTATGTGACCCCTGTGAAAGGGTTATTTGACCCCTAAACGATAAGAACACCCAAGTTGAGAACATCTGCTCTAGATGCTTCTAATCTACAATTTTCCCTCTGGTCAGTTTTGCTCATAGTCTATAGGCACTTTCATATTTCAAATGCTTAATAAAGCAAATTATAATTTTGTGTTTCAAATTTTTACTTATTATAGCAATATCTGACTTAATTGGGAGATCATACATTTACAATAATATAACTAAATGTTAAATTTTACCTCTAATGCTTAAGTTAACTCCTTTCTTTTTGTCCTTTACTTTTTGTTTTTAAGTCTTTACTGATTCCTTTGATATTTTGTTCTATATGTGTAATAATCATATTTTATTTCCATTTACAGATCACTGATATGATTCTGTTTGTTTGTTAGTGGCTCATTTGGTTTTCAGAGTTTACCTTCCGATGAAACGCACATCTGGATTTCAGAAAGCTTCACTGTGCTATTTCTATTTCCCCCGCTTTTTGGTTCTATTGTATTTACACATTTTGCCTTTTACCAAACATACATACTTAATGATCTTAGCATTCTTCACTTCTCTCTGTAGATACAAATTCCTGCCCAGCTTAATTTTCTAAACCTCTAAGGACCCTCTTACCATTCCTTAGATGATAGTCTTCTAGCAATGGGTTCTCTTGGTTTATTTGCTGAAATTTTAAATAATCATCTTTTTATTACTTGAAAATTGAAATATATTATACACCACATTCAGTTATAGTCATATACATATATGTATATAAATATATAAGAATATATAAATATTTAAACAAACATATGCATGTTTTAAGGTGCTGTTTCCCTTTCTACTATCTTCCATATTTTATGGGCAGATTTCATTATCCTCAGTTTATTCTTCTGTATATAATGTATCCATTTATTCTCTTTTAACTAATGAGAATATATGATATTCACTCCTTGTTTTCTGCATTCCTTTACTCTGTTCACTGGCATTTCTAAATGTCTCTTCTTCCTGCCTCATTCCCATCCTTCTTGCTTATTACACACATTGCTGGTATCATAGAGATAACTGAAGCTAGTCACATGCTTTCCCTCCTCCTTCTGCTTCTTATATTCTGAATATTTTATGTCGATAAGTCTTCAGGTCACTTTGGTGAATGGACCTGGGCATCATCACTCCAGAATGTGTTTGGTTTTCGATGTTGTCTTTTTCTTCCTTATAATTTCTCCTTGAGTGTCATTAATAGCCAGTGTTTCCTCTTCACCATGGTCACATTTCTTTTTTTTCTTGGGGAACACAGGCAACATTGTATAGCAGATGTCATAATGTCCACATCTTCTCATCTCAACACTTATTTCAGTTCTTGGCTAAAGATTATTTTCATGTCTCATTTATTTACATGTCTGGCGACTCTTATTGGGTCCTGGAATTATATTTTCCGCATTACTCATCCCATGGTATTTCTTCTTACTGTTAAGAATAGCATTTTATTTTCATGTAGGGGACTGTTAAGCTTTTTTGTAATTACATTGAGTCTTTCAAGATTTTCTGATTAGGTTTAGGAGGGCATTTATTCTAGAGCTAAGACATTAAGCACTAGGCAGTGCATTTCTGAGAATTCTACATAAATGGCTTATTGATTGTTTCATCTTTCAGTTCTACCTGATAGAAATGTGTGTTCTACCCAACTTTCATCATAAGCAGTAGGTTTCTTTTGTCTACTCCGTATAAGCAGCTCTTCCCTCCATTTTAAGTAACATCATTTTATCTGTCAGGTTAAAGAAGAGGCTCCCCTATAGCTCTGTGGAGAGTTCTTTCACACGCTCTCTCTCTTTCCTTATTCTTTTAAATTCTAGTTGCCCTGGTATCCCTCAATTTTGATCTCTGCTTCTTGTGCTCAGAAAAACCACCCAGTTTTGTTTGTCTTCTTTCTCTATCCTGTAATCTGGAAACTGCCTGCAGGCACTATGTTCATACAAACAGGGAACTCGTTTGTTTGTTTCTCTTCTCTGTGATTTTAGTCCTAGGCTGCCTCCTTTCTGAGTCTGAAGTACTTGCCTTACATTTCTGTAGTTATCACTGTGTTTTCATAACAAAGGCATATTCTTGTCTTGTATTTTATTCTGCCTCCACAGGCTTATTTCTGGGGGTTATTGAATTAGTTTATGTAAAGTAATTGCTGAAAAAAAGTGTGTAAGTTACAGTGGCTTCTATAATAAAAATTGATTTATTGTTTACATTACAATGTAAAGCAGAGATATTGGGTTGTGGGTTCTCCAGGTAAGCTGGGTCAAAGCAGATTCATATGCAAATTCCTTTGTCTTTCTGTGTCAGCATTCCCTAAGTCCTCGAAATTTCCTTAGAGCACTCTACATTCAGTTGTAATGATGATGAAAGCAGAAAACTGGGTAATGGTCATGGGCCATGCTTATAAGTGCCTGGTTCACTACTGCCAGCATTCCTTTAACCTGACTTCAGTCGTCTTGTCTGACCAAATTGGATGTGAAGCCAGGAAATAAAGCTTAGCTGTGTGTCTATAGTATTTCTGCCCAACAGTCATAAAAACAAAGCCATGCATCCAATTGCAAATTTTCTGATAGCAACATTATATAATAAAGTAAAGCATACTATTACTTTAGTAATAGTTGTTATTAGACAAGTATATTTAAAACTTTATTCATTTCAATGCATATTTAATAAAAATTATAATATCATTTGCATTTGTTTTCATAATAAACCTTTAAAATCTGGTGTTTATTTTATTGATATGAACCAATTTCAGTTCAGATGGTAAATTTTAGGTTGAAATATACTAATTGTTTTTCACCTATCATAAATTTTGTGGTTAGACTGTATGTTTGTATACTGAGAATCTTACAAAATTTCTGATATTTAAAATGAATAACTTCCTTTTTTCATCATATATTCATTTCTTCAAGTAATCTCTCAATCATAGTCCCTTCCCTTCTCTCCCTCCCTTCCTCTTCTTACCCTCTTCCCTCCTAACCTCTTCCCCCTCACTCTCCTATCTGCTTTTTTTTTAATTTAAGATGTATCTTTCTCCTCCCAATAGCTCCCCCTTTTAGTGCAATAAAAGGCTTTTTTTTAAACAATAAATACAACACAAAACAATAAGAACAATGCCAGAATTAAGAAAAGTACAAGGTGTAACAACTGAGTTAGGTGTAGAACTTTAAACTTATCAAGATAGATAGATAATAGAATATTAATATCAGTTACCAAATACATATGGACTGGATATTGAGAATGTATATTGAAATAGAGAGATGACTCATCTGTTAAAGGCTAGACTCAAAACCAAAAATATAAGAATACCTTTCTTTTAAAAATTTTGTATTGGACAACAGATAGGTAGGTAGGTAGATGATAGATAGATAGATAGATGATAGCATTCATTAATACAGTAATCAGTAACAAACTGTTCTTTCTCAACATGTTTATTATTTTAAATTAATTCCACAAAAAACTAGTTCTACTGTTACATTTTCATGCATATATATAATATAGTGCATTTTGTTTATATTCACTGATAATATTGAATTGAAGTAATGTTTTGAAGCCATAGCTCATTGACCAGAAAGAGTCAGGATACAGACAGTTTTTGAATAATACAGTGGCTAAGAATAATTTTTCACTTTCATAAGTATCTCAAAATAAATCAAAATAATATTTTATGAGACATAAATACTATATAAATTTTGGTTCTAATTGTTAATTAAAATATTTTATTGGAACACATCTATATTCACTTATTTGCACATTGTTTATGGCTAGTTCCATGCTACTGTGAAACTTGAGGTAGAAAATTATATATGGCCCCCAAACACCAACCTATCTACATATATTTTATATGAAGTTGTTACCAAGAAAGAGAAACAGAAAATGATGGGAGATAGATCAATACTTTGATATCTCTTGTTTTAATCATAAACTGTACCTTTACTCTAGGAATCCTTAGGGAATGCAGTTCGTGGATAATTCTCCATGACATACAACACTTTAGCATAGAGTAGACATTGGCATATATAATTAGGACATATATTAAGGAGAGGAATTTTCTATAGTCATAGGAAACAGGTTAAAAGTAAATTTCACCAAATAACGAAAAACAAAAATGCAGATTATTATGTCATAGCAAAGTTATAAACATGGGACGACTGTTTCAGATGAGAAGTCACCCAATCCTGGCAGCTGTGGTGACACTGCTGTATCCGGGGAGATTAGCTAATAATGCATGGCCTCACTCCCGTGATTTTTCTTTACTTATACACATTCCTCCATTCCACATCTCCTGAATCTGGGCCTTCTGTTGTCACATCTGCAATTCTCACTTACATACCTCTCATGAATTCTCTGACTTCTGCCTAAATCTAGCTAGTCCATTTGACTATTCAAATAAATAAAATCTATGCTTCAACCTCTCTTTAATCTGTTACCCACCTGGCACTCCCCAGTATTGCAAGTGAACTTTTGGGTATTTGGTGTTGCCAGGACTATTGTGCAAGAAGCCACCACTACTTTGGAGGTCCATGTGCCTTTCACTCAGTACAGCCACTGCCCCAGGACCACATGCTCTCTCAAAAATGCCTTATAACCTTCTCCTAATGTGTGAATGTAGCAAAAGAAAAGGGAAGTTGAAACAGATGCCAAAGTTCTTTCTATGATGCTTCAAAGAGTAAAATGTAAAGTGAAAATGCCTAGAATTTAAAATGCCCATGGAACTCTCAATACGATTTTCACCCCATTTATCTTCTCAAAGCTAAATGCTGAGCTTGGAAACAGAAAACATATTTTCCCATCTTCCCTGCTAGCTGAATTAGGGTTAGTCTGTGCTTGTAAATGACACTCTTGAAAAATTTAGAACACAAAGAGAAAGGAACCCATACATCTATTCTCTTACAGCAGAAATTGGCAGAAGTGTGTGTGGGGTTGGAGGAGGAGTTCTCACCAGGTTCTGAGTAACATTTTCCAATCACCTGCCTTGCTGCTGACAGAAACAGACATTATTGGCAGTGTCTACACTCAATTACTATACCTCCTCATTTCCTGGAAGTTAATAGGTTCTTACCAACTCTTTGCTCCCAGAACACTTTCAATTGTTTTTTAAGTGACTATCCCTGTTTTAAATTTCTTCCTGTTAAAAAAAAAAAAAAATACATCTTAGAGTGGTTTCTTTTTTCCTGTCTGAGACTTGACTGCTCTATTTCACCAGCATTAATTTTCGAGATGACTGGGACTGTGTTGGGAATAATTGTAAATTCATATGCATTTTTACTTAATTTTAGTAATTAGATATTGGAAATTAATATATTCCAAGATCTGTTCTGAGGTGGGCATGGTCTGTTTTCAAAGCACTCAACATCTAGGTGGATAAATGAATCTGAATCATGGTGATGAACATTGAAATAAACCGAGTGCTATTAGAGAAGAAAGAGAATAAGATTTAGGGTTTTGTTATTACCTTATATTGTCTTTTGGAAACATGACTTATTGGCCAGAACAATGCTCATCCTTCCTTGATATTCATTAACTTGAACTACATATAATTCACTTGTCATTAGATTGACTTATTTTTAAATATTTGATAGTTATGTGAACCTGTAGCTGTGTGTGTGTGTGTGTGTGTGTGTGTGTGTGTGTGTGTGTGTGTGTGTGT
>CAJQZJ010033410.1:1915831-1926895 GCA_907164525.1 Lophiomys imhausi | reverse complement strand
AATCTTAATTTTGTATCAATATACAAAGATCAATACCGATGTAATCTAATACAATCTTATTTTTACACAATAAACAATGGTCAATACCACTTTAGCCAAATAAACTACTAATTTTGTATCAATATACAAAGGTATAAGGGCATATTCAATAATCTGCCCCTTCTTCTTGGACCTTCCTGTGCTATGTCTATATCTCATTTTTTCAAGCCTATGCACTCCTACATAGGAGAGAAAGAAGGATACAGAAAATGAAAAGTAGGAATTCCCTGGGGCTAAAAAAAACCTATAGTACAGGCTAACTACAACCAATGCACCAAAGGAAACAGGAACATAGACTTTGTTTCCTATCAATGAAACACTTTGCCCTAGTGGTGTTGCCTTGTAGGTCCCCAGTGTATGAGGAGGCTCTTGGCCCTCATATGACTACTGAACTGGGGTGGGGGACTGATATGTAGGGACACTCCACTCCAGAGGACTGGGATGGAAGGGATAAGAGGTAGATGGTGGGAGCGTGGGACTGGGAGGGGTGGAAAGAGGACACTGTGATGGAGATGTAACCTGAAGTAAAAATAAATATTATAAATAAATAAACAAACAAACCTTCTTTGAATGCCAAATTCTACAGCTCTCTTGAGTTTTGAAGACCACAGTCTTTGTATGTTTGGATAACTAAATGTTGTTTGTCTCTTAGCAATTTGATTTCTGATTAACCTAGAAAACATCCATGATAAGCTATGCTAGTACCTAACAAAATGGCATGTTTCAAAAACTATTAGTTTGCATTTTTAATTATCCTAAACAGTTTGTGACAGTTGATGCCATAAGGCCAAACTTCACATTGCATTTTTAAGTGTTACTTATGTACAATACGTTAAAAAGAGTTAACCTTAATTTTATATCAGTATGCAAAGATCAATACCGATGTAGCCAAATATAATCTTAATTCTGTATCAATATACAAAGATATAAGAGCATATTCAATAATCTATCCCTTCTTCTTTATCATTCCTATATTATGTCTATATCCCATTTTTTTCAAGTCTTTTCCCCTCTACATAGAAGAGAAAGGGGATAGAGAAAAAAAGAAAGAAAAAGAAAAATCCCTGGCTCTAACCTCCAAAACCTATTTAACAAGACCCTTTAACAACTTGTAACCAATCCCCCTAAATAACAACAAACATCTATTACCCATCAAATGACAAAGGTGGGGGGAGGAATCACCCACCCACCTTCTGGGAATGGGACTTTACTTTGCTCTCTTATAATGGCTTCCTGCTGATTTGAGATGTAAGAAACCCGTTTAAGGTCCCAAATAAGAATGGAAAAATGGTTAAGCAAGTTAATAGTAACATTTGATGTTCAGTCCTTTTGTGCTCAGCTATTTAAATGCCCTAAGAAGTTCGTAGTCAGAGGCTGAACTTCAGGACTTTACTGAATACCTGTCTGGAACAGTCTGTGGGGCTGAACCATCTTAGTTAGCCATTTTGAGTTGTTCTGGTTGTAGTATTTTGAGGAAACAGCTATTGAGGAAGTCTGCAAGGCTAGATCATCTGGGCTACTTGTCTTCTTTGGTGCCTGGTCCCTTTTCTACAGAAGTTTTCACTTGTCCAGTTGTCCCTGGACTCCTTAGATGGATGCTTTTAATCTCCTGGAGATAAGGACAGATAAGGCCCTAATCATGACACTGGGGCACTATGTTTTTTTGCTTTGTTTTGTTTTTTGGCAGGTAATATCTTTCCTAGAGCAAATTGGGTATATTCACAATATAAAAAGTATTATATTTCAATTGAGATTAAAAAATTCTTTTGATATTTTGGAAATAAACATACCTTTAAGTGTATATATTTTGAGATCACATAGCACAATTCACTTTGAATTTTCACATGCCTTTTGAAAGCATCTTTTATCCTTCTCAGGTCTCTGATGTGGTTGAAGACTAGATAGTTACAGTCTCACCATTAAATTTTAAGTTGTTTTGAAATTAAAAGGATGTTCTACATCTGAGAAGATGTTTTTAAGTTGATAATGCAAACTAGGAAGGAAACTGAGTTAGGTATAGAACTTTAAACTCATTGCGATAGATACATAAGAGAATATTAATATCAGTTGACAAATATATATAGACTGGACATTGGAATGTATGTTATACCTTATAATTTTCATAATTGTGGCTTAATTTTATTCTTACTGTGTTGTATTGTATTTACTGTTACAAGAAAAAAAAGCCTTTTATTGGACTAAAAGGGGGAGCTGTTAGGGGGAAAAGATACCCCTTAAATTAAAAATAAAAAATAAAACAAGCAGATAGGAAGTTGAATGGGAAGAGGGTAGGATGGTGGGACTGGGATGGGAAAGAGTGAAGGAACTATGATTGAGATGTAACTTGAAGAAATAAATAAATGTAAAAATAAAATAAAAAGCAAAATTGCAGTTGTTCCTAATATTTTTTTTTCTCACCAGCACTATGTGGCAGTTGCTTGCCATAAAATATCACCAAAGCATTAAGATCCTTCTTGACTTGATGGGAAAGGAGAAATCTTAAATGTAAATTTGGCTTCATAATGCAAATAAAGTTTAGGTATAACTTTCTGGTATTTCCTCACATACAAAACAAGAATACAAGAAACTGACATAATGCTAAGAATGCATTCCAAAGGGCTTCAAAGAATGTCAAAATGTTGTCATGATTCGAAGCATGTACTTCAGTAGGCATTCAAAGGATCTCAAAATTATTCTTTTTTAATGTTTATTTATTACTTCAAGTTACATTTCCATCACAGTCCTCTCCCTCCATCCCTCCCAGTCTCAACCTTCTACCCTCTTTCCCCTCTCCTGCCTATCCTACTCCTCCAGTGTGGGGTGACCCTATGTATCAGCCCCATTCAGTTCAGCAATCCTATGAGCATTAAGAGCTTCTTCTTGCACATGGCAGCTCCACTAGAATAAAGTATCCCAATAACAGGTAAAAAAAAGTCTATGTTCCTTTTCCTTTTGGTCTGTTGGTTGTAGGATAGTTATCCTGTACTATATGAGTAAAATCTAATTATAAGTGAGTACATGCCATATGCATCTTTCTAGGTCTGGGTTAGCTCATTCAGGATGAGCTTTTCTAGTTCCATTCATTTGGCAGCAAATTGCATGATTTCCTTATTTCTGATAAATTAGTAGTATTCCATTGTGTAAACCATACCACAATTTTTTTTTATCCATTTTTTTGTTTAGGGACATCTGGGTTGTTTCCAGTTTCTGGCTATTACAAATAAAGCTGCTATAAACATAGATGAGGAGATGTCCTTGTGGTTTGGTGAAAGATCTTTTCCTCACCAAAAGATTCCACAAAATTATTCTTGCTCAACAGTGGTGATGAATGCTTTTAATCCTAGCACTTGGAAGTTAGAGGCAGGCAGATTTCTGAGCTCAAGGCCAGCCTGGTCTACAGAGTAAGTTCCAGGACAGCCAAGTTTACACAGAGAAACATTGTCTCAAATATATGAATATATATATATATATATATATATATATATATATATATTCTATTTAACAAACCCAAAAGATATCTAGTAATGTTTTTACTACCCTCTATTAGAATATTACAACCAAACATTTAGTATTTTATTGATCCATATAATCTATACACAAAGTTTAAAGTCTAGTTTGGAAAAGTTGCTTCCTCATAGTTAATATTTACAAAGGTGAGAAGACAATTTGTAAATCTCAGAAAATATGAAAAAATCAACAACAATGAGGTGTGGGAAGTATGTTTATATTGATATACTGGTTAATTTATTCAAATTTTACTACAGTTTTCAAATTTGGTATACTCTTATACATAAAACTTTGAATTGAAAATTAAAATGTGTACTAACCCAAATAATTCTGTATGGATTTAGTAATCAAATTTGGTTTCAGGTTCTCTTTTTGACAAAATTTCTATATTAGAAATGGTTTATAATCTTCATAATTTAAGAGTATACTTTGGTTATAAAAACTAATTTAAACTATTTTAGAATTTTAAGAAAAATTGAAGTTATGGAAAAGATTCTGAATGTAATATGAACAATTGTGATTCCCCACCATCCCTTTGTATATCTATGGACTACAAATAGAAAGCATTCATCAGTGAGCTTGGACCCAGTAGAGCAGAGAACTGATGTCTCAAAGAAAATGAAATGGTTAAATTAGAATTCATGAAAATGAGAAGCTCAGTAAGTGATGCATAGAAAGATTATTGAAATAAACAGAGATGCTGCTCATGTGGACTGTTCAGACTCCCTATGGTTTACCCCTCCTGTTCATAGTCACTGACTTGTTTTGAAGCCAGAAGAAATCAACCTGGGACCCTTCCCTGTGAACTCACTAATTAGCTATTTAAACTTCATTTTATAATATTTATTTAGGGCTACTAAGATGATTCAGTAGATAAAGGTGCTTTCTATCATTCTTACAACTCAAGTTCTTCTGTCACCAGAACTCACATGGAAAGAGAAAATAATTGGTACCTCTACCTCCAAAACCACACACACACACACACACACACACACACCCTAGACACACATTAATGCACACACATATATGCACAATAACACATACACTACATACCCAAATAAGTAAATCAATAGATATAATTAAGATATTTAATCCTTAGAATACTACTTCATACAATTATTTATTTTACTAATAAATACAGGCTTAAGGACAATTTTGTTTACTTCTGTTAAGCTAATGATTAATTCATAGACCAGTAGGTCACATAAATAAGATTTCAGACATTGTATCTGTCAGTACCAAATTCTTGTGGAAATGTATAATCAAGGGTATCCAAAAGACACATATTGGACAAGTTGATCTTGTGGTTTCTGAAGTAAAGCATTTTTCAGTTGCTTTGTGTTTTAACTTCTCATCTTGGTCACACCCACTACTTGTCTTTGCTTTGTTTCCAGGTTGCAGAGCACCATCAGGGTGTAACTCAGCTACTCCTAGACTACAAATGGGTATGAAAATTCCCAGGTTGATAAGACAATTTAATCATTTGGTGGGAATATTGTGAAGGAAGTGTACTAGTTATTTGATCTAAAAGGCTCTTTCTCTGGTATCTTTAATCTCTGAAACATTTAGCCTAATTTTGTGAAAACTGCCACCCATGGGAGAGTGTCTTAAGGGTAGGCTGCATGCCCAGCAGTAGAAGGCCAACAAAAAATATTTGTCTATTTATTTATGTATTTATTTTTCATATGCATTATGACTTGGGATTTTATATTTTCACAGCATTCCTGAGTGTGCAAATTAGTAGGCTTCTGTATCTATATACATTCTCATGTCTTTTCTTGGGGTCTTTCTGTTTTGTCCTATACTGATTTGTTTGTTTGTTTTATACATAACATTTGTTTTTGTGTGCATTTGTGTTTTGCACGCATGTATGCCTGTGTGAAGGTGTCAAGCTCCCTGCAACTGGATTTACAGACAGTTGTGAGCCACCATATGGGTGCTGGAATTGAACTCTGGTGTTCTGGAAAAGTAGTCAGTGCTCTTAACCACTGAGCAATCTGTCCAGACCCTGTTTCATTTTGTTTTATCTTATTATTTCATTATTATTCTTCAGAATCCTATTTTCTAATGAGAGACAGGAAGAGGTTGGATCTGTATTGGAGCCACGCTGGAGAGAAACTGAGAATAGTAGAAGGGAAATTGTAATCAAAATATATTGTGTGAAAAAAAATCCATTTTCAAAAAAAAAAAGAAATTGCCTTAATGTTAATTTTTAAATGTAGGACATACTTTGGGCCAAATTTATAATTAGTACTTTGTTGATTTTCTCAATGTGAGAGCATGAAACTTTCAGGGATGATTTTTAATCTTCTTATATACTGCAGCATAAGCCCATAAAAACAATATTTTAAACCTATTTTTCTTGTAACCTGGTTATTTTAATGTTCATGCCATTTGAATTACTCTAAACTAGCATTTATTCTGTGATCCAAACTACAATTTCCTATCTTGAGTTGAAAAAAGTTTTCAATATTAATATACAGCCTTTAAACATATCACAGTCCCTAAGCATACATCGTCTACCAGGAACAGAGGTGGCCAGTGATGAGAGTCATTTTGGAATTCCCACCATTAATTTTTATTTAGTCTTAATACTTGATTTTTTTCTATATGTTTTTAAACACATGACGGCTATTAAGTCATTAGCTGTTTTGGGTGGCTTATGTATTGTGTAGAGACACAACACATACAACAAAGTTAAAGACAAACTTAGAAATGGAAAAATTTCAACCATAAAAGAAAGACCCTAGAGTTGTCTCAGGGAATGAGCACAATAGTAATAATATGTTACTTTTCCACTACATCACCAAGTCTTGGCACTGAATCTAAATGCCAAATATAATGTTTCACAACTTATTTTTCCATAAATATTCATTCTCTTTACACAGTTGAAAAATATTGTCATTTGTGTGGAACAAAATATCACTAAAATGAAAACATCTGGCAAAATAGGCCAATATGTTAAGATCTGAAGGGAGGCATTCTTGCTTAATACATATATTGTTTTTCCTCATAAAATGTCAAATTCATCTTGGAAACTCACATATTTATCATATGTTGTGATTTAAGATAATAATACTTTTCCCATGTTATGATTTCCCAAGGACCATGTTGTGATGCAGTTGTTTTGTTATATTAAAGTTTTATTAGAGTGGAAAAAGCCATAAGCCAAATGGTTGGAACCCTAGTTTGTGCCTTCAAGTTACTGTGGGAACTTACTGAATAGATATTTCAACAAGAAATGATGTCCTATTTCTTCAGAGATCAATTCCAGGCCCAATTTCATCTCTGGTTAAGTGCAATTTCATGGAACAGAGTACTACTATGTAAAAGTCAAATACATGTACAGTTGAGACTTTATGGAGGATTTGTAAATACACCATTGACAAGTCTAAGCATAGTTTTTGAAAGTAGAAAGTTCATCTTCTGTAATTCATTTTGTTAATTCTTTTTAAGATTAAATATGATATTTGTACATTTGAGTTAAAGATATTTCTCAATTGGATAAGTATTTTAACTGTATTTTGATTTGAATGTATAGTTTATTAAACTTCATGCATGCTTGAGGGATATCACATTGACAGTTTTCTATACTACTTACTTTTTAAGTATTTGAGTGTGAATACTGAGTTTTTGAAATAAACATCCAAATTAGAAAAATAAACTTGCTAGTGTTGAGCTTCACTTAATTTTCAAACTCCACTTCAAATGAAATTTTAATAAAAATTCCATTCTTTCAACATAAGATTTTCTTGTTATTTTTTTGAGGCAAGGTCTCATATATCCCAGGTTGATTTTGAAAATGCTATGTAATCAAGGTTGACCTTGAATGTCTGACCCTCCTTCCTCCATGTCCTGAGGCTGGGAACACAAAGGCATACCTCATTTCTAGTTTTATGTACTTTTGGGGAGAGAACCCAGAATATCTTGTATACTAGGCAAACATGATACCAACTAAACTACATTCCTAGCCTCTTGTTTTTAAAGATTTGTGTTCAAAAGAGAAAACAACTAATATAATCATTCTAGAAAATATTTACTCTTCAAAATACTGAAGTTTTAAAAAAGAGGATCATCTAATATGTTTGAAGATTGTTATGCCTGCCTGTAATACCTGGAAGTAACGTAAGCTATATTAAGCCACAATGCTAACAAGAAGTAACCTGTCAGTATGTAAGCCAAATTACTGAGTTTTGTCAATATGGAAATAGAAATAATTATTTAAGTTACTTCCAGTATTTATATTATTGTTAATTGGATTATATTATTGTTAATTGGTTAGTTGATGTTGTTAATCCTTAACCCACCATTATAAATAAACACATAGAGACATCGGATGGAGTTTATCAAGTGTTAGACTGGATTGTGCAATCTTAGCACATCTTATGCTAGCTTTTAATGTTATTCCCCAAATAAGGCCACAATATATACATATGTCCTCTTGGGATGTTATTTTCCATGCTGTGCTGATGTTCCAGGTCATGTGGCATGATCTTCTTACACCTCCAACCTATGGTGTGTCTCCTCCTGCATCCCTAGACTTCTTCCCGTCATCTACCTCCCTGCTCCAAAAGCTGAGCACCTTAGACCTGTCTACCTTTCTCTTTGCCCAATCACAGGTCTTAGCATTTTATTAATGCCGATCAGAGACAATGGTTAGAAAGCAAGGTAACACAGCATCACTTGGTGTTCAACAACCAGGCCTCTGGAAACAGGTTAAGTAACATTTAAGATACATAACATCACCCCACCATAGAAAGAAGATTGATTTCATGCCTCTTAGTAACTCAAAATGTTTTGTTGCTGTTTCAAATATGCAATAAGGAATGATCTTTCCCTTAATACATTTCGATTAGAAGTGTCTATTAATCAGAAACCAATGAATTTAAAATGTTATCACGAAGTCTAATTTTTAGACGCTAAAGCTGTAAAATTTGCTGAATATCACATTAACCTATTTTATTGGTTATTTAATTTCCATATAATCATTGCAAGTTATTTATTACCACATTAATGTTACTAAAATATAAACTCAAGGAAGTTAAATAACTTACACCAAATGATGAAGTGAGAAAAGAATGGTTTGAACCTAAAACCAGATTATTTTTAACCAAACACCATATTTTGTGCTTATGAGGGTTCTTCAAATTTATATGAATTTTTGCAGTTTATTGGAGCTTAAAGTAAAACTGGGCAAAAGCTGTCTTGTGTGCGAATAATCTAACTGTCAAATACAGCAAATGGCTGGGTAAAAGGACAGTTTTGTTTCTACATTATTGAGAAATTGCCAGACTGATTTGTGAAGTAGTTCTATCAGTTTACCCTCCAACCAACAGTGGATAACAGCCCCCTTTAGCCTTATCCACAAAACACTATGTTGTCATTCTTGGCAAAATGAGCCTGAATTGCTTATCTTACTGTACCAGCAAGGGCATGCACCATTTTCTATAACTTACTTATCATCTAATGTCTTATGTCCTATTTAGGGGGATTTCAGTTTATTTTCTAGTCCATCAGGCATTTTGGACAACCTTGTATTCCAGAGGCAGACCATATTGATCAAGGAGGGATGCCACTCTAACTTAACCTTATGATAAAGAGAAAAGCCTTGGAATTTGTCCAAATATGTTTTACTCTCAGAAGGCTTGTATTTGATTGCACATCCCATCTTACAAGAAACATGTAATTTATATTACAGTAGGGAGTCACACAATCCAAAATCACATGGAAAGAGACATCCATGACAGGATTGTCCCCATGGATATTTCATCATTAGACAAACCTGCCTCAACACATATCTTATATCCAGTGTCTGGTAAACACTGGTCTTTAATTTATCTTTGGTTCTGTCAATCATTGTTCATTGCCTGATTTTTCTTGGCAAGATATTTCTAAAATGTTTCAGACCAAATAAATTGTACACCGAGTAAAACCAGATGAACAATTGAGTTATTAGAGTTAGTTACAGGCACATTGGTAATTTAAAGGCAGGCATGCCATTCAAAAGCCCCCCTCAAGATGGGTGATTTTTCATGAATGCTGCATAGCTGAGGCTCGCTAAACTAATCTTAGTCAGTATCAACATAGTTACTTTAACTTCCACAATTGTTCACTGTTTGTATAACCTTGGAAATGGCCTTTTAAATCTTTTCTTGATAATATTTTTCTTGATTATTGGGGAATTTCACATCATGAACCCTGAGCATATTCACTTCCTACTTCTCCCAGGTCTGCTCTCCCACCCTGAGGGGACCACCTCCCCTTAAAAAAGGAGAAGAAAAAGAAAAACAAACCAAATCCTATTTGTGTTTCCCATAAATAAACTGGAACATGGTAAAACCCCCAATACCCAGTCCATTAAAGAAAATGGAGTCTAGCAAGGTGGCTGGATACACAATCAATTCTGCAAAGTAAGTAGCCCTTCTTTACACAAAAGATAAATGGACTGAGAAAGAAATTAGCAAAACAATACCCTTCACAATAGCCACAAATAATATAAAATACTTATAACTCTAACCAAGCAAGTAAAAACCTGTATGACGAAAACTTCAAATTCTTGAAGAGAGAAATTGAAAAAGATATCAAGACATGGAAAGATCTCCTATGCTCATGGATAGGTAGTATCAACATAATAGAAATGACCATCCCACCAAAACCAATATACAGATTCAATGCAATTGTTATCAAAATAACAACATAATTCTTTACAGATCTTGAAAGAAAAATTCTCAACTTCATATGGAAAAACAAAAAACCCAGAATAGCTAAATCAATCCCGTCCAATAAAAGAATATCTGGAAGTATCACCATTCCTGATTTCAAGCTGTACTACAATGCAATAGTAATAAAAACAGCATGACACTGGCTTTGAAACAGGCTGGTTGATCAAGGGAATTGAACTGAAGACCAATAAATAAACCCACACACCTATGGTCACTTAATTTTTGACAAAGAAGCCAAAACCATCATTGGAAAAAGGAAAGCATCTTCAACAAATGGGGCTGGTCTAACTGGATGTCAACATGTAGAAGAATGCAAATAGACCCATATTTATTACCTTGCACAAAACTTTAGTCGAAGTGGGCCAAGATGGCGGCAACCTACACTGATGCATTTTGAACGCGGGGGAAAAAAGAGCCATAAAAAACACAGAGTTATTGGGCACTGTGCAAAAACCAGAGGGGCTAGACCCTCCCCCCCCACCCCGGGAACACTCACAGCTCCCAAGGGACTGTTAAAAGTCCCAGGGCAAGGCTCTCCCCATCTCTCACAGACACGGAAGGCACTAAACCTGGGATTCAGAAACTCCCATTTGGAGAGGGGCCTGGTAAGATCGATCCCAACTTACAGCAGGCAGAATCAGGGTCCACTTGGCAATAGATCGCTGGCCTACTGGGCTCCCCACACATCAGGTTGAACTTATACCCACTTAAAAAACTTTGCGAGATAGTGGAAGGCTTAGCAAGGAACAAACAGGGGGCTCAGCGGGTGGACCGCAGCCGCTCGTGAAGCGGAGGG
>CAJQZJ010033410.1:1878911-1895831 GCA_907164525.1 Lophiomys imhausi | reverse complement strand
ACCATAGAGCACAGGACAACCATCCTACAACCCACAGACTCAAACAGACAGGAGCCTAGCGTAACTATCCCATGAAATCTCCACCCAGTAGCAAGTCATGGAACCTGTTGCCTATTAGTGGAACACCTCACCCTAGGTATATCAAGCCCCAGTTCAAGAGGAAGCTCTTAGCACTCATGTCACTGATGAACTGTGGCCTTTGTTATGTAGGACTCCCCTCATCTGAGGAAAAGGAGAGAGCAGAGACTAGGAAGGGGGGGGGGATAGAGGGAGGCAGGGAGGAACCAGGAGGGAAGGAGGGAAGAGACTTTGATCGAGGTGTAACTTGAAAAAATAAATTAATAATAATAAAAAGAAGAAAATTGAGTCCTTCCCCACTCTCACACCTTCCAGAAACCATTAAATGTGGAGAGCTACACTTCAGCATCCTTATCACAATTTTTAAGAGTTCTCTTCAGTGGATTTCTGTCTAGGCTGTTACTTTTTTTGGTGGGTGAGGGTACAGGTTGTCACAGAAGCCTTCTATATTCTCCTTTCCTAACTGTATATCTGAAGTCATTAAAATCATGGCAAAAATAGCTGCCTTATCTTTAACAGTCAGTGTGAGCATGGATCATGGCTTACACAGGTATGTAGCAATAGCATGTACATACACATTGTCTCTGGCATCAGCATGTCAGCATGTACCACAGACCTCAGCATGGTCTCCAGTGGCAGTATATACTAAAGATATCAGCATGCCCCTCTGCCACTGCATGGGCCACAGCCACCATCATAACCCTCAGTGGCAGCACAATTCCTAAGTTTCGTAATTTTGTGAAGTTCTTCAACCTAGTAAGTTTCATTAGCTTCCAAATCTTATGAACACCAAGCATCCAAGAAAATATGCTTCAGTTTTGAGGTGACAGTTATATAAAAATTATTTATAAACTATCTGACTTAGCCATCACATTTTTCTTTGAAGAGAATAATTTCATGAATATGCATTACACAGAAGGATGGCAGTATATCCTTCCTAATCACAGGATGTTGCTCTTTTGTAATATTTCAATTTTTGTATGACTGTATAATGGCTTAATATCTACCATTTTAACCATATTAAGCATATATTACTTTGTATCTTTCCATATATAATAACTAGCCCCTTAATTATTTTTTTAAAATGTGTGATGTCAATGCAGTATCTTGTTAACTGAGTGTCTAATGTGTACCCGTTATCATTAGTAAGTTTGGTTACAAAAAAAAAAATCACTATATGGGATACCTGGGTCCACGATAGCTACCTGGAAATTTTGACTTAATTTAATTTGCCTAGCAAAATTGCAGGAGCAAGTCTTTACTGATCAATTTTTTTAGATGGGTTCGTAAAACCACAAGGTTAACTAGTAAATAAATAATGGAGACAAAAAAATATCTTAGGTTAAATCAAAGCTAGTACTTCATTACTTAATTTTCTTATTTAATGAAGATGAGCCATTAAGAATTCAACACTTTCAAGCTGGCTGAACCCAAACAACAGTGAAAAACATCAAAACACAGCTTTTCAGCTCTCAGACAGATGAGGATAAATTGTGCAAGAAAGCAAATAATGGGGAATAATGATGAACAGCTAACATCATGTAGCACATGAATGAAACTGAGGTACAGTTAATGTTGTAAAAGATGCATCCTTGTGCTGGGTGAGACACAGAAGGAAGTTTTTTCCATTGAGACACGGAGCACATATGCATATGCTTATGTTCAGAAAAATCCATCCCTCTACGTGTCCTCATAAGTTAGCTTTTTCTTTACCTCACAGGCTGTCTCTATTCACTTGACAGGTTTTACTCATAATTTATATATATATGTATATATATAAAATGTATCTCATATATATATAAGCCCATTTGTCTCTTATGTGTTGAACCATGTATTAAATTGCTAATAATCCAAGAAGAACACAGTAATGAGGTCTTTCTGACTGAAGAGCAATGCTAAGAGTTTTGAATGTTACCTCTCTTATCAATCGTAACAAATCTGTATCATGAACAAGGCTAAAAGATAAGGTGAGGAATGATTTCTTGAGATCATGTATGACCTGAGATCCCACAATGAGCTTCTAATTTAGGAATTACTGACTTCCAAACAATTATATGTCTCATAACCTAAACTATTGTCTTAGTTACTGCTGCTGTTTTGATAGATTTTTATAAAGTGTTCTGTTTTACAATATTGTTTAATTCAATGAATGCAATGTCAATGAGGTTAAATAGTTTTAAAAGTTTTTCTAGGTGAAATTTAACAAAATATTATAGAAAGTAATGCTCTTATCAGCTGCAGGTCTTCATTTCTACCAGAAGATAGACACAAAATACTTCCAAGATCTTTGAAACCTTTATAGATCACAATGAATTTTCTAAACATCACTTTCTTTTTGCTACAACGCATAACTGACTTTCTTTAAACTGATTCCGAGGAGAGAAAAAATGCCAAGAAACTACTATATTCTTGTTTATTTCCTTTTTTTCCACTTGCTTTGATTTTATAAGAGAAGGATGCTAATACCATCATAATGAAATGATACTGGAGACTCATTTTTGAAGTTTCTCTTTGAATAGACATAAACATTAAGATTTCTGTCTCAGTCTCAGTTTTATTTCTGTCAAAGTAACTAGTGACATATAATACTTGTTCTCAATATAGCAAGTATATTTTAGGTGGATAATATTTTACTTACCGCAGAAAAGAGATAAACCATACCATCAAAACCTCTATCTCAAATAAGCAGCAGAAGAGTTTATAGTCCTACAAGATTCCAGAAACAGACATGGAAAGAGATCATTTCTGGTTTTGCTATAGTTGCTCAATAAAGCCATCAGTATCTTGGTCTTTATCTTCCTTTCTTTTCTAGGTATACTGACTTTTATTTCAAGCTTTATATGGTCCCATCACTGAACATGTCTTCACTCAAGTGAAGAAGAAACAGTAATATCCCTGTATGCTGAGGGTGACTAAGACAGTGATGAAGAGACACAAATGACGTGAACTTGAGATGACATCCTTACATTATACTTATGGATTTCAGATCTCCATCCCAAACATTAAGATGTTCTTGCTCATTAAACACACAAATGTCCCCAGTTCTGCAATTTCCTCCTCAGTGCTTAGTACTGTCCAAAATTATTGTTTTAGCTTTCTATTACTGTGACAAATACTAGAAATAAACTGCATATAAGGAGGAAAGGTTTGCTTGGGTTCACAGATGAAGGCTGGTCAGTTGGTCTATTGGTTTGCACATGGCAGAGCAGGGAGTGATGGCAGCTGAAACATGGCAAAGCAAAGCTGCTCACTTCACTGAGAAAACAGTGAAGGGAGAAAGTAAAGAACAAGTATGGTTTTCATTATTCTTTTCAAAGGCACATGTCCAATGATCCGAATCTTCCTTCAGTGGGCTCCACCTCTGGAAAGTATCACAAGTTGGGGAGCAAAGGTTCTGAGACTTTTGAGGATACTTTGAAACAAACTGTAGAAGTTATTTTACAAACTACTCAGTTTATTTTTTGTCAATATTCCTTATCCTCACCAAAATATACATACATGGCATTTGAAACTCCTGTTTATTTTCTTTCACAATTTTTTTGAATGATTATTATATCCTCAGATCTTAAATGTTGACTAGCATATAAGAATACATTTAATGTATTCTTAAGCAAATGATGAATCAATTAATTAATTACAATGATGATCTGAGTAGTTCATTATCCTGTGTTAATTGTATAGGTCTTGATGATTGTGATGGTTTATATAAGAAAGGCCCCAATAGGTTCATATATTTGAATTACCAGGGAGTGCCACTAATTGAGAAAAATTAGGAAGTGTAGCTTGCTGAAGTAGGTGTGGCCTTGTTGGAAGAAGTGTGTCACTGAGAGTGGGCTTCAGGATTTCAAAAGCCCAAGCTAGTCCCAGTGTCTCTCTCTTACTGCTGTTTGTGGATCTAGAACTCTCAGTAACATGTCTGCCTGCATGCTTCCATGCTTCCCACCATGAGGGTAATGGAATAAACCTGTAAAACGGCAAACCAAGCACCAATTAAATGATTTCCTCTATGTAAGACTTACTGTTGTCATGGTGTCTCTTCACAGCAATAAAACACTGACTAAGACAATGATATAAACTATTCTAGGGCTTCCAATGACTTGAATGTCCATATTAGAATGTTTTGTAAATTGCAAATATTTTTGTTGTTAATTCATCCTTCTAGTTATGTTGAAATGTATGCAATGAAAAGTTTAAGTATATTAAATGAACTTTGAAAATAAGTTGTATTATTTTAATTTGTGAATATAATAATGAAAATAAAAATATCATGAAATATGAGTACACATAATAATCCAGGGCACATTCTCTTCATTTTTTTTTCTTTCAAAATGCTTTGTTGCATCCTTCTTGTTGTCAAGTTGTATGCTGTGACCTGACACGCAATAATTAATAAAGTTACTTAAGAACAGGTTATCAGCTTTTTATATTTTATAGTTTCATTACAAGTTCATGAATTACTATAGATGTTTATAGAACTAAATTACATCAAATGTTCATGTTTATACAACACACACACACACACGTCATTTAATCTCCAAAATGTCTAGCATGGTATAACTTTTGACATATAAATTCTTTCCTTTAGCTATTGTAAAAATATATGATTTCCTAACTTCAAGTTAAAAGCAAAGCAAAGACAAGGATCCTGATGATCTCTATCTATCTATCTATCTATCTATCTATCTATCTATCTATCTATCTAATCTTCTTCTTTTTTGAGACAGTGTCTTTCTATTATGTTTTTGGCTGTCCTGGAACTCCCTGTGTAGACAAGGGTAACTAGTCTCTAACTGACAGAGATCCTCTTGTTTCTGCATTCATGAAGCTGTCGTTAAAACCATTCACCACATCACCCAGTCTTTGACTCTCTTAAGCATGTGTGATCTCACCTAAATGGCTGAGGCCTACGTCTCCAGCCTTACATCCATGCTGGATAAGGATGTATCTACATACAGACTTCGCTGATGTTGGAAAGTCAGACTACTGGACATTGGAGATAATGATTTCATCACCTCCCTAAGTGATCGCTCATTTGGTTTTCATTTACCTAACTGATAGAAGTGTGTTGAAAACTACTTCACATGGTTTTTGTCTCTCTATGTCGCGGAATAATTTGGGGCAAGAAGGTTTAGTGCCATAGAACATAAAACACATTCATGAGCAAAAATGTTCACTTCATAATGAGTAAAAATCTGTGTGCTACTAATCTTCCCAGTCAACAGATGATTCTAATTTGGGGCTGTACTTTTGGAGTTATATTGTAGAAATGTGACTTTTAAAAATATATAATAATTAACTTGGAACAGAAACAAGTCAGACAAAGTATTTTCTGGACCATAGAAGTAGAAGCTTTCTAATAACTAAAGTTTCTCAAAATTTTACAGTTTTTTAAGAGGAATGTTAAATGTTATATATTAGTCAAAAATAAATGTTAGTTAACATTAGTAAACAAACTAGCAAATGCTAGTTAAGAATAATTTTGATGTTTAATACTATCCCCAAGGCTATTTTTTCAGTTCACTGACTTTGTTACATGTACACCCATGCTCTCCAACATAGTTTTCCTAACTGACTCTACTATGATTCCCCTATAATTGCATTAAATTGTTGCTAGAATACACTAACACAGAAATTCCATTTCTCTATTGCTGTCCAAAAACAAAATAAAACTTTATATGCTTACATTCTGTTTATTAACATCATCTTTCAAGCCCTTTTCTCCTCTGAGGGAATTAAGTGTTTAACACAAATTTCCCTATTCTGCCTCACATTGTTGCAAAAGCCAGACATCTCAGAAAATCTTTATAAAGTTGACATTTGGATAGAAAGTAAATATGTTCAGGAAATTACAGTGCAGAAAATATTAAAGAAGCATTTCCCATGAACAAAATGAATCAGCTACCACAAACAAAAGCTTGCAGATAACTGCTCACTAATATGTGGATGTGTCATTAGAAGCAATTTATTTAATTGGGAAGTAGGAATGATGTTGAGAAAAATTTCCTGGAAGTGCACTGAACGAGAGGTGTAACTAACAAAACTTATATTCATTGAAAACTTAGTCCTTTAGATATTTCTGAAAAATACAAGGACATAGTACATTTGTAAAGATCCTGGACAATAGCAGTTCCATGAAAAAAACTGCAAGTATATTCTAGATTTTGAATATAAACAATGAGGCCAGATAGTCTATGCATCTTAAAAGTCTTAAGCACACAAAATGTGGGATGACAGTCAAATTATTCTATATGATTCTCTTTGAATCAAGTTTACTCATTCAAAAAATGCAGATAAAATATTAGCAGACATGAAAGAGAATTTCAAGAGTAACAAAAGTCATTCATGCTCTTCATGTCTCCATATTGCTAAGTACACTGCCTCATTTTGTATGACAGTATGTATTTTATGCTGTTCTATACACATGCTTACTTATCTTTAATTTTATCAGTCTACTTATAGTATAAGAAAATACAAAAAAACACTAGTCATAGTTTAGTATAACTATGAAATAATTTAATTTTCTATTGCTTAAAATCTCTGATTTTATATTGCAGAGAATAAAGACCCAGAAACTTGACTATTCTTGAAGAATTAATTTTCAGTAAGCAAGTAATCTTATATTTTTTAACATATGTATATATATATGCACATCAATTATTGATTTTGTATTTTTTCAAATAATTGATATCATCATAGAAAATGTCTGTAAGATCTAAAATTTTCTTTTTAAAAAAATATTTATTTATTACTTCAGGTTACATCTCCATCACAGTGTCCTCTTTCCACCCTTCCCAGTCCTGCCATCCCACCCTCTACCCCCTATCCCTTCCATCCCACTCCTCTGGAGTAGAGTGTCCCTACATAACAGTCTCACCCCAGTTCAGCAGTCATATGAGGGCCAAGAGTCTCCTCATACCCTGGGGGTTTACAAGGCAGCACCAGTAGGGCAAAGTGTCTCATTGACAGGAAAAAACGTCTGTGTTCCTGTTCCCTTTGGAGCATTGGTTGTAGTATAGTTATCCTGTACTATATGGGTAAAATCCGATTATAAGTGAATAGATGTCATGTACATCCTTATGAGTCTGGGTTAGCTCACTCAGGATGAGCTTCACTAGTTCCATCCATTTGGCTGAAAATTGCATGATTTTGTTGTTTCTGATGGCTAAGTAGTATTCCATTGTGTAAATCTACCACAGTTTTTTAATCCATTCCTCGGTTGAGGGACATCTGGGTTGTTTCCAGTTTCTAGCTATTACAAATAAGGTTGCTATGAACATAAATGAGGAAACTTCCTTATGATTTGGTCAGAAATCATTTGGATGTATACCCAGAATTGGAATGGCTGGGTACCGGGACAGAGCTATTCCAAGTTGTCTAAGATATGGCCAGAATGATTTCCATACTGGTTGTACAAGCTTGCCCTCCCACCAGCAATGGAGGAGAGTTCCCCTTTCTCCACAACCTCACCAGTATGTGCTGTCATTTGAGCTTTTGATTTTAGCTTCTAACATTTTTATTGAGAGTAAGAGAAATGTCTATAACCCCAGAAGGAAAGCCAAAGAACCCAGTGAACTGGAAAATTTTCAAAATAAGAGAGTAACATGAATAAATAAATAAGCATGAAGTGTTAGGATTATAAGCCAAGAAATTTCTGGGGTCTTGGGGGGCTACTCTTGAATTTTTGTGGTTGTTGTTTGTCTTTGATAAGTGACAAACTATGATTTGGGGAGATATTACACAAATGTACATCATCAGAAATCCTAGATGATCCTTACACTGGTTTCAGATATGACCCAAAAATACCAATTTGATTATATTGCAATGATTTTTTTCTTTTGAAATGATGTAAACAAAGATGAATGACATCCTGTTTTGTTTTTACTGAAACATAGTACTTATATTTCAGCATATCAATTTGTAACAAATGCAGAGTTAGTATTTTGAAAACAAAAATTTAGCTATCACAACTATTTCGTCTATTATTGTACTATTACACATCCAAAAGACCCATCTTCATAGCAAAACAAACACCCATGCTCGCGCGCGCGTGCACACACACACACACACACACACACACACACACACACACACACACATGTCAAGATAATAGACATTTGGATGAATAAACAAAAAAAAGTTTGTATAAGACTAAAAATGTTTGGTAAGTTTCTTAAAATGTAATGGTTATGAAATTTTTGTCAAGAACTTCTGTAATTTAGTAAAAAATTGTTCCAAGGCAGATATGAGAATGATTTCTCTGGTTACATTCTGGTCTCCTACACTGAAGAAATCCTATCTCCTTATGACAAGAGATTACTGAGGATTTTTTCCCCACTCCAACTCATAAATCAACATGAGATGCTTCTTGTGCATATCTTTTCTCACTGGAATGGAAACTACATTGTACAGAGACAAGCCAATATTGTTAGCATGTCTGCATGCCTGCTGCTGTCAATCTTGGGGGTTACCAGAAAAAAAAAAAAAGCACTGTTCGTGACTTCAGAGTTTGTGGGAACTATGTTTACCTATTACTAGAACAAACAAGCTAAAATGAACCTGGTATGAATTGGACTGTGTGGAATAAAATATTTCTTTTCACATTGTCAGCAAGCAATGAAACAAATGAGATTTATGGCAGAACTGGATATGTGATTTATAGTTTTACTTGTTCTTCATTTAGAAGAGGAAATTAAAACCACACTTGCATATGATTCCGTCTTTGATCGCTGGAGAATTGTGCTGTAGATTAATTATTATAAACTATTAGCCCCGTTCACCCCAGGTGCAGCATCCACACTATCTTCCAACTAGTATCCCAGGGGAAAGAAAGGGGTTTGGAGTTTTGTTGCTGTTTTCTCCTCTTCCTCCTCCTCCTCTTCCTCCTCCTCTTTTTTTTCCTCCTCCTCTTTTTCCTCCTCCTCCTCCTCCTTCTCCTCTTCCACCACCTCCTTCTCCTAGTCCTCCTCCTTCCCTTCTTCCTCCTCCTCTTTTCCTTCCCCCTCACCTTGTTATTTGAGATATGATCTCACTAGGTAATCCAGGATAGCTTACACTGGTGATCCTCTTGCCCTTCCTAATGTTGAAATTACAGAGATGCCTCACCTGTGTGTTGAATTATGTGTCTGTTTCTTCAAGAAATGAATCTGACATTTGGCATTTTACTGGGCGATAATTTGTTGAAGCAATAACTGAAGAATATGGAAAGCAGTGTCGATGGTCTCATGCTTTAACTTACAAAGAGACATATTAAATAGCTAATATTCATGATAATATCTTTATGAGCCCAGAGACTGGCACTTATTATCTTTTTCATCATTGTAAGCCTAGATTAAAATTGATAAGTTTAAACACAAATATTTTCAGGGATTAGTTTTTATATTTCATTCAACTCTACAGTTAAATGTGAAAATATCTGTTTCTTGAAGAAAGCATTTACTGTATTTTATTATTATTTGAAGTCATATAATTTATTAATTTAAAAATATTAAGACAGGAATAGAACATAGTAATAAATCACTTAGAAGGCTCTGATACATACATCAGAGAAATAATCTATTTAGAAGTTATTAAACAAATATTTCAATATAAATCAAATAATATAGACTCAAAATTATGTAATTGACCATAAGAAAATGGAATTCATTGAATAAAACATTTAGTCAACATTTGAAAATTAAAACTTTATTTTAACTGGTGTCTTTTAGCAAACTACTAATAAAATATAAATCATATAATAAAAGGATATTTATCAAATTAATGCATTTAATAAATGTGTAAAATCAAAGAAGCTTATATGTTTAAAAGTGTGAGCCAAAAGAGAGAAACTGAAACATAGTACTTATATTTCAGCATATCAATATGTAACACATGCAGACTAAGTATTTTGAAAACAAAAATTTACCTTTTTTGTTTTCAAAACAAAACTTTCTACTTCATATAGCAAGTTGTTTTCATATGGACCCAAATTTATATAAATGAATTAATTTTGGAAAGCCCTCACCTAACCACAAGATCAGGGCTGACTGAAGGGAAAACACATCCAGTAATGGAAGAATTGAAAAGTTATATAAAATCTACAAGGAGCATGCCTCAAGTAGAGTGAATGTATCCACATGGCAAAGAAGATGTCAGCCCCAGTCTCAATAAGAGCAGAGGCTCTTGGCCCTCATATGACTGCTGAACTGGAGCGGGGACTGTTATGTAGGGACACTCCACTCCAGAGGAGTGGGATGGAAGGGATGAGGGTAGAGGGTGGGAGGGCGGAACTGGGAGGGGTGGAAAGAGGGTACTGTGATGGAGATGTAACCTGAAGTAATAAATAAACATTAAAAAAAAAAAAACAGAGGCCTCCATGCTATAATTGCATGTTGTCTTCCTGAGTTGTGGGAACCATTCTAGCAAATATCAAAATTAAGAAGGTGCTGTGAGGAACTCTGGTATACATAAGTAGCAAAGAGAAGCTGTGGGGAACAGACTACTTGAAAATGCCATCTGAAAAGGAGGCAAGGTACAAGGACTCAGTTAAACTGTCAAATGAAGGATTGGAGAATCAGTGAAACATCTGTATATCTGCATTGAGTAGTGAATGTTTGAGCTAACTGTACATTCTAAAGATGTTTGGCAGAAACTAAAAACCAAAAATATGTGGCTGAAGGGTTTTTAGCTAAACTCTTGAACTATTTTTTACCAAAAGAACAACAAAAATAAAAATGAAAAAAAAAACCCCAAGTTTATTAGGTATTAGGTGAGATCATTGTGATGTGAATGTACACATCATAGAAAACAACAGAAACATACAAAGACATCGAAGCAGTGAAAATGCTTTAAGAGCAGAGACACCCTCATTTCCTAATAATTATACAGGCTACACCTCTATGGAAATCAGTGTGGAAATTCTTTAAAGTCTAAAAGTTGATCTACCACATGATCCAAGTGTACCACTCGGGTATAAACCTGATGAAATCATTCCAAATATGGTAGAGACACCTGTACACTCATGTTTATCTTGCCATTTGAAGTAGCCAAGTTACTTCATAACCAGTAGACATGACCATCAAGGAAAGAATGTGTGTATAAATTTAAAATGCATACAAAATAATTATTCTTTAGCCACACAGAAGACTACATTTCTGCAGGAAAATAGGTGGAACTGGAGATCATTGTGATAAATTAAATAAATCAGAGTCCCAATAATGCTAGATATTTTCTTTCACATGTGGGATCTAGATTTTTAAAAGAGGACTTGAAATCAGAAGAACCATTTGGGAATAAGATGGGGACCAACAGGAAGGTGTGGGGGGTAGGGGAACAGGAAAGGATAAAGAGAGCACATGAGCTCCAAGTACATTTTTTGCATACACGAAATATTACTTGAAACTAATTTACTACATACAAATAATATATGCCAATTAAAACTCCATAAGAACTAGTAACACTTCCTCACTTGGCACTAATCCTCTCTCATTCAATTCCTGTTGACAAGAATGACATAAAATGACTAATCAACCTGAATCCTGTGCCCACCCTCCTCTCAGAGCAGAAGAGAGTTTAAATATGCACAGGTGGTCTCCACAGAAAAGTCAGGACAAAAGCTCCAAAGAACACGGAGACACTGCCAGAGAGAAAAAAACCAACAGATGTCCACTCACAGAAATTAAGTGATTTCCTGTGTTTGCTCCTTTGATTCTACTGCCAAATGAACTGTACAGAAATAGACAAGGTCTTCCAAAGAAAGTTGATGAAAATAATTACTTTTATCAACTCTTAATTAAGTTTCGCCTTTTAAAATATAGTTTGGTGATACTACTTGCTTGTTGCAGATATGTATGTTTGTACACACTTTGCTATTTGGGAATATAGGAGTTTGTTTTGTAGACTAATACTGTAATTATGAAGTTAATCTTAATATGTTTTTGTCATAATTTTAGAATAAAATAAGTAATATAGAATGGAAAGTGGTTAGACATTGATCTACTACTCAAAACACTTTGGCAACTGTTTGGCTTCATCTCTCAACTGAAGTTTAAATTCATTTTATTTTTATATTTTAATGTACTAACACTTTAAACTATGATTCATGTTTAACATTACAGTTCAAATATCTCACTGTCACCATAAATTCTACAGGGTAAAGAATTGTACTCATTTTACTCAAAACAATCCTTATTTCTATATTTAAAATTTGGTGGTTTTTTCATATATTTTTAAGTTAAAATATAATTACATCGCTTTCCTTCTCGCTTTCCCTCCCTCCAGTGTTTCATTCCTTCCCAGCCCCTCCCACATCATCTCTCATCATCTCCTCTCAAACTTCTCATATTGATAGCCACTATTTTCATCATTATTAATTGTTATTCTTATTCTTCTTATTAATACAATGGAATGCATAAATATATCCATATAACCTGCTGAATCAATTTTTGCTATGTTTATGTGATTTTAGGGTTAACCATTTTGTGTTGGATGTAGGGGGCTAATTGGCTTGGAAGTGGCTATTCTCCCTCTGTCTGCAATAATTAGTTGCCTATAGTTCTTACCTAGGGGTAGGATACCAGATTTCTCTCTTATGTTAGCATATCTATTGATATTGCCATTGTTGATATCTTGATAAAAATTTGGTTTTCCAAAGAAATATGTTAACTACATGTTCATAAGTATCTTTTCCCCAAAGTTTTGCTTTCTGAATTTCATTTTCTTGAGAAAATTTTTACAAATCAGATTTCTGATCAAGAGTTATGTCTATGTGTGTAGGTTTGTGCACATGAGTTCAGTTCCCTCCAGAGGTCAGAAGGAGTCAGATCTCCTGAAGCTGGAGTTACAGGCTGTTGTGAACAGTCATATACTAAGCTGGCAACTCATTGCAAGTATTCTGCAAGAGCAGGAAGTACTCTTAATTGTTTAGTCATCTCTCCAGCTCAAGATGTTATAGTTATGCATTAACTAGATAAAGATTGTTGTTGTCTTTTGGTTTTTATTTGAGGGGATGATTCTATTAAAATATATTTCAGTTATAAATTTTAAAAAGTATAGGAATTTGAACTTAGTTTTACCCAACCAACATGTTGGAGCATCTATTACACATCAAAGAGAACACTGAAGGAGTATCCAAGTTGCTCATAAAGAGAAAGACATATAAATATGATATCCAGTCTGGGACCCGAGAGACGAAATAAGTGTAAAAGGAGAATGTGTAAAGAATAGAAGAAATCAAATGAGAAAATCATAGCATGTTTGAAAAATCTCATGTATTTTTGAGTTCTGGAGACATGAGACTGGGGGATGAAGAAGGTCAGATTTCAAAAGCATCACCTGCCTGCACTGAGGGGAATCAGAAGGGAATTCCACTAAGCTGGATGCTGATGGGACCAAAGCACTCCTCTGAATCGCATTGCATAACACACATTTTGTCCCCAGTTGGTTGAAGGTCTCTGTGACATTCTAAAAAGCAGTAGTACTTTATAGCACAAAGGAGAGGCTGGAAAGAAAAAAGAATGTTGACATTTTAGGTAAATGTGCAATATGGGTTCATGAATAGATATACTTTTCCCTCTCATCACAGAAGATGCTTCACTCCCCTCCCACCCCCAATTCCCTTTGGCATAGGGTTATTAAAGATTGACTGACCTTTAGGCCAACATAGCTTAAGGGGCATAGTCATATTCAAATTCCCAAGTGTACACAAGAACTAGGTAAATATGATAGGTCTCCTGTACCCTTTGCCTCCTACAAATTTCAGATGGCAGAATGACCCATTTGACACACTTGAAAAAAATACAGTATTAGCAAATAATTTCCACATGGAATATAAAGCCATGCTGGCTTTACTTAAAAGCTCATTCACAGTTCAGTTAATACTTCCTCCAGGAGTGGTTCATTGTAGTCTCATGTTGGGAGATACAATAGAAAAACTGCCATTAAACACACACACACACACAAATTTAAGTGACTGTAGCTTTCATGTCTGCTGCTGACAATTCACTTTCCAAAAAGCCCAGACCATGTTCTAAGTTCTTAGAAAATTGTAAAAGAAAAACCATGTCATGAGAGTAGGGGACAGATGAATAGGCCAGGGATCTGGGTCCCTTTCCAGTCTTTCTCTACACTCTTTGGAGACCTTAATTGAACCACTTTCCTGTCATAATCTCTGGCCTGTGAAATAAGGATAATTATTGCTGCCCTTTCCTTTGCCCTTTGATAACCTCACAGGGGTTTTCAGAAGTGTTATAAAGATTAATAAGCCAAATGTTCTTTAAGTTCAGCATAGGAGAGAGCAGAAATATTACCACTACTTGGAGACCAGGAGAATAGGTATCAGGAGCCAATAACCAGGGACTTGACAGTCACAGGCTCAGCTCTACTCTGATGGAAGGGACCTCTATCCAATGTCAGTTCAAACTGTAGAACAGAGGACATTCACGTCATTTTTGAAATTTTGCTTGTGTGGGTCTAATACATTTATCTACCTAGCCAGATTTTGAAATATTCATTGTTTCTTTAATTTTTGACTGAATGTGCTAAAGTGAGTAACGTTGAGAGAAGGTCTAATATTGTTTCTGATACATTGAATTCAATGCTGAGATCTGGTTACTGCTCCTTCTGAGGCATTCTCTTGATTGGTTAATAAAAGTTGCTTATGGCCAATTAGCTGGGCAGAAAGAGTACAGGAAGGCGGGATTTCCTCAGATCAGCAGGAATTCTGCACACACAGAGACTCTTTCCTTTTTCAGCCGGGAGACACAGAAGGAGAAAGACGTCTGGAGAAGTCTGGAAGGTACTCACAGGCACATATTGGTTTGGGGTTAACTTAGAGTAGCTAATTGAGAGTCTGCCCAGCTAAGGGCTAAGCATTAAAATATTAAAAGGTCTTGGTGTGTTTAATTATTGAGGAAAAGACTTCAGTGGCTTATAGGCCCTCAGTCCAAGCAGTCCCAGGCTGTTGGATTCCCAGACTCCCCTTGAGCCCAGGCGAATCTCCCGCCAAGCCGCCGGTAATTCTACCAGCCTAATATAACAACTTATATTAATTAACAGAGTTTAGGTTATAGATGGTGTAGGCCACCTTTGGTCCCGGGGCTCTTTTCTCCAGAATAAGTTAGGCAACCGGTGAAGGCACTCAGGCCAGGCTGCCTGCTCCTCTGCCAAGCCGCCGGCTACTCCATCGGCCACTCTGCCGGCCTAACATTACAGTTTATACTTACTAATAACTACATTAATTAATTAATTTGCAGTTTTCAGAGTAATGAACCACAGATCTATGTTCTGGTCCTCAAAGCCTGTAAATATGTTTCCTTAGAGGGATAAAATGACTTTCTGGATACAACCAATCTGAGAAGATTGAGACAATGAAATTACCTAGAATAATGGGGTACTCAATAATATCTTAAGGCCACATCCTAGAAACGTGGTTAGTGATAAGGGTTGCTATGACAGAAGTCAGAAGGCATAACAGGGCAAGGAAAGGAAAACCAGTGGACTCTCGAGTTGAAATCTTTGTAGTATCAGATGCTTTGAATTCTAAGCTCCCAAGCTCCAAGCTTGCACTCTACATTTATGGTAATCTGTTACAGCACTACCATGGAAAATCATATAGATGCAGTATATAAGGTTAAATGGTGGCTTTAAAAAAACACTGAAAATGGGTGAATGTGAATTCATTTGATAAAGGTGCCTTTCTGTATACATAGAGATATAGAAATGAGATAATGATGAATTATTCAGACTGAGGGTAAAGATAGTGACATTTCTTTATAAGCAAAGGAAGAGAGAAAACACAGAAAAAAAGACTCCCATATAAATATTAGAGAACTGAGTCATCACAACAAACCAAAGAATGCCTGAGCAACCAAATTGTAAAAGTCAAGGATATGTTTCTCCATTAGTATTTCAGAGGATGTATAGATGTGAGCACATTTAGACTTCGAATCCTTAAAACCAGAACTGTGAGCGAATAGATTTCTGTTAAAGCAAACATATGCACGTGTTCCTATTTACACGCATACATTGAGACACAACCATGTATACATACTCTGTCTCTCTTCACATATATTTGTGTACATATTTGTGTGTTTGATAATATGTATATGCCTGTGTGTATGCATGTGTGTATGATGAATTCAAGGAAAGGGGTTTCCAGTTCTAGGCAGCATTAAATCAATACATGAAGATAAAAGAAATCATCTTCATTTTTCATCCTTATATTTTTGAAGGAATTTGTAGCCGTGAACCATGCCATATGACTGTTACTTGCTACATATTCAAATAAGAATCATTTTAATAAAGAACTTCATTGAATGTTGGCTATGTCTCTAAGGCAGTCAAGTATAACTTATCCTTAGACAATACTGTTCTAAGAATACTTATTATTTACTAAATGAGGTATATGGTGCTTTAATCTCTATGGATTTTCATCTTTCCAAATGGAAGGGAAAGATACTTTGAGCTATCAGGCAGCAACAGCAAAGTTAAAATAAGAAAATAGATGAAAACGTTGTTGTAAATCATAAAATGCTCAAGAACTATATTAAATTTAGGATTATAAGAATTTAAATGAAATAACATTAGAAAAATTTGATCATAGAAGTATGAATTTATTTCTATATTTTCTAAAATTATATGCCAGATGTATGATTAACACACTTCTTCTGTGACTAGTAAACAGTTCATTTATCAGCCTAATCAAGGAGTGAGTGAATAAGTCAACTCATACACAATTTTATATATATATATGTAATTTAACATTCAATATTTAATACATATTGTAATATAATATATATGTGTCTGTGTTGACTTATTCACCCACTCCTTTTATATATGTGTGTGTATGTGTGTGTGTGTGTGTGTGTG
>CAJQZJ010033410.1:1858191-1878901 GCA_907164525.1 Lophiomys imhausi | reverse complement strand
CCATGTTATGGAATTTAGTGGTAGATGCCTCACACAAACCACACATTAAAAAGCTTCCTAAGACACTGCAGAAGTCCAAAACCCTTGTGACCTAAATTGGACTACGAAGTAATCAACAAATTATTGGATAAAATATGTTAAATATTTGCTGTTTTGAATTAACTGTTGGCTTCCCACAGTAAACATCAAATGGTGTACCCATTACAGGGCAACGAGATCTCCCCAGGATACAAGATGGTGATATTCCTTTGTTATATAAAATTTAAAAACATAAATAATAAAAATTAGCCTGCTTTTTATCATCACTGTACCCTGTAAATCTAAGATGCTCATGGTAAAACCTTCCATTCCATATAAAGGAAAGGTGGGGAGAAGCCCTTACTTATCTGGATACCAGTGCCTATTACAATTGATACTTGATAAATATTCTTGGCAAAATAGATAAAGGAAACAAGGGAGTATGTAGTGGAGGTTTGGATTTCTTTGGAAACATAGTTACGTTGAATGAATATGTAAGGACTTCTGAAAAAAGGACTCATAAGCATAGCATGCAAATCAGCCTGATGGTTTGCACCTGTAGGCAACACCTGGAAGAGTGTGTCATCTTGGAACAAGTGTACCTTGGGAGGAGTACATAAGGTTGACCAATGAGAAAACATCCTGATGCATAATTAGAGAGAAAGTTTACAAAGGAATGCCCAGAAAACTTAGGGGGACTTTTTGCTTGACATTTTTTACATAGCTGCTCGCTCATCTCTTCTCACTTCAAACGATTCTAGAAAGTTTGAGATTGGGCTGAGCCCGGATTGAACTGAGGCCAGGTGAAGCCTTGTTTGCAGCTGTGAAAGTCATAGCGCTAAAGTCAAGGGTGAGAAAGGTTATGGAAAGTGGCATCTGCCCTGAGCAAGGCCAAGCAGGCAGAAGATGCCAATATTCGACGCCTATTTGGAGAGAACAGACAGGCAGAAGTCTTGGCACCAAGACCAAAGCCAATCGAGGAGAACAGAGCCTGCCTCATGGAGATTCAGCAGGGCCAGACATGTGGAAGCTTTGGCACCCAGGTATAGGCTGGAAGAGGTGCCAGACCTGCCAAGAGGAGGTTTAGAAAAAAACAGAGATACTTAAGAGACCGCAGCCTCAAGTGTGCGGCACTGAAGCACCAAGGCCGTATGTGGACTGTGGACCTGCCTAGAGACCACAATGCCAAGTAAGACAGTAGCAATGGCTGGTGGTCAGGCCAACCCCGAGTTGGGGGTGAGGTGATGGCCGTGGAAATGCCAGAGTCAGGCGATCATTGTAGCTGCTGTGTTCCCTGTGTATGCTGATTTGGATGGACTGCAGACAAGTTGCCCCAAGGAGCCATTCCTGAGAACATCTTCATTTTGGTATCCCTCTACTGTACCTCAGGTTAGTAAGTTGGAAGGTGTTTATAATTATTAATAAATAGATTAAAGTTATGCCTTCAGAAGTAGAAAGGGACATGGAATAGCCAAAACATTTAAGTTGAGTTAAGAACATTAGATGGGAAACAGCATGGCTGGCTCTTCTTGCCTTTCATGGCTGGATAGTAAGATACTAGTGATGGAAAAAAATTACACAAGCAAGTCAACAAGGCAAACTTGGTTCTGTGGATAGGAGACACTTCCAAGATTCCACTCTACCATTGAAGACATCTTACATTCTTCCAACAGGGAGGGTTATTTCACTTAATTTGTTTAATTTGCTGAAAACAAAAATGAAGTAAAACGTACAAAACATTTAGTATTATATGAACAAATTTTGGAATTATGTTTATTTTTAAGAATAATTTTGAGCTTCTTATTTCTACATTAATAGTACCTTTATTTTTATTATATCTTTTTCCCCAATATCACCCCTTTTAGTCCAATAAAATCCTGTTTCTTATAACAATAAATACAATACAAAACAATAAGATCAATTAGGAAACAGTTAGGAAAACTATAAGGTGTGACATACATCGCCAACGTCCAGTCCATATGTATTTGGCAACTAATAAGAATATTTTATTATCTATCTCCATGAGTTTAAAGTCCTATACCTAACTCAGTTTCCATCCTTACTTGCATTACCAACTTCAAAACATCTTCTTAGACTTAAAATATCCTTTTAATTCCTAAACAACTTAAAACTTAACTGTGAGATTATTACTATTCAGATATATTTATCCTTCTCAGGTCTCTGATGTGGTTGAAAGCTAGATAGATATAATTTTGAACTTATACAGGATATTTTCTTCTGGTCACATGTATAATCATTTAGGCTTCATGGAAGAAATTCTTTTTCAATCTCCTTGCACAATTAGTGACAAACAGACAAGGAAGTCTGAAGCTTTCATTATAGTCACATACTGGTTTGGCAAAGGGTCATTGTCATTTTGGGGACAATCTCTTCACACTTTCTAAATCTGTGCCTAGGAAAAGGAAACATTAAAAATGAAATGTTTTGCCTATCCACTTCACTTTCTACTTCCTTGCTTCTTCTACCCATTTTTCAGAGAATATTTATTGAGCATCTGCTGCAACAGGCCCCAGTGTCTAGATAAGTAAGGGCCTCTCCCCACTGTCCTGGGGTCTGAAGTCCACAGTATACCCTTCAATATAAAGAAGCATTTGTAATAAGAATAGACAGGTGTTTCTATAGCAGGGCTGTGGGGTTTATAGAGGAATATATATTTATTACTTTAACTTGGAAATACTAAATTTTATGCCAACCATTGATTATGCCAAGTACAAATGTGAAGAAAATCGAATTATGGTTGAATTTCTGCATTTTCATAAGCAATAGAGCAATTTATCATCAGCTAAATAAGGATATGCATTCAGAAAAGTTACATCCTTAAATTTATATATGCAATTTTATTTTTTAAAAAAATATATATACATATATATCACTGATTTTATATATATCCTTACTTTGTAGGAAACTGTTAAAAACTGTTCAAGGCACATGCCCTGATGTTCCCCCATGAACATGGGGATCCTAAAAGTGAGGTCAGATCACCCACAAAGAGACTCACTCAGATGATACCTTGGGACTTTCGATCTTGATCTTGGACTCTGACCCTGGCACTGAAGTATATGTTCAAGTGAGGTGAAGGTTGCTGGAAATTAGAAAATTTTAAGCAGTGAATGTGGCCCTAGGCTAAATAAGAGAGAGAGAGAGAGAGAGAGAGAGAGAGAGAGAGAGCGATTCCTAGCTAGGGAAAGGATGGAGACCTGGGGATGGGCATTCAGACAAGAAGACATAATAAAAGAGCCAGCTACTGGCAAATCAGGGGTAGCATAAGGGACAGCGTAGAGATCTAAAGTCTTAATAGAAAGAAGAAAGATATGCTAATATGACAGTGATGAGCCCTATGTTGAAATCTTTTTTTTTTCCATAGAACTGTTTGTTGACACCTGTTGTAGCTGAGTTATCTCCTGTGATATGAAAACAACACTTTCAGGTTAATTACATTCCAAGATATCACATTGTCTTACACTAAAAAAGCACATGACGTCAATATATTCTAAGTATTTTGAGTGTTAGATTATTAGACAGTTTTTTATCACAGACGCAAGAAAGAAAAACCAATTCTGCATATAAATTTTCAACCATCATTGTAATGAGATTTCTTCTTTAAAGCTGAAATATAGCTTTTAAAATTAACCATTATAAAGCAAGGTAGTTAACAAAGTGACATGTTTGCATGACTAGGAGTTTGTTTTACTTAACTATCCTAGACAGTTTTAGATGGTCGGTATCAAGAGGCCAGAGCTTCACATTTTATTTTTAAGTATCTCTAGGTATGATACCATTAGGAAGCGTTACCTTTAATTTTGTATTAATATACAAAGATCTATTCAATTGTGGTTAAATACACTCTTAATTATGTATCAATATACAAAGATCAATGCCTATGTAGCCTGATACAATCTTATTATTATGTCCATATACAAGGGTCAATACCATTGTGGCCAACTATAATCTTAATTTTGTATCAATATACAAAGATCAATACCGATGTAATCCAATACAATCTTATTTTTGCACAATAAACAATGGTCAATACCACTTTAGCCAAATATACTACTAATTTTGTATCAATATACAAAGGTATAAGGGCATATTCAATAATCTGCCCCTTCTTCTTGGACCTTCCTGTGCTATGTCTATGTCTCATTTTTCTCAAGCCTATGCACTCCTACATAGGAGAGGAAGAAGGATACAGAAAAGGAAAAGTAGGAAGTCCCTGTATGACAGTCTATCACAGATATTCTCTAAACTACCCAATAATCAAGTTGTTAAGAGACAAGCAACATTTGCTTATCTAAATACAAGAGATGGATAGGGCATCTTCAAAAACCCCAAGAGATCTGCAGAATATGGCATTTAAAGATGTTATCTTAAATTAAGATTTTCTTTTTTTTTGATATCAAGACATATCAGCTCCTGACAGCACCCCCTATTCTACTCCAAGTAGAAGACAAGCATCGAAGAATCTCCAGTGTGAGATGGTTGAATTAGTGGCAAGCCTATCTTTTGGCATGAAAAAACCCCTTGCTCCAACTGCAGACAGACTGCTGTCCAAAAAGGACAAAACTTAGTAGCAGGGAAGTCGACAGCCTAACTCTGCCAAGACAGGGTAGGTTAGTCCTTCATAATCCCTGCCCTACAATAAATGTCTGTCAGAGAAACAGGACCCAAAGGCTGAAGACTGATGCAGGAATGTATGGAGAGAAAATGGGAACTGTCCAGGTAGTCACTGGTATGTCATTTCTTAGTTTTGGAAGCTGAAGGCCCTGCACTTCCTATACAAGCAGATATATTTATCCCTCTCAGGTCTCTGAGGTGGTTGAAGAATAGACAGCTAGAGTCTCATAGTTAAATTTTGAGTTGTTTAGGAATCAAGAGGGTGTTATAGATCTAAGAAGATACTCTTAAAAGTGTGTTGCAAGTTAGTATGAATGTTGAGTCAGATATAGACCTTTAAACACATGGAGATGGTTAGATAGTAGAATGTTAAAGTCAAGGGCCAAATATGTATAAACTGGACATTGGGAAGGTATACTGGGCCATTTAACTCTCACAAATGTGGCACATTTATATCTGTTGTTTTGTATAGTATTTACTGTTATAAGAGAAGGAACCATCTGTTGGACTGAAAGGGGAAACTTCTGGGGGGAAGAGGGTGGAAGGGCGGGATAGGAAGGGGGAATAGGGAAGGGTTTGTGACTGAGATGTAACTTGAAGAAAAAAAATAAAGTATTTTAAAAAAATAAAAAAAATAAAGAAAAAGTACATAGAAAAAAATAAAGCAAGGTAGTAATCCTTTGTAAGCAATAGGTCTGTTTCTGTTGTTGCAGTTGCAGATACGCAGGATGAAAAGAAAGGACAGGTTGTGTACTTACCTCCTGGACCACATCCACGCTTGATCTTTCTGATCTGACTACTTAAAGATCCTTCTATAGTTCCTCAGCAAGAGACATCCTCTGGGGAACCAAGTATCTGTACAAAAGGACAAAACATTTTAAAAATCAAAAACGAGCCCAAATTCAGGGACCAGATAAAAGTAGAAAACAATAAAAAAACAGGACACAAGAAGACTGAAGTCAGGCTTTGCTAATGGAGTATTTTTAAGAGGTTAGATGGTGATGGGTGACAAGTTTTACATGTATGGCTATATGAAATTGGGTGACTATATGATATATGCGGTAGCATATCCCATTGTTTTGAAACAGGGTCTTATGTAGCCCAAGCTGGTCTTGAACTATCTATGGAGCTGGCATCAAATCCTGTCCACCACACCATTCTCTCTTCTTTAACCACTTCTTCGGTGTTCTCTTAGGGATATGCCAATTTTTAAGTCCAACGTGGGAAATAAGCAAATCCCATTTTCTGAATTGTCATCTGATAAAAGAATAAGAATCCTCAGTCAACGTTACTATAAAAAAACATTTCTATATAGCTTGAAGACTCACAAATGTACACATCAAACATTATAACAGCTTTGTTCATAACTGTCAAAGTTTGGCAGATCTCAGTGACTAGACATAAAAAGAGGTACTGCAAAGAAAGAAACTGTAAGGTCATAAAAAGAAATAGACAAATAATGAATGGTCTTTACTAAGAAAATCAATCAGAAAAGAGTTTCATACTGTATGAGCCCAGTGGCATGGCGTTATGGAAAATGCAACACCATGGAGACATTAAAGCATCAGTAGTTTCTGGAGATTAATGAGAAAGGAGGAAAGAAATGGCAGTGCATACAGGGTGTTTAAGGCAGAGCAAGTATTCTATATATCATAGTAATGATGGTTCAGATCTTTATGCTCCTGACGAGATCCATAGAATATGTAATAACAAGAGTAAATCCTCACTTTGGAGTGTAGGTGGTGGTGACATGGGAAAACCAGATTCATCCATTATAATAAGTGTTCCATTTTGTTGAGGGATGTTGATCATGAAGGATATCACACATATGTACAGGAAGAAAGTACACAGGAAATATGTCCTCTTTACCTAAAAGCCTACTGCAAACTGCTCTAGAACAGCTTTTCTTTTGTGGCATATTCAATGAGGAATCAAGCAAAAGGATGTTGGCCAACTGATCAGTAACACCAACCCTTTTATATAATTAGAAATTAATACCTAATCAAATGCAAGGTTTGTAAATATGCTGTTTCCCTTGCTATGTAGAAGTTATTAGTTTAACAAGACCATATTGCTTATCATCCATATTGCTCTGTAATGAAACCAGAAAGCATGGAATTCCCAATTTTGTCCTAGTTCAAAGTTGTTTCACCTATTCGGGTTCCTTTGTGGTTGTGTCTGAATTTTAGGAAACTTGTTTCACGTATAGTTTTAGAAGTTCAAGGACAAAGTACCATCAGCATGGCACTTGGATAAGGGTCCTCTTGGTGGTATCACACCCTGATAGATAACAGTAGTGAAAATGTGTGTGCAAATAGTTATCACATTCTCACACAGGCAGCCTGAGATCTACATGGAGCCAGGCTGTTATACAAAATTCCTTCACTCAGGAGCTGCTACAGAGCATATAACATTTACACCAATCTCTTCTGAAGAAAGTGCCACAAATTGTCCTGGTCATTCTTAGGAAACATCTCTGGAAAGCTATTTACAGAAAAAGTTTCTTATTCCTACTGTTAAATTTGAAAAATTTTATCTTGATCGTTGTTTTTGCTTGTTTGTTTAGATCTAATCTAAAATAATACATCTGTGTTCTATAAAAGTTTAAACATTTGCTAATATATCTTTGTCACTATTAGACATGTATCATGGAAATTATTTAATCTGAAGATCACAGCACTCTTAAAATTGAATTTTTAGGGTGAAGGAAAATAGATTTAAATTGTAAGTATTTTTTCTTATGATTTTTTAATCAATTCATTTTACATCCTGATTGAAGTTTCCCATCCCTCCTCTCCTCCCAGATCCCCCCTCCCCCTGCTCTCCTCCCCTCCCCATCATCTTCCCATCCTCCTTTTCCCCTCAGAAAAGGCTCAGAAAAAGAGAGGCTTCCAATGGAGATCAACCCACCTTGGAATATCAAGAAGGCACACCCTCTCTCATTGTGGCTAAGCAAGGCAGCCCAGTTAGGGGAAAGGAATTTCAAGGCAGGCAACAGAGTCAGATATACCTCTTGCTGTTAGGAGTAGCACATGAAGACTGAGCTGCACCATGGTTACATATGTGCAGAGAGCCTAGGTCTAACCCAAGTATGCTTTCTGTTTGGTGGTTCAGTCTCTGTAGGCCCCTCTAGTCTAGGCCCAGGTAAATTGATTTTGTATGTTTTCTTCTGGTTTCCTTGACCTCTCTGGCTCTTTCAATCCTTCTCCCCCTTCTTCCATACATCCGAATGTTTGGCTGTGTGTCCCTGCATCTGTCTCCATCAGTTGCCTGGTGAAGCCTGTCAGATGACACTTATGCTAGGCACCTGTCTGGAAGTATAACATGATATCATTAAAAGTGTCAAGTGTGGGTCCTCTATTATGGCATATGTCTCAAGCTGAGCCAGTCATAAGGTAGGCCATACCCTCATTTTCTTCTCAATCTTTACCCCTGCACATCTTGTTGGCAACAGAAATTGTGGATCTAAAGGTCCCTCCATTGAAAGACTTTTCTGGTTACAGGTGATGGATATTTCAGTCTCCATATCCCCCATTGCTAGGAGTCTTAGCTAAAGTTACCCTCATAGATTCCTGGGAGTTTCCATTGTCCTAGATTTCCAGCTAGTCCCAGACATAACCTGCCCCCATTACAGTTCTCTCTTCCTCTGTCCTCGCCTCACCTTGATCCCTCCTGCTTCCCTTAGTATCCGGTTTCCCACCCAGTTCCCTCCCTCCTTCCAACACTCCCATGTCTATTCTTTCTCCCCTTCTCAGTGACATTCAAATGTCCCACATTGGGACCTGCTTGTTGCTTAGCTTCTTGGGTCTGTGGATTGTAGTATGGCTGTCCTGTACTTTATGGCTACTATCCACTTATAAGTGATTACATACCATGTTTATCTTTCTGAGTCTGGGTTACCTCCTTCAGGATGATCTTCTAATTCCATCAATTTACCTGAAAATTTTATAATGTCATTTTAATAGCTGAGTAATATTTCATTATGTAAATGTACCACTTTTCTTTATCTATTCTTCAATTAAGGAACATATAGGTTATTTCCAGTTGCTGGCTATTACAAATAAAACCTCTATAAACATAGTTGAGCAAGTGTCCAAAACAATGTACTTTTAAGATTAAGTTTTTCTTAGTGGTATATGAGTTCTAATTTGAGGTGGAATGATAGACTTTGATTGTTTCCAAAAATAATTAAGTTCAAATTTACAAAATGAAATAATAACCCAAGAATCATGTATTAAAAGTATGATCTAATTTATCTAGTAATATATGAAGAAAAATCAAATTTACTTTCAGACAGCTGGGGCCCCACATCTCTGACTGAAGGTTGCCAGTGACCTCAGCTCAGAAAATATAAGAATACCTAGAAATACTTGTCGTCCCCAAGGTCCCAGGGTTCAACAGACAGCAGCAATTCTAGTGTAAACCTGACTTGGCCCTTTAATGTAAAGCAGACCCACTTCTGAAGGGCCTTTTGAGAATTCCTTCTTCCTGCAACACCCCTGAAACCCAAACATCAAACAGCAGTGAAAATTAAGGAGGTGCTTGGAGCCAATACAATTTTCAAACCCTCCATACTAAAGGAACAGTACTGTCAGTATGTGAATGCAAGTCTCCAGTGGGCTTCATACCCTGTCCTCTTGGAAAGATGGATGACTATTTAAATTTCTGTGAACATTTACAGTAACTTTCAGCTACATATAAACACCAAGAAAATCAGTTAAAATACACAGAATCTTTGCATATTTATTGTAGGCTAACAGAGTGTTACATAACCCTTTGTCTTATTATTCGATTATTTTATGTTTCACTAAAAATTGCTAAAACTAAGCAATATAAATGTGAATGAGTATATACAAAAATGTAAACATATATAAACACACTTTTATTTATATGTGTGCAAAGAAAAATACATATGTACTTAAACGCATGTGTTTGTTTACATTTATATGCTCAACACTGGAGAAAATAATAAATTTACTGTCTGTAAGCTGTGCTTTTTTTTTTTTTCTTTTTCAATTTGTTTGTTTTCAAGCAATTTGGGCCTGGAACTAAGGTTCAGCTCCTAAGAGCACATTCTGCTCTGTGCACTGCTCTTGTGAATGATCTGAATTCCATTTCCACCAGCATGGTGAGCACCATGTTACAGATGTTCCTTCATGACATTCACTTCTGTAGATACACTACTCTTTTAAGTCATCTAAAGATATTTTATACTCTTACTCTCCACATCCACACAAAATAGCTTCTGGTCTGTCAACAAACATCGGGGGGATTGGAGGGAGCTTAAAGCATGTGGGGCCATTGTAATCCTCAAGCACAATAAGAGAGTGAAATATTCTGACAGCAAATTAATACACATCTAAAGGTGTCTTATGATGTCTTGTTTTCTGTTGAGAAGTCAGACTACTATGAGGCCAGGAGGCTGTACGTTTTTCCACCATAAGGGTACAAAGCTCCCAGATTTTTCTCTTGCAAAAAATTATGGGCAATTACACAGAACCAAAGAAGATAACAATTTTTTATCTATTAAGACGGAGGGTTGAAGCCGGGAGTGGTGGCCCATGCCTTTAATCCCAGCACTTGTGAAGCAGATTAGGCGGATCTCTGTGAGTTTGAGAATAGCCTAGTCTACAAAGGTAGTCCAAGACAGCCAGAGCTGTTACACAAAGAAACTCTGTCTTAAAGAACCAAAAAAAAAAAAAAGAAAAAAAAAAAGATGGATGGGTGAATTGTGCAGGTTACTAAGACCTGGGACTGACTGTATATGAAAGCCTATGAAGAGGCTCTGAATCTTGAGCAAAGCTAGTAGACAGTGCAGGAGTTTGGGGTTGAAGGTTAACAAAGTGCCACCCTAGACTACTATTATCCTGCAAATTTCAAATAAATGTTTAGGAACATGCTAGTTGGACTTGCAACCATCAGATTGCATGGGCTTTCTGTTTTAACCAGCTTGAGTGTGGACCAGGTATGCTCCCACCTTTCTGGAGCACACATAAGTGATGAGACAGTGTGTACACACTCACCACAGATAAGAAGCCAAGAGAATTTACAAGTTTCAATTACCTTTCCTCCTTTGGTCATTGTTATACTATTAAAATTAACAGTTCTTTTTGCGTGATCCAATAACCCAAGAATCAGGTCAAGCCTGCTACAGCATTCATGTTGATTGCTCCCAGAAAGTCTGCAAATGTTTATTGACATATCTACACCTCAACTCTAATGAGCAAGAAAGGTCAGGTTGATTCATGAAAGATATTCTGAACTGACAACATTTGGGGTAAAGTATCTCATTGCACAAGTGAGCCATTTGTTTCTTTTACAGTTTGCCACCTGGTTCGTAAGGGTAGAACATCTGGGTTGAAAATGATAGATCACCATAAATGGGTAGCTTTGAAATCAAGCAGCTTCAATGGGGCACCCTGAGCAGAAGATGACATGAGCTATCTTTTTGATTCTTGTTGCAGCTCTTTCCCAGTAGCTAAGGTCCAGAACCAACCTAAGTGTCCAATTCCAAAAAAATGGATAAAGAAAATGTGGTGTACAATATACAATGCGGTCTTTTTTTCCATAAAGAAGAACAAATTTAATGCCATTTTTAATAAAAATGGCTGTAACTGGAGATATTCATAGTGAGTAAATCAAGCCAATCTCAGAAAGACAAATATGTTTTCTTAAATATTTGGTTCCTAGATCATATATCTAAACATAAAATCATGTATGAAACATGGTTTTAGGTGGAAGTAAAGCTACCCATGGAACAAAATGGACTAACAGGAAAAGGAAAAAGCAAGAAAGGAGGAGGGTTGAGATTATTGTGATGGCTATAATCAATCTTCAATATGTGTTTACATACTTATAAGTTAATTTAAAATTATATTATATTACAATAAAAATATCATCTTGATGAACATTCCTATTCCCATGGGAGCTGTTACTCTTTTAGACCCAAAAGCCTCAAATACTTTCTTCTCTTTAATGCTGTTGCATTTTCTCCCCATTGTCCTCTATGCAAAAATAATGTAGTCATATTTTCCCTGGACATTCAATGTCCTCCCTGAAGTTACACACTGAGACGTGGGGACTTCACCATGCCATGCCTATGTCTGCATGTCTGATGGCTACCTCTCCCATTAAGAATTTATCTTCTGTGCTCCATCTGCACCTTCCTTGTTCTGCAGCAGAGTGACAGGGAGGTAACTTTATCATATAAAAGAAACCAGACTAGAAACCCTTCCCACTGAAGTAGAAGTCTAACAGAGCACATACAAAAAAAAAAAAAGTGTTAATATGCACACTATAAAAGTGCCATTAAAATGTCCCTATATAATGAGCATAGTTCAACTGAGCATTTTACCCCCCCCTTTTTTTTTTTTACCAGCTTTGCTATACATTATACTCCTTGAAATAAACTGTATTTGCTTATAACACTACCCACATATTCTGAGGCACAAAAGCCTATACATGCCAGTGGGTGGCCACAAGACTCTGACATTCACTCTACTCTAGCAAGGTTCTTAAAATCTTTCCCAAGGTTCCTAGAAACTGCTATTCTGTGTACTGTTGCACCTGATTTGCCTATCATAGATTAAAAAAAATAAAAATATGATGCAACAAATGGTATCAAGTGACTTGTCTAAGGAAGTAGTAAAGAAATGTCTATTAGTGCCTGATAGAGGAATACCAAAAGACCAAAGAAAGGATTCTGTCCAAGCCCACTTTGGTGAATCAATGACCTTATTAGAGTTACTAGTAGGGACAGTGTCACCAAAATATTCCAATAGCACGGTCACCCCAGGAGTAGCTAGAGCACTGAAGAGTTCCAAGCTTCAGGCAACCTTTCACATCCTCAGTATGCTAGCATCCTCAAAGACTATTTGCAATGGAGACAGGAGAGAATACAGACTAGGATGTCAGGAAAGGGTCTCTTGACCACCCTCATCATTGCAAACTTCATTAGCTGTGTTGTTTGTTTCATTACCATGATTGTGGGTGAAGGTTGGTCACCCCAGCAATTCTGCAGTATGCTTCAGCACAGTTGTCTTCCCTGTATGGCTTTTTTCATATAGTATAATATTTCAAGGTTAGTTTCTGTGGTGATATGTTTAGTATTTTATTCTTTTTATAGTCAAATAATATATCATCATATATCCATGTAGCATTTTATTTAAAAATTTATTAAGTATTAGGCATTTAAATTGTTTCCATTTGGGCTACTGTGATTAATGTTTATATTATAAAATCCCTAATGTTTAGACTATTGTGTATGTTTTTACTTCAGTGTATAAGTAAAAGGGAATATATGAGTCATTTGACAATTCTAATTTTTAATTGCTAGAGTAAATGATAAAGTGTTCAATAAGGCAAATTTAGTAATATATATATCATTACTAGGATATGTAGGATTTTGCAAAAAACATCCAGTAAGTGGGCAGTAATATACTTAAACTTTCAATCCTTATGTTCCACGTGACTAAGAATATGGAGCATCTTTTCATGTGCTGATTGGAAATTATTAGATGAGCTTTGGATAAAAGAGTGTTAAATAATCTCCATTTTAAAATTGACTTGTGAAGTTTTGATGTTTCTTTAAATACCTTATATAATCAACACATCAAATACACAAGTTCTAAATAGTTTATGCTATGCTATAGGGTTTAAACTTATAATTTTTAACAGTCTTGCAATTTTTAACCATGCAATTAAAAGAATGCACTATTAAAACATTATTTGTTTCCTATCTAATGACCTTAGCACCCTTGTCAAAAATCAGCTTACCAAAAGCATAAGAGAATGTAAATTTCATTTAAAATATTTATATCTTTGATCATACAATTTTGGTTATGCTAGCATTTTAATGAAATCTGAAATGAAAAGTTCTGACTATTTCAGTTTTACTGCTTTTGAGATTTTGACCATTATGGGTCCCTTGTGCTTTCAAATGAGGTCTAGACACAGCTTATTAATTTATAGAAAAAAAAGGAGAACATCTGAAATTTTGATTCCAACTGCCTTAAACTAGAAAATCAATGTGTGTAGTATTTCCATGTAGACTGAACATATTAAGGCTTTCCAAATATTACGTTCTTTGTACAATGAGTTCAGTATTATTTTGTAATGTTTAGTATTTTTTATTATGAAATGATTTAGAATTTACAATTGATTTTCATTTATAACATTGTCATTTTTATTTTGTTCTGTTTGATTAGGATGAGTGTGCTATAGGTTTTTGAAATGCATACCGCCTTGAATCATCAGTATACATCTCATTTTGTCAGGCTATGTTAACCTTTTAGTATCTATTAGCGTTTTGTTAAGTACCTTATATTCAGCAACTATTTTGCTTTTACTTGAGATTTTTTAATTAAATATTTGATTATTCCATAGTATTTACTTTTGTCATATTCACCCCAGCTCCTCCCTTTACCTCTCCCAGATCCAACACCTCCTCTGCAACTTTCCCACAGCTCAGCATCTTCTTGTATTTTAAATATTTTTATATTAACCATCAATTCCAACCTACACGGTTCATAAACTTCTGGGTAGGGGGCTATGCACAGGAGTGGCCCACTTCCAAGGGACATATCATTAAAAAGAAAAACCACTGATCATGCTACCCCTAGGAGCTATCAACCATCCATAGTTCCTTAGCTATTGGCAGGGGTTCATGAACCTCTCTGTGCTAAAATGTTGAGTGACTTGGTCAGGTGCAGGCAACCACAGCTGCTGTGAGTCCATTAGTGCAGTGGTCCATTCATATCAAGAAGACTCTGTTTTGGAAGATCCTTCCTGACTTCTGGCTCTTATAATCTGTCCTCCCCTACTACCATGATGTTCTCTGAGCCTTGGAGAGGGAGTATGACATAGATATTCCATCTGCAATGAATACTCCTGAGTCAAGAAACCCCAGAAAAAATGATACTGGAAATGAAAAACACATTAAGCCAAATAATAATCACAACGACAAGCCTCCAAATAAACTAGATCATGTAATATTTTATAGTTTGCTATCAAGATTACATTGGCTTTAAAAAGTGAGTGGGAAATACCATTCTTTTTTTTTTCTTTTAGAAAAGTTTGTGTTATGACCACAATAGAATGGTAATAGAAAGTAAATGTTACAAATTCACACACTTGTAAATATTAAACAACATACTTGAAATTAAGTAATCTAATAACAAGGTAGACTACACAAAAAATAGGAAAATGTGAAGACAAAGAAAAATGGAAACACCATGTACCAAAAGTAAAGCACACACACACATCAATAGGACCTATCGGAGCTGTAAATATATACACTGATCAAAAAAAAAAAAAATCTCAAGAAAATAGCCTAAATCCTGAATCAAGGTATTAGAACATAAGATCAAATGAAATATTAAGCAACTAAAAACAAAAAGCAATAGATAGTAGAGCTGAAATTGAAGAAAAGTTGAGCAGTTATTTGGGTGAACACAAATGAGATGAGTTTGTCTTGTAGAATCTTTTCATATGAAGGAAGATAATCAATCATAATAACTTTGTATACTTTACATAAATGTATTTGAAAGGTGAAATTTCCCCCTATTAACATAATAGCTGAAAGTTTCTACCTTTTTACACTCAATGGAAGCTCAAATAATTCATTTATAAAGTTCATAATCTAACACACACAAAGCAGAATCTATTTAATAAACTTTAGCTTCCTCCTGCCTGATACTTCCCTTACAATGTCCATATTGTGCTTGTTTTATGTCTCAATGGTTCAAAGAAGCAATCTGCCCAAAGTATTCACTGACTGGTTTCGAAAATATATCAAATATATATCTCTGTTATGTGAAATAATAATTTCTTGAAGTTGGGATGACTGATCTCCGGCCATCATCAAATCTAAGAACATAAAGAGGTTACTTGAAGTGAACATTTACAAGTAGATTTATTGTGATGGAAGTTTTAATTTCTTTAAAAACATGGTTGTATTGAATGAATGTGTTTTTGGTTTTGAATCTCAAGTGTGGGCTATGGGGTACTTTGTCCACTGATGAAAAACAGATTTGTATGAGGGGAATAAAAAAACATCCTGATGGAAGAGCACATGATATTTTGCCAGCTAGAAACTATCACAGGTGGGGAATATGCTTGTGCTGGAAAACATCTTTTTGATGGACAGACTCCTTGGAGAGCAAATGATCTTGGTCAACAGGAAAGTACTTCCTGCAGAGGGCATGATGTTGGCCAATTAGAAAACATCCTTGTGAGGATTTTGAGGGGGTATAAATAAAAACCCCAGAAGCACTGAGGGGCTTTTGCTTGGCATCACTTCCAATCACTACTTCACTTTGAAATACTCCAGACAACACTTCGAGACTTGCTTCTTCAGAGACTTACTGCTGCTGTCTTTGCTGCTGAAGATTGTGGCCCAGGTCTGGCTAAAGAGACTGTGTCCCCAAGTGGGGTGTGGTGACTGTTCTCACCACAGCCACCAATACCAGAACCGTTGCTGCAGCTGCTGTCCCTTCTACACTTCCTCCGACCTGCTGCTGGTTTGTGTTGCTGCTGGTACTTGTTTCTATGTATGGTGTTTGTCTGGACTGCTGGAATATAGACAAATTACCCAAGGACTTACATCTAAACAGGTCTACATTTACTGTCTCTATTAACCTTTCTTCTCCCATACCTCAGGTTAGTAGGTTGTAAAGGAGGTGGAGTTATTAATATACCAATAAATAAATAGTTTAAAAGTATGTTTTCAATTTTTCTACAGAAGGAGGTGAAAATCAAACATCTCAAATATGTGCTATGAAGATTAACTAACATACTATAACTATCTCATGCACTCAGGTAATGTATTTTTATATAATTTTGCATTCAGTTGGAAACAAATTTATAGGTAATGTATTTTTATATAATTTTGCATTCAGTTGGAAACAAATTTATATCAATGACAATACTGACAAAGTTATAAAATGTGTCATGCACCAAATACATACACGCACACACATACATACATGTGTGTGTGTGTGTGTGTGTGTGTGTGTGTGTGTGTGTGTGTGTGTATGTGTATTCTCAGTAATCTCCTACAAAATTATGCCATGTGTCTGGAACAAACCACATGTTAAACTGACCTCAGCTTCACTCATCAGAAACCAATTGGTTTTTCCTTCAGCTGTTTTCTTCCTCAATAAGTAAGCTTGGAAGCTTCCTAACTTGCAAAGAATCATTGGTTTTCCCATCTGCATTGCTGATGTATTTTGAGCATTACCATGGAACTGATCTAAGAGTTAGCATGTACAGTGTCCTGATAAGTGGCAGTGGCTTAAATTATGAACTCTTCCCCTACCTGAACATAACTAGAAATTTTGACAAAGAATAACACTTGGAAAATGACTTCTTTAAGGAAGCGCATTTTTCATTTACAAGAATTCACTTCTTATAAGCTAATGGTATGTGAAACAATAACAATGGGAAACAACTATCTCATAGATGCCATAAAATATGTTACTTGGGCAACAGTGACATCATGTTAGGTATCAGATGATTATCTTGAGCAAAATTCATCGAGAAGTTAGAAAGTATAATTCATACATTTCTATCCTGTTCCAGAAATATTGGACATAGAAATGATTTAAAGTAAACTCTAGAATTAGCATCATTCAAAAGATGTTGATGTTGAACTTTACATTTGATTTGTCTAGTAGTCATGGGGTAAACCTGGCCTTGGGAGGTTTTAAATGAGGATGGTGACACTGAGGAAAATAATTTTAAATTTCGTTTTTGGTTTGTCTGCTTGATTTATTAGTTGGTTGAAATTAATTAGTACAAACCACACTGCAACTTACTATGTACTGAGACTGGCCTCAAACTCACTCACAATCATCCCACTGGGACCTGAGAATGTGGGCAGAAAATACTGTATCAGGATAGACTTTGTTTAATTTTACTTAATTAAAATTAAATTTAGATGTCTACTTGAGTTTAAAGTTAGATCCTTTTATTATCTCTCTTATTTGACAGTGACATTTTTATTTGACTGGAACATGATCATTTTATATTAAAATTTGATTTTTTTTCACTAAAAGACAAAATAATATCTAGTCCATATGTTTTTGCCAGCTGATAATAATATTTGATTATCTATCTTGATGAATTTAATGTTCTATATCTAACTCAGTTGCCATTCTAACTTGCATTACGAACTAAAAAATATCTTCTTAGATTGAGAACATTCTCTTAATCTTTAAACAACTTAAAACTTAACTGTGAGACTATAACTATCTAGACTTCAACCACATCAGAAACCTGAGAAGAATAAATATATCTGAAAAAAAAAAAAGGAAGTGCAGAACCAGCAGTTTCTGAAACTAAGAAATGGCAGGCAACTGGCTGCATGGGCAGTCCCCAGTTCCTCTCAATACTTTGGAGCATCTCTCTTCAGCCTTTTGGCTAAGTATCTATGACAGACATTAATTGTAAAGCAGGAATTATGAAGGACCTGACTATCCTGTCTTGGCAGAGCTAGGCTGTTAACTTACCTGCTTCCAAGTTTTGTCCTTTTTGGATAGCATTCTGTTTACAGTTGAAGCAAGGGCTTTCTCTTGCCCATTGACAAGCTTGTCATGGACAGGACATTGGGAACATATGTTATACCTTATAATTTACATAATTGCTGCATAATTGTTCTTATTGTTTTATATTGTATTTATTGTTACAAGAAAAAGAGCCTTTTATTGGACTAAAAGAGGAAGCTGTGGAGGTGGGGCGGGGGGGAGATATTCTTTAACCTAAAACACAAAAGTGGATAGGAGGGTTAGGGGGAAGAGGGTAGGAGAGTGGGACCAGGAGGGGCGGGGGGAGGAGAATGTGATTGAGATGTAAGTTGAAGAAATAATTAAATGTTAAAAAAAAGACAAAACAACAATAACAAAAAATAGTCTAACCAAATTCTTCTCTTTTTTGACCTTCTTTTCTTTCCTTTTCAATTGAGACAGGATCTCTCTACTTAGCCTAAGATGACCCCAAGCTCCAGGCTATTCTTCTGCTTTAGTCTCCAAGTGCTGACATCACACACATCATTTATGACTCCTGCCCAATTTGCAGAATCTTGAATTCTATGGACATTGTGAATTTTAAGATGCCTTAAAGACTATAAAGCAAATAGCTACCCATGTTCACAGTCATAGCTCATAAGCTGTTAATAATGCTCACTTCATTTACTCCTCACCAATGTTATTTTTTATTCAAACTAGATTTTTTTCATGCAATATGTTCTGATTATAATGTCTCCTCCCCCTACTCCCTCTAGTGCCTCCCTATCTCCAATCCCATCTGTATCCACACCCTTTCTGTCTGTAGTTAGAAAACAAACACACATCTAAGGAATAATAACAGAACAAAATACTAAAGTTAATATTTAATGATTCTGTCCCTAGAACATCACCTTTTCTGTTTGCTCTCCATTTACTGTTCTACCTTGTTTATTCACACCAGTTCCTGTACCATCCAAGCTCCCACATCTATTTTTCATTATTCTTAGCATCCCTTACATCTTTTACTTTTCCTTTATCTGGATTTATATTTCATTGGTAGGTCATCTCTTCCACAGAAATTAATTCTGGTGTCCTCTATCCCTTCTCTACCTGGAGAGACTAGGCCCCTACCTAACCTTAAATCATCTTAGTCAACATTGCAAGGATGCAGGATGTGACTTGAGAGTATCTCATCCTGCCATTGAGTACTTAAGGAACATCATGTTTTATTCAAACTGTACATTTCCTTGTCTTTCATTTTTTTCTATGAAAAGATAAGAAAGAAAAAGAAAACATTCATGTCTTCTCTAATATACATTCCTAATAACCTTAAGCCAATGTTCTTCTATTCACAATTACAGTCTTCCCTGAAAAGACTGTAGTTTCTATGTCTGCTGTCTTCATGAACTCTCCTTTCATTTTAAAAAACATAGTATGGGCTTCTTCCCAGTACATCAGCCATACTTGACTTGGTCACTTATTAAACAACTTCATTTGCTACATTCAGTAACTTCTACCTCCCATTTTACTGGACTTAGTAATATTGTATGTATTTGAAGTATTTTCACACTTTCAAATGTTGTACTTTAAAGTACTTGACTTTAAAGGAATAACTCTATCAGAGTTCTAATCCTGTATTCTATATGGTTTCTAGCTACTTCCTACTCCAATGAACTATAAAGTGACCCCTAGATGCCATGACCCATATAAAATATAAGTCCCTGGAATTCTTGTTGAATCAGTATTTAGATATTTGAAAATTATATCATACTTCAAGAGTCTAAGTAGCAAATATGCACAGATCTCAACAAAATTTTCTTAGTTCATCCTTAACTAGTATCTGATCATATTTTCTATATATCTGCATAGTCATTAAGTGCACATCTCTAAATTACTATGCACTCACTATCACACTCCCTGCTTCACCGTTCTTCCCATAAATGGAAATTTTTAAAGATTTGAATTTATTTCCACTTATGAATATGTCTTTGTGTCTATGTATCTGTGTACAATGTGGCTGTGAGTAACCACAGAGGTTCAGAAGATTGTGTCAGGTCCACTGGAGCTGGAGAAAGCCTCAGATGTGATGGCTGGGAACTGAACTTGGCTCCTCTGCAAATGCAGAAAGTGTTACTAACTGCTCAGTCATCTCTCCAGCCCTCCATACATTCAGCTATTATTACTCTTATAATTTCCTTTTCTATTCCTGCTTCTTGCCCTTAAATGCTTACCAACTACATAAGCCCAGTACACTCTGAAGTATACAGTCTTATAGTATACAGTTACCAGAGAGAGGATGTAGCTTGCATTATAAGGATGTTGACTAAGCCTGGTTCTGCTGATATGTCATGGAGCCAGGGAAAACTAGCAGCCTAAGAAATTCTCACTACTCTCAGGCTTTCTAAAAGCCTTAGAGGAATAAAAGTGGAAGACTTTGGGAAAGAGACCTGATGGTTTGGGCAGGTGAGTGTTATAGAGCTGCATGTGTTAGAATGATGATGATAATAATGGTGGTGGTGGTGGTGGTGGTGGTGGTGGTGGTGGTGGTGGTGGTG
>CAJQZJ010033410.1:1818450-1858181 GCA_907164525.1 Lophiomys imhausi | reverse complement strand
TGGTGGTGGTGGTGGTGGTGGTGGTGGTGGTGGTGGTGGTGGTGGTGATGGTGGTGGTGGTGGTGGTGGTGATGGTGATGGTAGTGGTGATGGTCGTGGTGGTAGTAGTGGTGTTGGTGTGTTGTGCCATGCTCAGTAGCATGCTGGCCTGAAGAAGCTCAAACCTATTGAAGTTCTATCTCAACTCACTGAAATGTTAATTCATAACCAACATAAGCAAAAATAAATAGATGTACAAAAAGAGATAAACACCATAGACATTAAAATATGTGGACTATTTTACCATGTATCACAGAAACATTGAAAAAGAAAAAGGATAAGGGAAGCCAATCCATGTTCTTTCCAATTAAAACCACATATCTTCTTTCTTACTTTCACCCTGACAATCAATCAAAGGAAAAGAGCAATTATTGTGTAATAAGATGCTGGTCACAAAATATAAGTATTTGGTTTCCTGATTTACTGGATTAACTTCCAATTAGCTGAATTGGGTTAATATCATGAAACTAATCTGCATTTGTATTAATTCTGGAATTCAAGTTAATGGGGACAGATTGTAGATAAAAATATATTTCACAGACATAAAGATGTAATTCTATTCTTTATCTTTGTTACCATGCACTTCAGATTTTGTCTCTGTAGCTCATTCTTCATACTGTATAACGGACAATTCTTCAAAATACGTCATATTATTCGATTATTTCAAACTATATATATAGACTGTGTCATTCAATTAAAGCTGGGCGGTGGTGGCGCACGCCTTTAATCCCAGCACTCGGGAGGCAGAGGCAGGTGGATCTTTGTGAGTTCGAGGCCAGCCTGGTCTACAAAAGTGAGTCCAGGACAGCCAGGGCTACACAGAGAAACCCTGTCTCGAAAAAAACCAAAAAAATATATATATAAACTATTAATTTAGAAGTATTTTAATTAAAAATATCTGTGTCTTCAAACTAGAGAGCAAGGCTTAACAAAATACAGGATAAATTTTGAGTTGAATTAATTAATGAACTTACAGCAACTTGAGGCTACCTGATCTATTATAACCAAAAGGAAGCTGGACTTAAAATGCAATTATAATTCTTATGTGTTTCTGGGATTCCTAACTTATGAACTAAGTTTACTCATGGCTTTCTTATTTTAAATCAAGCATTGGGAAGAATCTGCAGTTTGTAAGTGCTGAACAGAACACAGATTCTCTGCAGGAACTTGACAAAGGAAAATGTGTATTTCTTTGGCTTTAAAATACAATCCTTAGTTTTGGAAGCTGCTGGCCCTTCACTGCCTGTATAATCAGATATATTTATCCTTCTCACATCTCTGATGTGGTTGAAGAGTAGATGGTTATAGTCTCATAATATATTTTGAGTTGTTTAGGAATTAAGAGGGTGTTCTGGATCTAAGACAATGTTTTTAAGATGGTGATGCAAGATAGGATGGAAAATGAAGTGGATACTGAACTTTAAACTCATGGAGATGAATGCATAGTAAAATGTTAAAATCAGTTACCAAATACGTATGACTGGACATTGGGAATGTATGCTAAGCCTTATAGTTTTCATAATTGTAACCTAGTTACTTTTGTTGTATTGTATTGTATTTATTGCTATAAGAGAAAGAGCCATTTGTTGAACTGAAAAGGGGAGCTGTTGAGGGGGGGGTGAGATACAACTTAAACGTAAAAAAAAAGGAAGCAGATGGAGGGGATGTGAGGGAGGAAGAGGGTGGGAATGTGGGACCAGAGAGGGAAGTAGGGCAGGGCATGTGATTGAGATATAACTTGAAGAAATTAAAAATTAAAAAAAAATACAATCCTTACTTTAGCCAAAGTTTCTATACTCCCAACTTGCACAGGAAATGGGCCATATAAAATGTAGGTTTACTGTTTAAAGAGAAACTCTGAGTGGAAAAAAAAAAAAACAAAAAGAAACAGTTTACTTGATATTTTCTAACTTGTTGGTTTGGAACAGGTGTCCCCATTTGCTTAGCTAATTAACTATAACTCATTAATGAAGTGAAACCTGACATATGATTGTCAACACAGCTTCAGTATTAGTACAGGTTAATCTCTCTGTGTAATTTTGCATTGATATATATTAACTTTGTTTATACACAGTACATGGAAATTGAAAATTAGAAAATAAGTAAATAGAAGCAAGTGATTGAACATATGACATGCATCTGTCAATGGGCGTCTTTGGACCAGGCCACAGGTGAATGTGGTAAAATAAATGCAGTGGTCACAAACATATGTTCACCTTTAACTTTCATAAATCACACAAACTATTAAAAATATGCTGACATCTAGAGTAGGATTGTATGAATAATACATTTCAAATGTATGAAAGATATTTCAGTTTAAGTTCTTTAGAACTTCTCAAACATTTTAGAAGTGTAAATTGAAATAATCATCACACCCAAAATATATTACCTAGTTATTTTACATTCTCTATCTTGATACTTTAAATGAACTTACTAAACATGCTGCAGAGGCTGAGTATCTACACTGCACAAAAAAGGTCCACCAACCCTTACAGAGAGTGGCCTGGAATTTGTTTTCTTTTTCTTTTTCTTTTTTTTTTTTTTGGTTTTGGGGTTTTTAAAAATTTTTTATGTTTATTTATTACTACAGGTACATCTCCATCACAGTACCCTCTTTCCAACTCTCCCAGTCCCACCCTCCCACCCTCAACCCTCTATCACTTCCATCCCACTCCTCTGGAGTGGAATGTCCCTACATATCAGTTCCCCAACCCAGTTCAGAAGTCATATGAGGGCCAAGAGCCTCCTCATACACTGGGGGCCTACAAGGCAGCACCACTAGGGCCAAGTGTCTCATTGACAGGTAACAAAGTCTATGTTCCTGTTCTCTTTGGTGCATTGGCTGTGGTATAGTTATCCTGTACTATATGGCTAAATCCGACTATAAGTGCAGAGATGCCATGTGCATCCTTCTGAGTCTGGGTTAGCTCACTCAGGATGAGCTTCTCAAGTTCCATCCATTTGGCTGCAAATTGGATGATTTCGTTGTTTCTGATGGCTGAGTAGTATTCTATCGTGTAGATGTACCACAGTTTTTTGTTTTTTGTTTTTTTTTTTTTATCCATACCTCAGTTAAGGGACATCTGGGCTGTTTCCAGCTTCTAGCTATTACAAATAAGACTGCTATGAACATAGATGAGAAAACTTCCTTGTGGGTTGGTGAGGAGACATTTGGATGTATACCCAGAAGTGGTATGGGTGGTTCCCAAGGCATAGCTATTCTAAGTTTTCTAAGATATCGCCAGACTGATTTCCATAGTGTGTACATAAGCTTGCACTCCCACCAGCAATGGAGGAGTGTTCATCTTACTCCACAAACTCACCAGCATGTGCTGTCATTTGAGTTTTTGATATTAGCCATTCTGACAAGTGTGAAATGGAATCTCAGAGTCATCTTGAGTTGCATTTCTCTGATGAATAAGGATGCTGAACATTTCTTCAAGTGTCTCTCAGTCATTAGGGATTCCTCCTTTGTGAATTCTCTGTTTAGCTCTGTTCCCCATTTTTTGATTGGATTATTTGGTTTCTTGGCATTTAATTTCTTGAGTTCTTTATAAATTTTGGATATTAGCCTTCTGTCAGATGTGGGGTTGGTAAAGATCTTTTCCCAATCTGTAGGTTGCCATTTTATTCAAATGACAATGTCTTTTGCCTTACAGAAGCTTTTCAGTTTCATGAGGTCCCATTTATTGATTGTTGGTCTTAGATCCTGAGCTGTTGGTGTTCTGTTCAGGAAGTTGTCACCTGTGCCAATGAGTTCGAGGGTTTTCCCCAATTTTTCTTCTAATACATTTAGTGTGTCCAGCCTTATCTTAAGGTCTTTGATCCACTTGGACTTAAGTTTTGTGCAAGGTGATAAGTATGGGTCTAATTTTCTTCTTTTACATGTCGACATCCAGTTAGACCAGCACCATTTGTTGAAGATGTTGTGTTTTTCCATTGTGCGGTTTTGGCTTCTTTGTCAAAAATTAAGTGACCATGGGTGTGTGGGTTCATTTCCGGGGCTTCGGTTCGATTCCATTGATCCACTGGTCTGTTTCTATACCAGTACCATGCTGTTTTTATTACTATTGCTCTGTAGTACAGCTTGAAATCTGGGATGGTGATGCCTCCAGATGTTTTTATATTGTACAGGATTGACTTAGCTATTCTGAGTTTTTTGTTATTCCATATGAAGTTGAGAATTGCCTTTTCCAGGTCTATAAAGAATTGTGGTAGTATTTTGATAGGAATTGCATTGAATCTGTATATTGCTTTTGGCAGGATAGCCATTTTACTATGTTGATCATACATATCCATGAGCATAGGAGATCTTTCCATATTCTGATGTCCCCTTCAATTTCTTTCTTCAAGAACTTGAAGTTCTTGTCATACAGGTCTTTCACTTGCTAGGTTAGAGTTACCCCCCCCCCAGGTATTTTATATTGTTTGTGGCTATTGTGAATGGTGTTGTTTCCCTAATTTCTTTCTCAGCCTATTAATTTTTCTATAAAGAAGAGCCTCTGATGTTTCTGAATTAATTTTGTATTCAGCCATCTTGCTGAAAGTGTTTATCAGCTGTAAGAGTTCTCTGGTGGAATTTTTGGGGTCGCTTATATACACTATCATATCGTCTGAGAATAAGGATAATTTGACTTCTTAGTTTCCAATTTGTATCCCCTTGATCTCCTTTAGTTGTCTTATTGCTCTAGAAAGAACTTCAAGTACTATGTTGAAGAGACAGTGGCCTAGAATTTGTACAACATTGTGTAATTTGGAGCAGTCGATTTCAAGCAAGACACCCTCTTGACCTGTATATAAACCCGTCTTAAAAACAAATCCTGGTTTACTATAGGGTGGATAGATATCTATAGGAAGATAGTTCCCCAAGTATCCTTCATTTCCACAACATTCTTGTCTAAGACGTACAAATGAGAATTCCTTGATAATTGCTTAGATTTTATATTCAAGTTTGTATAGAATATGGAATGGATAGGGGGTAGAGGTTGGGAGGCAGGACTGAGAGGGGTGGAAAGAGCACTCTAAGATGGAGATGTAACCTGAAGTAATAAATAAATATTTTTTAAAAGAAAGAAAGAAAAAATATGTAAATAACTGAGTTTCCCTTTCATCTGTTCATATCCTTAGGAAATTGTAACTCTGGAAGACCTGCTGCTGGCTATTAGGTAAAAGTGACAAAAACTGTCTCTTTGTTTCCACACACTATTCTGACCTGATTTTTCTGTACCAGTTTTTATTTTCAGCCATCAAATTGTTAGTGACAAAATTCACACGCAGATGAAGGCTGGTCTGTGTATGACAGGTCGTGGGAGAGCATAGGTTCCTCTACAGCAGCGTGCTAATGATTCATGACAGGAGTACCCTCCATTCATCTTCCAAATATGAGCATTTGGGAAAGAAATTCACTGAAGGCATTTAAAAGTAGGTGCTAGGTAGTGCTGGAAATAAATAAATGAGATATAATCTAAGTGGGTTGAGACACTTCCCCAAGGCAAAGGAGGAGCCTGCATCCATCACACAGTGACATTATAAATCTGTATGCTTTGCATGGCAGTGACATGAGAAATTAGATGGAAGAAGCCACAGATGCACAATTTGTCAGCCTCAGAGGAAAGGTTAATGCAAGTTAAATATTGACATGTCAGCAATAAGGATTACACCAATTATAAATGTATACCACTGCTGCTGTACTGTAATGATTGTGTGATGTTGACAGGTAAGCATGGGGTAGAGAAATTACAACTGAAGGGAATGTCAGAGACATTCGAAATTGGGACACTTGAACTTTTTAATATCTTATCTTGTTTTCTCCATCTTACCATTATATTATGCAGGGTTCTCTGGAGAAATAGCAACAGTTTTATGCACCTGCACACACACAGAGACACTCACAAAGAGTGGAGGACAGAGATATAGACAGATGGAGGCAGAGATTAGGGGTTGGATTCTGTCATTAGAAGAAGACCAAGGCATTCCCTAATATAGAAGATGACTTAACGGACTGGAAGCCCAAAAGAGTCATGATGTCACTCTTGTCCACAAACCACCTACCTTGAGACCCAGTTGTCAATGCTTCAGTTTTAGAAGAGAGTGGGAAACTGTCAATATGCAGGTTAAAATGAAGTTAGACTGTAGAGCTGGTTTTTCATGAAGAAGGAGGTGAACTACTTTGTTCTAGGTAGCCCTTCATTGACTGGATGAGACTCATCTTAAGAACTGCAGTCTGCTTTTCAAATCAAGTTCAATATTAACCTCCTCCAAAATATCACTGCAGAAACTCTCAAAATCATATTCAAATACTAATCTTGCCACCACATGGTACAGTCCAGTGAACACATGAAACTAACTATGGCAACTCTCAATTAAAGTTTTGTGTGAATAAACAGTAGTCTATCCATGACTGAATTCTTGCCATACTTCAGATTCTGTGCTAATATGTCACATAAAAACTCCTAGAAGAACATCACAGCTCTCTAGTACTGTCAGCATTGCACCAGCTCTATTTTTAAGTTGACAGGACAGATAAGTTGCTTCATCTTATAGAACAGGTAAATATAGGGCCTTGAATTCACTCTCTCTCTCCTCTCTCTTTCTCACTTTCACACACACACACACACACACACACACACACACACACACACACACAACCTAACAACTCCATGAGAGAATTCTATGTACTGTGATAAAACTATTTTTATAACCATATTCTTCCCATGGGGCATTTTATGTACTGTTAGGCAGGTGTTTCTTGAAATGAAATGAAAATTTATCCTTTCAGTTGCCCAGGAGATAAAGAAAAACATCAATATCCAAACAGATAAAAATAGATAATCTTTCTTGTTAGTTATGATTATTTTTAAAATATATTTTCTTCTTTAAATAAAGAAAAGTTTAGTGTGAAAATATTTAACTCAGCAGGTATTGACCTGAGTATAGATATATGAGGGAAGTAACACACATATGTCTTATAATATTTCATTTTATTTATTGCTAATACTGTTGGAATTTGAAGAACCCAATAAAGTTCTTTTATTTTTTAATTTGCTATATATAGAGTAGTTTTGCCTGGTTATATCTCCAGTTCTAGGAGAAAATGTCAGAGCCCCTGAAACTGGCATTACAGAGGTTGTAAGCCCCACGTAGAGGCTGAGAATTGAAACTTATTCCTCTGAAAGACCAGTCAGTACTCTTAAACACTGAGCTAATTCACCAACTTCAATAAAGTCTTTTTTAGAAAAACAAATTTTAAGTATTTCTGAACAAAATTGCAATCAACAAATGCTTTTAAAGTAAAAAAAAACAATTATTTTTAAGGATTTTTAAGTTATTTTAATGCTGTAATTCCAGGTAAATCATCAGCTGATAAAGGACTATATAGAATTGATTTTCTCATAGTGTGACCAAACATTTAGCCTGATTCTCATAGTTATCACAAATCTCCTGAAGAAAAGGGCAATTTAGATTTCTTCAGGGATACCTCCCCTAAAAAGATGCCTAATCTCCATGGGATGGCCCTACACACATGTACAGACAGACAATACTAAATTGACTCAGTGGGTTATGAGAGTTGGGAGGAAGAGGCAATAACGTTTGGAGAAAAAAAAAAAAAACATGATGGGAGAATAGGAGAGAAATTAGAGGGAGGGAGCAGAAACTAGGACCAGAATGTACTTTGCTTTAGATACTTAGTCTGAGGTATTGATTAAGACAGACTATGTTCACTCGTACAGAGATAATTCTTCAACCCCAAAACAATGTCATGGTGCATTTTTATAACAATTAACTGGGAACAATATGTATGTAATATCAATTTAAAACTTATCTATTTTCAATAAAAATTGAGAATATATTTTCCAAAATATTAAATAATGCTTTTCTCATGTGTAGAAATAATTAGCAATTTTGTATATTTTCCCATTTCTATATTTTCATTTTTACTAATAATGAGCAGAAATTACTTTTTTATCAAATAAAAATAAGCAAACAATTCCAACAACCAATCTGAAGTAGACTAGAGCAAATGTTATTTTGAAATGTAAACAACAGAATGTCAAAAGGTTGATCTATGTCATTTGTTACTAGATTTGTTACTAATTTGTTACTAGATTCTCTCATAAGCTAAAGGTTGATAGCCCCTAACTTGAGTGATAAAGGACATTGAAGGAGTTGAGTTGGGATTTCAGTGACCTCCAGGTATACCAGATAATCATGAATCTTTTCCTCAGAAAAACAACAAGCCATAATGAATGATCTGAGTTCATCCTGCCTTGACCAAAATTGTCCCATGGATGAAAACCACTGTGAGCTTGCAGATAGCAATACTGCAAGGTCAAGAAATGAGATTTGTGCATTTAGCTGTGTGAAGACTGGGGACAAGAGGCAAATAGGAGCATCTTAAGTGGAATAGCAAATATTTACCAAGTAGCTACCAAGTCAAGGTCACTATGAAGTTGAACTATTATGAAAATGATACAACTAAGGACTATATTCAAATAAGGATGACTGAAAACAACAGAAGTCAACAAAGAGAAAATTTTTTAATTGAATTGAATTTAGAAATTCTTGGCTGAAAATATCAATAAACAATACAATGATAAGCTTCCAATCGTGTGTGTGTGTGTGTGTGTGTGTGTGTGTGTGTGTGTGTGTGTGTGTGTGTATACATGACAGGACAGGAAAGAGATTCATTTATAAAGAGTTTTGTTTAGCACTCACTATAATCCAAATCCACCAAAAGCTACACACGTGACTTTGGTGTTCAAACTCAGTTCCATTTAATTTCCATTTTAATTGGAGACGGCACACTACAGAACAAAAAAGATGATATGCCATCAGAAAAGTTATTAATTCCAGGAGTAAGGAAGATAATGTTTGTATTTGCCAGAGAAGAGGCAATTAAAGTGAGATTATGATTGAAGGGGATAAGAGGCAAGGCATACAAAAGAGAAGCATTAAGAAGATTCAGAATCATAGTAGCAAGAAGGAGTACATGGCATTGTGATAGGTTATGATAAAAGTTTTGAAAATTGTCAACGCATGTCATCTAATTTGTCCTAAATGATGATATTATTCACTTCAATAAATAATTATACAGTAAATATATCATTCCAGCAGATGAACTGATTAATATGTCAGAAGCTCTATACTGAAAGATGTATGGGGTAATAAATCTGTAGCATTATAGTATTGATGATTTTGAGAAAAATATATCAAAATCTGTAATGAAAACAGTAATAACTGTTGATAGCACTTGGAATTTACCAAATACATATTCTATCCCACTTTATTATCACTTTGGAATTTAGCTTGTTCTTTTACTGGAGAAGGTTTTCTTATTTACAGATGGATATTTGACAAAAAAAATCTGTTCAGATCTAAAATATAGATGCCTATAACTATTGAGTCACACACATTAAATAGCACATTCTGTGCCATAACAGACTTGTCTATGGAGGATTGAAGCAGTTTACTTTTACAATTTGTCTATTCCAAATGTCAAAAAATAAGCAAAATATTAAACACATCAATGTATATGGGAGTAGATTCTGAGGCTCAATTTTGTCTTCAAAGTGAAGCTGCTTTCCTATCTTTAGACTTTCTTCTCAGAAAGGCTTTCATCTCTTGTTGACCATTAAACACAAGAATTAAAAATGCATTTTTATCTAATCTAAAGAAACCAAAATTTTAGTCATGTATCCATATTCAGAACTTGTATATAGAAATATTGCTTTATAGAGAATCTTAGGTCATTCAGTTATCCAAAGAGAGACAGGATTTATCACCTTAGACACACACACACATGCATGCACGTATGCACACACACACACACACACACACACACACACACACACACACACACACAGTTAATAACTATATGCTGGTGTGATGGCTATTCTTAGTTGCCAAATTGACTACATCTGTAATTAACTAAATCCAGAAATGGAGAATACATCTATGAGAATTGGTTGCTTAAATTTGAAGTAGGTAGTTCCACTTCTAATCTGGATTTTGAGGCAGGAAGAGGCATGCTGTTAATATGGGCCACACTTTAATATGCCCATATAAGACATGGAAGTAAAAAAGCATTTGCTCTTTGCCTGCTTGTTCTTGCTTTGCTAACAAGTCCATTTCTTCACTGGCTCTAAAGCCTACTTCTTCTGGATTTCAGAGTCTATTAAAGACCAGCTAAGATATCCAACCTCCTATGCTAAGTATCTACTGGATTAATAGACTTTCTTTTCATAGTCAGTTATTGTTGGGATAGCTGCCTGTAAGTCATTCTAATAAATCATATCACCCCTTTAAAGACAGAAAGACAGACAGATAGATAAAGATAGATGATAAATAGATGATATAGATAGATGATAGAGACTCATTTTAAGTTTTATTTCTCTAGAGAACCTTGACTCAACTGCTAGAGAAAGAAATCATTTCTCTCAGGGAAATACATTCCACTTTATGTAATTTTGTGAAACATTTCTAATGGTTCCAATAAATCTCTTCCACACCCTTCTTTGTAGTAGCAGTGCTTTTCTTTTCTTCTTTTCTTTTCCATTAATTGATTTATTTAATCACTTTACAACTTGATCTCAGACCTTCCCTTCTCTCTTCTCATCTCACCTCCACATACCCCCCCCATCATCCCCCTCTCCTTGTGTACCAACCCTGGCACATCAAGTAGCAGCAGGACTAAGCGCCTCCTCTCCCACTGACGCCAGACAAGGCAGTCCAGCTAAGGGAAAGGACCCAAAAGCAAGCAACAGAGTCAGAGACAAACCTACCTCCAATTGTTAGGGGCCCCATGTGAAGAACAAGCTATACATCTGCTACATATTTTTAGGAGGCCTAGGTCCAGCAAATGCATGCTTGTTGGTTGGGGGTTCAGTCTATGTGTACCGCCATGGGCCCAGGTTAGTAGTTTACAGTGTAATCTTCTTGTGGTGCCCTTGACCCTTCTGGTTCCTTCAATCCTCCCCTCTACCCTCTACCTGACTCTTTAAAAAAAAACTCTCCTAGCTCCACTTATTGTTTGATTGTGGATCTCTGCATCTGTTTCCATCTGGTTTTCTTTATTTTTATGTTTATTATTTCAATTTACGTCTCCATCACAGGTCTCCTCCCTCCACCCCTCCTGAGCTACCCTCTCCCCCTTCTCCTACCAATCATACTCCTCCAGTGTGGGGCACCCTACATATCAGCCCCTTCAGATCAGCAGCCATATGTAAACTAAGAGCTTCCTCTTGCACTGGGAGCCTACATGGCAACTCCACTAGGGCAAAGTGTCCCACTAACAAGTAACAAACTCTATGTACCTGTTCCTTTCAGTCTATTGGTTATAGGACAGTTATCCTGTACTATATGGCTAAAAAACAGTTATAAGTGAATAGATGCCATGTGCATCTTTCTGGGTCTGGGTTAGCTCACTCAGGATGAGCTTTTCTAGTTCCGTCCATTTGGCAGAAAATTGCATGATTTCCTTGTTTCTGATGGCTGAGTAGTATTCCATTGTATATATGTACAACAGCTTTTTTATGTTGAGGTACATCTGACTTGTTTACAGTTTCTAGCTATTACAAATAATGTTGCTATGAACAGAGTTTAGGAAATGCCCTTTTGGTTTGGTGAGGAATCCTTTGGATGTATACCCAGGAGTGGTAAGGCTGGGTCTTGAGGTAGAGCTATTTCAAGTTTTCTAAGAGTTTGCTAGACTGATTTCCACAGAAGTTCTGTAAGTTTGCACTCCCACCAACAATGGAGGAGTGTTCCTCTTCCTCCACAACTTCACCAGAATGTGCTGTCATTTGAGTTTTTGATCTTAGCCATTCTGACAGATGTGAGATGGAACCTCAGAGTCGTCTTGAGTTGCATTTCTATGATGATTAAGAATGTGGGGCATTTCTTCATGTGTCTCTTGGTCATTAGAGATTCCTCTTTTGTGAATTCTTGGTTTAGCTTTCTTGGTCATTAGAGATTCCTCTTTTGTGAATTCTTGGTTTAGCTCTGTTCCCCGTTTTTTGATTGGATTATTTGGTTTCTTGGTGTTTAATTTCTTGAGTTCTTTGTACATTTTAGATATTAGCCCTCTGATGGATGTGAGATTGGTAAAGATCTTTTTCTAATCTGTAGGTTGTCTTTTTTGTTCTAATAATAGTGTCCTTTGCCTTACAGAAGCTTTTCAGTTTCATGAGGTCTCATTCATTGATTGTTGGTCTTAGAGCCTGAGCTATTGGTATTCGACAAAGGAAGTTGTTACCTGTGCCAATGAGTTCAAGGGTTTTCCCCACTTTCTCTTCTATTAGATTTATGCCAGGCTTTATGTTAAGGTTTTTGATCCACTTGGACATGAGTTTTGTGCAAGGTGATAAACATGGGTCTCTTTGCATTCGTTTACATATCAACACCCAGTTAGACCAGTACCATTTGTTGAAGATACTGTCCTTTTTCCATTATATGGCTTTGGGTTCTTTGTCAAAAATTAAGTGACCATAGGTGTTTGGGTTTATTTCTGGGTCTTCATTTCAACTCCATTGATCAAACGGTCTGCTTCTATACCAGTACCATGCTGTTTTAATTACTACTGCTCTGTAGTATAGCTTGAAATCGGGGATGGTGATACCTCCAGATTTTTTTTTTTTTTTTTTTTTTTTTGTACAGAATTGATTTAGCTATTCTGGGTTTTTTGTTATTCCATATGAAGTTGAGAATTGTTCGTTCAAGGTCTGTAAAAAATAGTGTTGGTATTCTGATAGGAATTGCATTGAATATGCTTATTGCTTGTGGTAGGATGGCCATTTTTATTATGTTGATTCTACCTATCCATGAGCATCCATCTTATGATGTCCTCTTCAATTCCTTTCTTCAAGGACATGAAGTTCTTGTCATACAATTCTCTCATTTGCTTGATTAGAGTTACCACCAGGTATTTTATGTTGTTTGTGGCTATTGTGAAGGCTGTGGGTTCCCTGATTTCTTTCTCATCCCATTAACTTCTGTATAAAGAAGTGATACTGATTTTTTAAATTCAATTTTGTATCAAGCCACCTTGTTGAAGGGGTTTTTCAGTTGTAGGAGTTCTCTGGTAGAATTTTTAGTGTCACTTATGAATACTATCATATCATCTGTGAATAAGGATCCTTTAATTTCTTCCTTTCCAATTTTTATCCCCTTGATCTCCTTTAGTTGTCTTATTATTCTAGCTAGCACTCTAAGTACTATGCTGAAGAGATATGGGGAGAGTAGGCATCCTTGCCTCGTCCCTGATTTTAGGGGGAATGCTTTAAGTTTCTCTCCATTTAATTTGATATTGGCTACTAGGTTGCTGTATATTGCCTTTATTATTTCTCGGTATGATCCTTGTATACCAGCTATCTCCAAGACTTTTAGCATGAAGTGGTGTTGGATTTTGTCAAATGCTTTTTCAGCATCTAGCGAGATGATCATGTGATTTTTTTTTCTTTCACCTTATTTATATGGTGGGTTACGTTGATGGATTTCATTATATTGAACCACTCCTGGGTGGTTGAACCACCCCATCACATTCCTGGGATTAAGCTTACTTGATCATGGTTTATGATACTTTGATGTGTTGTTGGATTCAGTTTGCAATTATTTTATTGAGTATTTTCATGTCTATGTTCATGAGGGAAATTGGTCTGAAATTTTCTTTCATTGTTGGATCTTTGTGTGGTTTACGTATCAGGATGACAGTGGCCTCATTGAATGAGTTTGGTAGTGTTCCTTCTGTTTCTGTTTTGTGGAAGCACTTGAAGAGTATTGGTATTAGCTCTTCTTTGAAGGTCTGGTAGAATTCTGTGCTGAAATCATCTGGCCCTTGGCTTTTTGTGTTAGGGAGATTATAATGACCGTTTCTATTTCCTTTGGGGTTATAGGACTGTTTATTTTGTTAACCTGATTTTGATTTAACATTGGTAGGTGAAATCTATCAAGAAAATTGTCCATTTCTATTACATTTTCAAATTTTGTTGAGTACAGATTTTTTAAGTAAGAACTAAAGATTCTTTGGATTTCCTTCATGTCTGTTGCTACTTCTCCCTTTTCATTTCTGATTTTGTTGATTTGTGTATATTCCCTCTGCATTTTAGCTAGTTTGGCTAAGCATTTATCTATTTTGTTGATTTTCTCAAATAACCAACTCTTGGTTTCTTTGATTCTTTCTATTGTTCTGTTTGTTTCTAATGTATTGATAGTAAGTCTTTTATTTCCTTCTTTATTTGTTCCCTGACCCACTCATTGAGTAGAGAGTTGTTCAGTTTCCATGAATATGTAGTTTTGGGTTTTTTTTTCTGTTATTTCTGTTGTTGTTGAAGTCCAGCTTTAATCCATCATGGTCTGATAAGATACATGAGGTTATTTCAATTTTCTTATATCTGTTGAGGGTTGCTTTATGTCTGACTATATGATCAATTTTAGAGAAGATTCCAAGCAATGCTGGAAAAAAAACTATATTCTTTTGTGTTTGGAAAAACGTACTGTAGATATCTGTTAGGTCCATTTGGTTCATGACCTCTGTTAGTCTCATTATTTCTTTGTTTGGTTTCTGTCTCAATTACCAATTGATATGAGTGGGGTGTTGAAGTCTCCCACTATTAATGTGTGGGGATCGATATGTGGTTGAAGCTTTAGTATAGTTTCTTTTACAAATGTGGGTACCTATGTATTTGAGGGTATAGATATTCAGTATTGAAATGTTATTGTGATGAATTTTTCCTTTGACTATGTAGTGTCCTTCTCTATCTTATTTTATTAATTTCAGTTGAAAGTCTATATTATTTGATATTATGATGACTACTTCAATTTCCTTCCTGGGACTGTTTGCTTGGAAAACCTTTTCTTACCCATTTACTCTGAGGTAGAGTCTGTTTTTGTTAGTGAGATGTATTTCTTCTATGCAGCAAAATGAGTGGCTTTTGTTTACAGATCCGTTCTGTAAGCCTTTGACTTTTTATTGGGGTGCTGAGTCCATTGATGTGTAGAGATATTAATGACAATAGGTTGTTATTTCCTGTTATTTTTATGTAGGTGGTTTGTGTGTTTGTGTGTTTCTTTTGGTTTATCTGCAGTGGAGATTTTTGTTTCCTGTGTTTGTGAAACCATCTGTAGATATCTGTTAGGTCCATTTGGTTCATGACCCAATGGTGAAGTTTTCTTCTCTGGGTTGGAATTTTCCTTCTAGGATCTTCTGCAGAGCTGGATTTGTGGATAGATATTATTTAAATTTGGTTTTGTCATGGAATATCTTGTTTTCTCCGTCTATGGTGGTAGAAAATTTTGCTGGGTATAGTAGTCTGGGCTGGCACCTATGTTCTCTTAGGGCTTGTAGGACACCTTCCCAGGCCCTCCTGGCTTTTAGAGTTTCTGAGAAGTCAGGTGTAATTCTGATGGTTTTGCCATTATACATTACTTTACCTTTTTCTCTTACAGCTTATAATATTCTTTCTTTGTTCTGTACATTTGGAGTTTCAGTTATTATGTGGTGAAAGGAATTTCTTTTCTGGTCTAATCTATTTGGTATTCTGTAAACCTCTTGAAATTTTACTGGCATCTCTTTCTTTAGGCTTGCAAAATTTTCTTCTATGATATTTTTTAATAATTTATTTTTTATTTCTTCAAGTTACATCTCAATCACAATCCCCTCCCTACTCCCCCCTCCAGTCCCACCCTTCCACCCTCTTCCCCCTCAACCCTCCCATCCTCTTCCCCTTTTTTTTTTTTTTTTTTTTTAGTTTAAGGCATTGAAGATGTTTCCTGGACCTTGGAGTTGGGAGTCTTCTCTTTCATCTATGCATATAATTCTTAGGTTCCGTCTTTTCATTGAGTCATTGATTTCTTGGATGTTGTGGGTGAGTAATTTTTTAGATTTATCATTTTCTTGGGTGGTTGTACTGATTTCTTCAATTGAGTCTTCCTTGCCTGAGATTTTATCTTCCATCTCTTGTATTCTATTTGTGATCCTCATGTCTGTAGTTCCTATTCTGTTTCCTTGGTTTTCCTCCTCCAAAATTGGTTCTGCATATGTTTTCTTTATTGCTTCCATTTCCAGTTTCAAGTTTTGAATTGTTTTATCCATATTCTGCTCCAATTTTGTTTTTGCCTGAAAATCTTTCATAGCCTTGTCTCTTTCTCACTCTTGTTTGAGTGAGTTAGCTTGGTGGTCTCTAATGGAATTCTTCACTTTTTTCATTTGTAAAATTGTGATTTCTTTAAATTATTTCAGGGATTTATTTTCTTCTTGTAAGTCCTCTATCATTTTCATAAGTATATATTTGTCATCATTTTCATGTGTTTCAGCTGTGGTGAGATGGTCAGGGGTTTCTGCACTAGTGTAGCTGAATTTTGTTGGAGTCATATTTCCCTGACTTTTATTAGTTCTGTTCTTTTGCTGGCCTTTAGCCATCTGGTTGTCCTTAGGTGTTTATTCCTGGTGCCTTCTGGACTTGGTGCCATGGAAGGAGCTTTGGTATAGGGGCAGTATAATCTTGTTGATCTGTAGCTCTCCACAGGCTGGATGGGACCTTGTGTTGGGGGCTGGTTCTCAGTGGGCCACTCACAGCTCACCCCTTCCTGTTGAGTACCAACTAGGTACTCAGGTCAGGGGTTGGGGTGGGATCCAGCTGGTCTTCTTAGTGATGTCGGTGGGGGTTGTCAGGCCACAGACTGTAGGCTAGAGCTACAGTACCCCTGCAGCTTATGCGTCAAGACCATGATTATGGACCTCCCATACTGCTCTCAGGGGGCTCTAAGATTCGATGTACACCTTACAGCCAGAAGCACTGTGATCTGATACAGCCCATGTCACCCCGGCAGTGAGCAATGTCCGGGTTTGTTTCATTGCTCCTGGGACAGAGTTGTCTGTGTTATTGTCTAGGTGTGTTCAGCTGACGACCAAGGCAGGTGTCAGCAGGGAGTTTTGATGTGGAGTTCACACCCTGTCCACAGTGCTTGGTTTTGGGGAAGATCAGCAGCGTTTTCTGGCCAGAATCCCTGTGCTCCAGTCCAGCCTGCCTGATCTGGCAGGGCTTCTGGTAGTTTCCCTGTAGCAAGGTGTCAGGACTGTTATCAGGATCGTGGTCATGGTCCTCCCAGGGTGCTTTCAGTGGGATCTCAATTTCAACCTGTGACTCTCAGTCAGAAGCTCTGTGGTCCAGTGCCGCTCACTCACTGGGGCAGCACACAATGGTCCAGAACTGCTTTACTGCTCCAGACCGAGATCTAGATGCTGTAGACTGAGACTGTAGACTGAGTGCCCTGTCAAGGTGGGCATGGGCAGGGAGTTCCAATATGGAGTTCACAATGTGTGTATAGCACTGGACTCAGGGGAAGTTCAGCTGCCTTTTCCCTGTCAGAAGTGCTGTGTTCCAGAGCAGCCTGTCTGGGTTGGTGGGGTTTCTAGCAGTTTCCCTGTAGGTAGGGTGTCAGGACTGTGGTTATGGTCTTTCCAATCTACTCTCGGATGAGTCTCAGGGTCAACCTGTGCCTTTGAGATTGAAGCTCTGTGAACCAGTGCAACCCTGTTGCTCAGGCTGCACACAATGGTCCAGAACTGGTTTACTGCTCTAGGCTGAGATGTAGATGCTGTACCCTGAGTGCTCAGCAGAGTGCCCAGCCGAGGGGCCAGGAAGTTCCAATATGTAGTCTATATCCTGTCCACAGAAGGTATGTGCTCAGGGAAGCTCAGAGCCTGCTAGTACGATTCCTCAGTTCCAGGTCAGCCAGATGCTGCCATGTTGAAAATCCCAGGGAGAATCGCTCTCAGTCTTCTTACTCTAGTGGCTCTGCTAGTCTTCTTTTGGGTGCCAGAATGCATGCAGGTAAGCTGTGGACTCAGAAAACTGAGGAGGGCCTCTGTTTGGAGGCTGAAGCCACCAGCTGGCATCCTGAAAATATCCAATCTGACAGCTCTTCCACTGCAGCGGGAAGTGCTCTATCTCCTGTGCCTGATGTCTCTGTTCTTCCAGTGTCTATATGTCCAATACAGAGTTATTTATTGTCCCTGTCTTTACTGGGCAAGCCCATATAGGCTTGCACCTCTCAAACTGCCATTCAGTAAGAGTATATCTCTACGATGGTCCAGTTGGTCTTCCTGAGAATCAGAATGTGTCCACACTTATTGCTGCCATCTTGCTGAGTGTCTCCATCTGCTTTTCAATTATATAGTACAGTGTGTGTGTGTGTGTGTGTGTGTGTGTGTGTGTGTGTGTTTGCACACATGCATATAACATACACAACTTCTAGAATAACAATGCTGGAAGCCTTAATACCAATATTTGAAGTAATGCTTTATAAATAGTAAGAGGAAAATAATCTTCAAACCTATAAGAGTGTAACTTGCCAAATGGCAATCAAATATGCAGATATTGTAAGAATATATGAATTCAGTTAAGGGACACCATTTAGAAGAATCACTTTAATAAAATGAAAGTGGAAACCATGAAAATTCAAGAAATAAAATAGAGGCATCAGAAGAGCCAATATAGATCCAAGCATGGTGTGTAGTCTGTAAGCAGAGCTACTCCAGGGGCAGAAACTGGAGAATCACAAATAAAGTCAAGGAAAATTCCTGGTTGTTGTTGTAAAGAAAAGTTGTAATAGAATTATTTCACACACACACAACCACACATATTTATATTTGCTAGACAAACATGTTTATACATGAGTTTTATGTGAATCCAGAAGAGATGCTTTTTAAAAATGAAATCAATTACTGTATGATTGGATGTCTTGGGACAGTGAGATGTGTTAGTTCTCTTAGAAAGGCTAGATATAAAATGAAAGAAATTATCACCTCTAGGTATAAAAAGATACTATAGTAATGGAATTACAACAAGCATACACCATGTAGAACAGATCTGAGTAATATTTAGGTCATTAAAGTAACAACATCAACTACTGATTTTGTAAATAATAATGCTATAAAAAATTCAGTGTCTCCAACAAAATATGTCACAGAAAAACAGCAATGGGACCACTTGAACAGTTGTGGCTATGCTCTTTTTTTGATGCGGAATACAAATTATTGCTTCTCACTTCAAAACTACTGAATCAGAAACACTAAGAAAAAAAAATCTATGGATCTATGCTTCCCCAGCCTAGCCCATCCTGGTGAATGCTACCTCCTGAAAGCTTTTACTGTTACCTTCTCCACAGAGTGTGATTATAGGTCATGAAGGCAATTGTAAAAGATGAACAGTCCTTTTCCAATGTAATATTAATGAAAGACAGAAAATGTAAAACAGTAATATAAGAAGATTATTCTTTTCAATGATTTATTTATTTTTATTTTATGTGCATTGATGTTTTGTCTGCATGTATGTCTGTGTGAGGATTCCAGGATTCCCCAGGAACTGGAGTTACAGACAGCTGAGAGCTTCCATGTGGATGCTGGGAATTGAAGGCAGACCCTCTGGATGAACACCCAGTGCTCTTAACTGCTGTGTTATCACTCCAGCTCCAATATAAGAGGATCTTAAGACATATGTAAGTGAACCTATAATGGAAGAAGAATTTACTAAAAGCATGTTGTTGTTTTGTTTTACAAAATAAAGAGCAGGGAATATGGCACAAAGAGCAAGTTATTCTATGACTCTTTCAGTTCTCAAATTACAATGTACATTTTAAGGTATGTAAGTGTTAGTTGATAAATGAAAATATTAAACCATCAAGTAATAAGATCAGGGAGGGAATAGATAGTTTTAAAGAAAGCCAAGAGAGCTTAATACATATTTGTGCAAACAAACTGTATTCCACATAATATACAACATATACTAGCTTCAACTTTTGCATAATTTTATGGGTTTCAGAAGCATACAAATTTTCTTCCTATGCACATATTTCCTGAAAATGGGATGTAACTTCTGAAAACTAGGTGACAAGTTCAGAATTGCTAAGATAGAGACAGTAAAGAAACTATGTGACTAGTGTTATGAATGAACTAGAAAGGATAAAAATCAACTATTATTGTTGGAACTTTATTTTGATGTATGTGTATTACAGTGTGTTTTTGTGTATGTACACATGTATTAGGGTCGCTGTAGAAGTCAAAAGGTATTGAATCTCCCAAACCTAGAGTTAAGACAGTTCTGTTCCAATCTCTGTGGGTACTAGAAACTAAACTGGGCCCTCTGCAGAGCAACAAGTGCTCTTAGCTATGGAGTCATCTATTTTCCTGACCCCTTGGACAGTTGTTGTGAAGGAAAAGAAAAAAATGAATCAAATACATCCATGATAATGGAGCTTGGGGAATTAGAGGAGTAACAACTCTGAGGACTGAAAATACAAAAAATATTCAAAGGTGTAGTATGAAAAGAATCAAAAACTAGGACTATAAATTTGTTAGATATATATCTTTCCAGGAGTGGCAGTGAAAACCAAAGGGTGGACTAATTTTTGATGAGAAGGAAAGGTTTCCTTGAGATGCTCGAACTGTTGATAAGGTGGGTTGTTCCCTGTTAGGCTGTGACTGAGCAGTTGGCATTGTGAGGACAATCTTTTGCTCCTTTGGGACAAGAGCTGCTTAGTGTCTGATATTATAAAGCCAACCTGAAACAGTGATTTGCATCTTATTTTTGTTAATTTTAAAATTTTTAAATATTTATTTATTACTTCAGGTTATATCTCCATCACAGTGTACTCTTTCCACCCCTCCCAGTCCTGCGCTCCTACCCTCTACCCATATCCCTTCCATCGCACTTCTCTGGAGTGGAGTGTCCCTACATAACAGTCCCCCACCCAAGTTCAACAATCATATGAGGGCCAAGAGCCTCCTCATACACTGGGGACCTACAAGGCAGCACCACTAGGGAAAAGTGTCTCATTGACAGGAAAAAAAAAAGTCTATGTTCATGTTCACTTTGGTGCATTTGTTGTAGCATAGTTATCCTGTACTATATGGCTAAAATCCGACTATAAGTGAATAGATGCCATGTGCATCCTTCTGAGTCTGGGTTAGCTCACTCAGGATGAGCTTCTCTAGTTCCATCCATTTGCTGAAAATTTCATGATTTCATTGTTTCTGATAGCTGAGTAGTATTTCTTCGTGTAGATATACCACAGTTTTTTTTTAAACATTTATTTATTTATTTATTTATTTATTTATTTATTTATTATGTATACAGTATTTGCTCTACATATATGCCCGGGCAGATCTCAATGTAGATGGCTGTGAGCCACCTTGTGGTTGCTGGGAATTGAACTCAGGACCTTGGGAAGAACAGCCAGTGCTCTTAACCTCTGAGCCACCTCTTCAGCCCCATATACCACAGTTTTTTTAAACCATTCTTCGGTTGAGGGACATCTGGGTTGTTTCCAGTTTCTAGCTATTATAAATAAGGCTGTTATGAACATAGATGAGGAAACTTCCTTGTGATTTGGTGAGGAATCATTTGAATGTATACCCAGAAGTGGTATGGCTGGGTCCTGAGGTAGTGCTATTCCAAGATTTCTAAGATATCGCCAGACTGACCTCCATAGTGGTTACACAAACCTGCACTCCCACCAGCATGGAGGAGAGTTCCCCTTTCTCCACAACCTTGCCAGCATGTGCTGTCATTTGAGTTTTTGATCTTAGCCATTCTGAAAGGTGTGAGATGGAATCTCAGAGTCATCTTGAATTGCATTTCTCTGATGATTAGGATGCTGAGCATTTCTTCAAGTGTCTCTCAGCCATTAGGAATTCCTCCTTTGTGAATTCTCTGTTTAGCTCTGTTCCCCATTTTTTGATTGGATTATTTGGTTTCTTGGCATTTAATTTCTTGAGTTTTTTATAAATTTTTGATATTAGCCCTCTGTCAGATGTGGGGTTGGTGAAGATTATTTCCCAATCTGTAGGCTGCTGTTTTGTTCGAATGACAAATGTCTTTTGCCTTACAGAAGCTTTTCAGTTTCATGAGGTTCCATTTATTGATTGTTGGTCTTAGATCCTGAGCTGTTGGTGTGCTGTTCAGGAAGTTGTCACCTGTGCCAATGAGTTCTAGGATTTTCCCCACTTTCTCTTCTAATATATTTAGTGTGTCCAGCCTTATGTTAAGGTCTTTGATCCGCTTGGACTTAAGTGTTGTACAAGGTGATAAGTATGGGTCTAATTTCATTCTTTTACATGTGGACATCCAGTTGGACCAGCAACATTTGTTGAAGATGCTGTCCTTTTTGATTGTATGGGTTTGGCTTCTTTGCCAAAAATTAAGTGACCATAAGTCTGTGGATTCATTTCTGGGTCTTCAATTCAATTCCATTGATCCACTGGTCTGTTTCTATACAAGTACCATGCTATGATTTACATTTTCATGATTGCTTGACTAGTAACTAAACAGAATGTTTTCACATCTATGCAAATGAATTGATTAACCAGTCTCACATCCCAGATGACCTCTGTTTTGTATTCTGCCTTCACATAGACTTTTGATTTATCAGAAGACTTAACTGTGTACAGTATTTGGCCTTACATAGAGCAGGGTGAATTTTAATGAAAATAATTTATCATCTTCAAGAGTTAGCCAATACATGTCCAAGTCAAGTCTGTTAGTCGTGCAAAGTTTGGCATGTTTCAGTGGTATTACAACTACTTCTAGACAAAGGACTTTGAATTCAACAGAAAGAAAACATTGGCAACACAATGGAAATGCTTGACAATAGTATTAGTTGGTCACAAAAGTGATAATACACTCTGAGTATTTGACTCTCCACATTCTAATGATAATGCTCATAGTAATAATAATTACTTATTGAGTTCCTAGAGTGTATGAGATTCTATTTCAGGAGTTTTGATATATCCTCATTGATTTTCTCTAAGATTCATCCACGTAGTTCTACTTACACCTACAAAACTTGAAGATAGGATATCCTTCAACATAGAGTATACAAAGGGCCACATGGGTAGTATGCACAGGAGCATATACTCTAACTGAAGTCTCCTCTTCAGAGTTAATATTTTTACAAAATTATATTGTTATTGGCTATATTTAAGCTTAGCTTCTTATTGTTGGCATTGTATATAATAACCAAATTAAGCAAATATGGTATTATGAATCTACTACATAAAACTTTGGGGAACTATATGGGTTTTTTTTTTTTAAACACTCTACCTTGAAAGAAGATTTTTAAATCAAATTCATATGACAACTTTTCATATATGTTTACACATACATATTAAAGTTTTGGGAATTTTACTATTATTTTTATTTTTTGAAAATTTCATGCATGCATACAGTAAGTTTTGATTAAATCCACCTCCTGGCCTCTCCTCTCTAGTTTTTCCCTTATCCTTCTGTATCAGTCATTGTTCCATTGCTGTGAAGAAACACCATGATCATGGTAACTCTTATAAAAGAAAACATTTAATTTCGGTTTGCATGCAGTTTTAGTGGTTTAATCCATTATGATCATGGCAGGGAGCATGGTGGCACACAGACAGACATGGTGTTTAAGGGGCTAAGAGTTCTACATCCAGACCCACAGCCAGGAGGAAGAGAGAGATACTGAGACTGACTTTGGCTTTTGAAATCCCCAAAACCATCCCTAGTGACACACTTTCTCCAACAAAGTTATACACACTCCACAAGGCCACAACTTCTAATCCCGTTCAAGTAGTACCACTGCCCAATGACCAAACATCCAAATATATATGGTCCAATCAGAGACATTCATATTCAAACCACCACACCTCCCTCACTATATTTCTCTCCTAACTACATATGCTCTTTTGTAAACACACTGATTCACCTTAGTGCTTCCAGTGTGTGCACTGGTGGAGGACCATCTAAGTCTCAGGGGGCTGCCTTGAAGAAAATTGATTCTCCTTCTAGTAGTCACCAGTTGCAAATAACTTCTTGACTCAAGATGGAATATTTTGAAATGTCTACCCAAACCCATGCTGGAATTTTAACTGGCTTGTTCTTGGGCAGGTTCTATGCATGAAGTAAACAATGTGAGTTCATGTATGGAAAGGCCTTGTTATATCCACCTAGATACAAGATTCATATAGAGAGGACCAAAAATAAACTCCCTATATTATTAAAAAAAAAACAGAAAAGGCAATGATATTGAAACCTTGAAGAGATAAGGGTCAAATAATCTTCAAAGATGGGACCATTAAATAACAACAACAAAAACTTATTTGACAGAAACTTTTAAAGTTTGAAGTCTGGAAAAGGTGTCATGCTAGTTCTGAAAAACCACAACATAAACCAAGACTAATTTACCCAAAAATATTATCTATTACAATAGAAGGAGAAACAAAAACTTGCAGTTTAAAAATAGATTAAATCAATCTATGAGAACGAAGATAGCTTTACAGAGGATATTGGAAGGAATATTTAACACTGAACAGAAAGATAAGCATACCCAAGATGTCATGAGGAATAAATAAATATTTCTAGAACACTTAATCAAAAGATATCTAAAGAAACACCACAAAACCATGGAATAAAAAAACACACAATATAAACTTAACTTTCAGCAATAATTCCTAATATTAGAAGCCTCAATTCCCTCTAATAAAAAGATACAGAGTAGCAGATTAGATTAGAGAACAGCTTCCATATTTTTACTGCCTCTATCCAAACATGCCTCACCATCAATGATGCACATCACCTTAGAGTGAAACAATAAAAAAATTATCCTACAAAAAAGAAACAAGCAGATGTAGCTATTATAATATCTGACAAAATAGATTTCAAACCAATACTAGTCAGAATAAATAATTCATGATTGACTTCATATTCATTAAAGGAACAATCCACCAAAGGACAGCACAACCTTAAGCATATATACACCAAGCATGGAGGATTACATCACTACTTCTAAAGCCACATGATGAACCCAAAACAGTGAAAGTAGATGATATAATGTTCACCAACAAATAGGTAATCTACACCACACACACACACACACACACAATAAACACTAAACAAAGAAACATTTAGATTAAGTGAACCTCACAGACATCTATAAAGCATTCCACCCAAACATTAATATGCATTCTTTTTTGGTAGCCTATGGATCTTTCTCAGAAATAAATGACACATTGAAACTCAAAACAAGTCTCCACAAATTTGGCACAAATTTTGTAGCATCATGTGTTCTATCTGGCCACATTGGAACAAACCTAGAAAGCAACAGCAATAGAAACTATAGGAAGAACATAAACTAAGAGAGACTAACCAACCTACTATACATGATAATTGGGGCAAAGGAGAAATTAAGAAGGAACTTAAAAAAATTCTTAAAATTGAATGAAAATGAAAAGATGACATGTTAAAATCTGTGAGACACATGAAGGTAGTTCTAAAAGAAAATGCCTACATCAAAAATTGAAAGATCCCAAATTAATAATTTAATGATGTACCTAAAGTCTTTGACAACCAACACACCAAAGGGAACATGGACATAGACTTTTTAATTTTTATTTTTTAGTTTTAATTTTAATTTTTTTCTATTTTTTACTCTTTTTTATCTGCTTGTCTGCTTATTTGTTTGTTTGTTTTTTAGTTCTTTCTCCCAGGCAATGAGAAACTTTTCACTGGTGGTACTGCCTCATAGACCCCCAATGTATGAGGAGGCTCTTGGCCCTCATACGACCTCTCAACTGAGATGAGGGACTGTTATATAGGGACACTCCACCCCAGAAAAATGGGATGGAAGGGTTAGGGGGTAAAGAAAAAAAATGAAATGTGAAGTTTCAGCCTTTTGCTACTAATTGTCATAAACTGTTCAGGATAATTAAGAAATGCAAACTAATAGTTATGCAAGCCGGTCACTGTGTTAGGTACTACGACAGTCTATTATAGTTACTTTCTAAGCTAATCAGAAATAAAGTTGCTAAGAGACAAGCAACATCTGCTTATCCTAATTTAAAAGATAAATAGGGCCTCTTCAAAAACCTCAAGAGATCTGCAGAATATGGCATTCAAAGATGTTTTCATAACTTTAGATTCTTTTTATATCGAGACATATCAACTCCTGACAGCATCCCCTATTTTACTCCAAGTAGAAGAAGAGCATCGAAGAATCTCCAGTGGGAGATGATTGAATCAGTCGCAAGCCTATCTCTTGGCAGGAAAAACTCCTTGCTCCAACTGTAGACAGAATGCTGTCCAAAAAGGACAAAGCTTGGAAGCAGGTAAGTCGACAGCCTAGCTCTGCCAAGTCAGGGTAGGCAAGTCCTTCATAACCCCTCCTCTACAATCAATGTCTGTCAGAGAAACGGGGCCAAACAACTGAAGATCGATGCTGTAATGTATGGAGAGAAAATGGGAACTGTCCAGGCAGCCACTGGTATGTCATTTCTTAGTTTTGGAAGCTGCAGGCCCTGCACTTCCTATATAATCAGATCTATTTATCCCTCTCAGGTCTCTGAGGTGGTTGAAGAATAGATAGCTAGAGTCTCATAATTAAATTTTGAGTTGTTTAGGAATCAAGAGAGTGTTATGGATCTAAGAAGATGTTTTTAAAATTGTGTTGCAAGTTAGTATGAAAGTTGAGTTAGATATAGAACTTTAAATCATGGGGATGGTTAGATAGTAGAATGTTAAAGTCAGGTGCCAAATACATATGGACAGGACATTGGGAATGTATGCTAACCCATAAAACTCTCATAACTCTGGCCTAATTACCTCTGTGTTTTGTATTGTATTTATTATTATAAGAGAAAGAGCCATTTGTTGGACTGAAAGGGGGAGCTGTTGTGGGAAATAAGATATACCTTAAACTTTTTTTTTTTTTTAAAGGGAGAGAATGGGGTGTTGAGGGTGGGAGGTTGGGACTGGAGAGGGGAATAGGGAGGGGATTGCGATTAAGATGTAACTTGAAGAAATGAAAAATAAAGTAAAAAAAAAAAAAAAAAAGCAAAAACACACAAAACCCTACAAAAGTAGACCAGAAGCATAACAGTTAGAACTTTACAAATGTTGCTTAATTGAAAAGTGAATAGATGTCTGAATTACTAGTTATTACTCCCTTCACATGCAAACAAAGTACACATGGCTAAACATAATACATATATATTAGCTGCTGAATATCATTTTATATAAAAGATGTTAAGTAAAATTAAAGCTGAAATACAGTTTTATAAATGTAGGTAAAACAGGAGAATATAACCTCATAGGGAAAATTGAAGTTCATTGTCATAGGATTTTTACCACAGTGACTCAAAAAGTAGAAGACATTGTTCTCTGTCAAGTATAGAGTCAAAAGCCAGGAGTAGAAGGAAAAATTAAGTGACAGGACAAGCTTAGCACATGGTAATGCCTTGAGTTCCATTTATAGCACTATAGTGTAGTGTGTGTGTGTGTGTGTGTGTGTGTGTGTGTGTGTGTGTGTGTGTGTCTGTGTTTAGGAAAAAAGGGAGAAAGAGAGACAGAATCAGAGAGAGCAAGAATTAGAGAGAGAAAAAGAGCCTAACCAACCAGAGTAAACTTACAATAATTGCCAAGGAGAATGTAGGACTTAGAATATTAGACTGTAAAATTAATATTTGTCAAGTAATATCACATGTTTGTAAGCTATATAAGTTTTAATATAATATATTATTTATTCTTTACAAGCATTCATAAACATGAGACTTTACTTAAAGTATACAAATACTTATATTAATACACTTAAGATGCTAGAACAGCTCAAAGATATTGGTAATACTTCCTGTTTGCAGGTTATTATTGGATATGTAAACAGAGTAGAAATGTATATTCTATAGAATGATTCAGGGAAAGACAGCTTGATGTTGCTGTCATTGTTTAAAACACCCTCTAGAAAGAAACTACAAAGGAAAACTATATGAATAATTATGGACATAGCCCCCATCATGTGGTTTCATGTTATCATCTCAGAAGATCACAATGTTACTTAAGTGTGAGGATGGCAGTAAATGGATTCTTGAAGGGACAACTATATTTCAGATATGGTACTCATTACAAAACAGGAAGATGAGTGTTTAAAGATAGCCATCCACCTCTGGTAAATGAAAGTACCATAAATATTTTTTTTCAATTAAGGTGGACAGTTATTGAATAATTTACCCAAAGACTCAAGGGTATGAACTAGGGGTAGGAGTTCTTAATGGAAAGTAGCTAGCACTCAGAAATCATGATCTACAATTTGAAATTGGCCTGTCACTTTTTTTCTAGTTAAAGTATTATTGGACAACAGCCATGTCAATTTATTTTAGTGTTCACCGTGTCTTCCATTAAACTAGAGTGGCAATATTTTTTAAATTTTAAGAAAAGAGAGTATGGTCATCAAAGTCTCTACCAGTTTTCTATCTGGCTCTTAACCAAAAATATTTGCTTACTGTGCAAGTTTTCAGTTACATCTAAAACAAATTTCCAAAAACTTGATGGCTTTAAGCAATAAAGATTTAGTATCTTATATTTAAAGAATTCAGAAATATGAAATGGATCTCACTACACTAAAGCCAATTTGTCAGGAGCTCCACATTGCTTCTTGAGGGTTCAAAAGTACTTGAGTTTTCCACTTTAAGAAATTTCTTTGGTTTTTAGTTTCTGCCTTTCAGAGTAGTTATAGTTACATCTTCCCCATGCTGCATCACTCTGATTTCCTCTTCCATTACCATTTTGACAGTGACTCTTCTGCCTTATTCAATTTAATACCCTTGTCAATGATGAGCAGGGTCAGATAATTCTCCATCCCAAAGTTAGCTGACAAACCACCTTAATTCATCTGTTGTCTTGATTTTCATTTGCCAGTTAATATGAAATATTCAACTTCTATAGTATCAGATATGAAGGTCTTTGGAATGTCATTATTCTGGCTCTTGAAGTAAGCCTTATTCTACACTCTAAACAGTTCATTATTTCCATTCTGTTCCTTTCTGTCCCTAAAAATATTAGGATTTCTTACACTCAGAACCATTGAAGCTCTGAAGCTGTGTTTCAAAGGAAATCTAAAAGATGAATTGGTATAAATATGTAAAAGTGTACTTCTCACCAGGCATGGTGGCACACACCTTTAATCCCAGCTCTAGAGAGGCAGAGGCAGGAGGATCTGTGAGTTCAAGGCCAGCCTGGTCTACAGAGTGAGTTCCAGGATAGCCAGGACTATTACACAGAGAAATCCTGTCTCAAAAAAAAAAACCCTAAAAAATGTACTTCTCATTAACAAAAATGTTTGGAGTCCAGATTATGGAGTGAACAAGATTTTAAAGAGCTTCATAAGTGACAACTTTGCCCTGTGTGACCCCATTTCTGCTCCAACAAGATGACATGTATTATCATGGACCCAGAAAAATGACCAAGCTGTAAATATAAGTGTTCAATTTCAGAAAAATATTTGTTCACAGAAAAAAGAAGGAGGTAGGTGGTTCGCAGAAAAACTACAGTAGACAATATATTACTTGAGTTTTCTTTATTTAAAGAGTCAAGGGGATAAACAGTATCTTTAGGATGGAAGAGATGGTTATGTTTACAAACCAAGAAAGAGTGAAGCCCTTTAGCAACTCTAAAATTCAAGCATCTCTCTCAGACACCAAACATTTTCACCAGTGCAGACCATACTAAAACAAACAACAACAAACACACACAAAAAAAAAAAAGAAAGAAAGAAAAGAAAAAATGGTCAACCATCACACACTATCGGCATCATAAGACAACTAAGTGCAGACAGCTTAACTAGTTGAAGGATCCTGGCTACAGCTTGTCCAAATACTCTGTAAATGGGACTAAAGACAATAAGACTAAGGAGGGGCTAGACCTCTGTGTTCCTAATGTATAGCTACAGGATTAAGATACAAAGCAATTGATTCTCTATTTGAGTAAACAAAGCCAGTAAATGCTGCAATTAATCTTTCTACCAGCAGATAGATATTGCAACCACAGGAACCAAGGTAAATATCAGAAACTTCTATGTGTTTTCTTTGTCTGTTAGAGTCTGAAATACTGATTGTCCTTGTAGATTACATGAAACCTATCTAGCATAACTTAAACATGATGCATCCTTTGGCATTTTCCCATACTTTGATTGATGCATTATTCAATAATAAATGAACATTATGATTAAAATAACGGACTTTTAAAGATGTGCACTTGGATCTATTTGAAAGGCACATCTGCAGAACTAGCTTTATTGAATTGTGGGTGCTCTCTTACCACTTCTATTGGTCATCATGAGATCTTTACACCGGTCCTAAATGCAGAAAAGAATAAATTGTATTTTCAGTCCTGTGGAAATAATTATATTTTCAAGGTCACAATCAATCATCATAAACTCAGTCCTGCTCCCTTAGGAGAAGAAAAATTTAAGCCCCTGATGTATTGCTTTTGTCATTTTGAAAAAAAAATCTTTTCCAACTGACAGGGTCAGTTATGAAACAATCTAGATACAAGAGATTCAATGAACTCTATTGAGTCTCCACTCTTGTTTTTGTTCCAGTAAATAATAGCAATGATGAAAGTAACTCTAATTTATACAATTATTATTTTTGTTACACTTCTTAATATTGAAATGTTCTTAATTCAGGTTCTTTTTTAGTTTTGAGAACCGTCTTCTGAATCAAATAATAATATTAATTATTTCTATACAACAGAAATAGATGGCAGGGAGGTTTAGCATATTCTTCTGGTAAAACAGTTAATAAGTAGAATTGTAAATCAAACTAATGTCACAATGACTCCAGAGCTCATAATAAAGGAACATTTAGGCAATGTGTAACATGTCTGAATTTACATAAAAAACACAAGACATTTTTAAATTAGCATGCAAACTACTAGGCATCTTTATACCATTTTCAAACAAAATACTGCAATCTCATCATCCCCAATCAGCATCTTTGTATCTCCTTCCTGGTCTCTTTCCATCCCTCTCCCCAATCCCCACTTCATGCTCAGCAATTCTTTTTTTTTTTTTTTAATCTCTTCATCTCCTTTGTAGTTTCACAGGCTTTCCTTACTTTTACTCCCATTTACAATGTACATATGTACACTTATAATCTAGGGTCTTCATATGAGGAAAAACATGGTTTTTGAGCATGACTTTAAAAAATATATGAATCTGTGAACAGAGTTAAGAAAGAGAATCACATCAAGGATTTCAAGTAGGGAGAAGTTATGCTCCTGAGTACAATTTAATGTTCTTCTTAGAAATCCGAATAGGTGATGATTAGGCACAGAATATAATGTTCTATACATAACTATAGATAGAATTGCTTACTGTGTGCTAGGAGCTGTCACAACTACTCTATGTCTACTAAATGGCTCTAATAATAATTTTGTTCCAATGCTGTACTTACTAAAATATTATACAGAGAAATTGAACAACTTCTATAATGCATATAAAATGCTATTTTACTTGCTTATTATGCGCATTCAAGCTGTCTATGTTCCAGCAAGATGAGACTACAATGAAGTACTAGATGGAGAAACCAAAATCTGTACTATATATGTACATGCCAACTCTTGAACAGGTAGAAGCCAGTATAAGAGAAAAATAACACTACACTGTAGGTGTTAGATAAATTAGATTTAGAAAATATATAGGGGTTTCTGATACTGTCTCTTAATTTGGGGCATGAATAGCATTATCAGCATGTGGACTAAAAAGAGGAAACAAACAGGAGACTTAATAGACTGAAAAACAAGGTTGAAGTCAGGAAAACAGGAAAGACTCAATAGACTTGAAGAAACAAAGTATCTGGCCTGACATTGTTTTCAGCTTCTAAGTGGGCGGAGCCCAAATTAAGCTGAAACAGAGTTCCTCCTATTTGAGGACAGTGCATGGAGCCCAGAAAGGAAGAGGCCCCTGATGCTAGAGAGCTCCAAGAGTCCTGCTGAAAAAAGGGCTGGCCATCATTTGATGGCCAGATTTCCCTGAAGCAGAAAGAAGCTGGTGAGCAAAGAAAGCCTGAGCAAGACACCAAAAGGCCAAGGATTAAACCCTGTGGCTCAGCTTTTGCCTAGAGGGGTTTGATCTGTCCGAGCAGTGGCCTAAAGGAAACTGTGCCTGGCTTTAAGGACTCTGAAGTAGAGCAGCTGAGTTCCTGATTCAAAAGAAGTAAGTTGGCCTGCAGATGGCTGGAGTCTCCCACAGAAAAGAAAGCATGAAGCCTTATTTAAGGTGAGACTGCAATAACCAACTTACCCTGACGAACCTGCATCTGAGAGATCCAGAAAAAGGACTGCTAAGTGCGTTTAAAGAATCTACAACAAAGACTGTGTTCCTGACGACTGAGGACCTGCCCCAGAGACTGTATCATTCCAAAAGGTTATGAAAGTAGTTGTTATAATTGTCAATAGGTTTAGTGGATACGTTATAGGGGTTGTAGGAATTTATAGGATTAATAGTTAAGAAATTGGAAATGTTTGTTATAAGTGAATTTAGTAATAAATAAATAAGTGTTAAATAATAATTTAAAAGATCGGTTGGTTACACTACACATAAAATGAAAAGTCATCTGAGAGTTGACTGTAAGTGCAGAAAGAAGAAAGGAAGAGAGGGAGTAAGCAGGAAGAAGGAGGAGAGAGAGGAACAGTAAGAGAATGAAGATGAATACAGCTGCTATGAACATACTTGAGCAGGTGTCCTTGAGGTTTGGTGCAGAATCTTTTGTATATATGTCCAGGAGTGGTATGGCTGGGTCTTGAGGTACACTGAGTTCCACATTGGTTGTGCAAGTTTGCACTTCCATGAGCAATGGAGGAGTGTTTCCCTTTCTCTACAACCTCACCAGCATGTGCTGTCACTTGAATTTTTGGCCTTAGCTATTCTGACTGCTGTGAGATGGAATCTCAGACTCATCTTGAGTTGCATTTCTCTAATGACTAAGGATGTTGAACATTTCTTCATGTGTCTCTCGGCCTTTAGAGATTCCTCTTTTGTAAATTCTCAGTTTAGCTCTCTATCCCATTTTTTGATTGGATTATTTGGCTGTTGGTGTTTAATTTTTTGAGTTCTTTGTAAATTTTGGATATTAGTCCTCTGTCAGATGTGGAGTTGGTGAAGATATTTTCCCAATCTGTAGGCTGTCGATTTGTTCTAATGACAATGTTCATAGCCTTACAGAAGCTTTTCAGTTTCATGAGGTCCCATTTACTGAGTTTTGGTCTTAGAGCCTGAGCTACTCGTGTTCTGTTCAGGAAGTTGTTTTCTGTGTCAAAGAGTCTGAGGCTTTTGCCCACTTTCTCCTTTTACCTATTAGATTTAGTGTATCAGGTTTTGTTTAGGCCTTTGATCCACTTAGACTTAAGTTTTGTGCAAGGTGATAAACATGGATCTATTTGCATTCTTCTACAAGGAAACCACACGGTGCCCTTTAACTGAAGAATGGATAAAAAACAAAACAAAACTGTGGTACATTTATGCAAAGGAATACTACTCAGCTATCAGAAACAAGGAAATCATGCAATTTGCAACCAAAGGGATGGACTAGAAAAGCTCATCCTGGGTGAGTTTATCAAGACCAGAAAGATACACATGGCATGTATTCATTTATAACTGGATGTTAGTCATATAATACAGGATAACTATCCTATAACCCACCTATCCAAAGGAGCAGGAACCTAGCATAACTATCCTACGAGAAATTCCACCCAGCAGCAGATCAAAACAGATGCTCAGAACTCACAGTCAAACATTAGGTGGAGCTTTGGGATCCATATGTAAGAGAGGGAGGAAGAATAGAAGACTCAGAGTGGTCAAGATCAACACATGAAGATCAACAGGACCAACTGACCTAGGTCACTAGAGGCTTACAGAGACTGAAACACTAACCAAAATAAGAAGGAAAAAAGCTTAGATTGACCTAGACCCTCTATATAAATACAGATCATAGGCAACTTGGTCCTCATACAGATCCCTTAACATGTAGTGGCGGGTCAGTCTCAGTCTTGGAGCTTATTACCTGTTAGTGGGACACTTTACCCTAGTAGAGCTGCCAAGTTGAGCCCCAGAGCAAGAGGAAGCTCTTAGCTCTCATGTGACTGATGTTTTTACTATATGAGATTTAAAAAATAGCCTTTTTATTAGACAAAAGGAGGGAATTAATGCCATGATGTTATGCATTCTAAATGTTAATTAATTGGTCCAAGAGGCCTGTTTGATGTCTGTTACTTTACTTGCTAACCATTGTCTCTGATTGGTTGAAAAAGTGCTGAGGCCCAAGATTGGGCAGGACTAAGGTGCATGGGTTTTTGTTCTTTTTTTTTTTTTAATGTTTATTACTTCAGGTTACATCTCCATCCCAGTGCACTCTTTCCACCCCTCCTAGTCCCACTCTCTACGTCCTATACCTTCCATCTCACTCCCCCTGAGTGGAGTGTCCCTATGTATCATTCCCCCACCCCAGCTCAGCAGTCATATGAGGGCCAAGAGCCTCCTCATAAACTGGGGGCCTACAATACAGCACTACTAGGGCAAAGTGTCTCATTAACAGGTAACAAAGTCTATGTTCCTGTTCCCTTTGGTACATTGGTTGTAGTATAGTTATCCTGTACTATATGGCTAAAATCCGATTATAAGTGAGTAGATGCCATGTGCATCCTTCTGAACCTGGGTTAGCTCACTCAGGATTCTCAGCATCCTTAATTATCAGAGAAATGTAACTCAAGAAAACTCTGAGATTCCATATCACACTTGTCAGAATGGCTAAGATCAAAAACTCAAATGACAGCACATGCTGGCAAAGTTGTGGAAAAAGGGGAACACTCCGCCATTGCTGGTGGGTGTGCAAGCTTGTACAACCACTATGAAAATCAGTCTGGTGATATCTTAGAAAACTTGGAATAGCTCTACCTCAAGACCCAGCCATACTACTTCTGGGTATACATCCAAATGATTCCTCACCAAACCACAAGGACATTTCCGCATCTATGTTTATAGAAACCTTATTTGTAACAGCTAGAAACTAGAAACAACCCAGATGTCCCTCAACTGAGAAATGGATAAAAAACAAAACAAAACAAAAAAAACTGTGGTACATCTACACAATGGAATACTACTAAGCTATCAGAAACAATGAAATCATGCAATTTGCAGCCAAATGATGCATGGGTTTTTGAAGCAGTGAAATTCATGGGTAGAAAGAAGAAGATGCCTCCGGTAGAAGAAAAAGAAACCAGAGCAGGAAGGTAGACACCTGATGGATTAGAAATGAAAGAAGATCCTGCCACATGGCCAGGAACATCGCCATAACATGGATCATAATAGTTCAAGGGAACGCATGTATACATAGGATCATATCTGGGGAATAGAATTAAAGACTAGTTTATATGCACTAAGATTCCTCAATTCAGACCAAGGTTTGTTAAAAATCCATCAGGTGTCTGAGAATTTACTTATAATGCATGTTAAAGATTAACACCACCAACTAATTAATGTTAATCTAAATACAGGTAAATAATTTAATTCATTCATTCAACAAAGATGTTTTAGTATAAAAATCATATTTTCTTTTTTCTGTTCAATGTTTTTGGGAAGGGAACTAAAATGGACTGCATATTTGATTTTTCCCAAAATTTTATGTATTAAAATTCTAAGGTGAGGTGTTTAATATGTAAACAGATCATGAAAGCAGAGTCCTCATGCGTGTGATTAGAAGTTGCCAGGGAGTTTGTTGCGTTTCTCTCACCTTATGCAAAAACAAGTCAGCTATTTGCAACTTGCAAAACAGCCCTCACCAGAACACACTCACACTGGTACCCTGATCTTAGATTTCCAAAACCTTGGAGCAATGAGGAGAAATGTTGATTGAAACTCTCTCTGTCTCTGTGGCTTTATTAGAGCAGACTGAACATTTGTAAAGAATAGTCATTCCTTGAGGCATGAGCATCTCATGGAAAGGTACATATAGATGTGATTCATAACCAAACCAGGAACAGAGCACCATAATACCGAACAACTGTAACTTTTGGAGAGTATTTTGCTGTTTAGAAAATATGTTTTGGAAGCCCATTCCCAAATGCCCTCAAGAACATATGTGCAGTTAAAACAATGTCTTGATTTTTTGTCCTACTTTAGAAGAAAGGAAAAGTGTGGCCCAAGGAAGTTAGGTAGGAGGGGATTACAGGGACCACCTTCTTGCAAGTCAGCCTTGTGTTGCAGAAGTCTCAGGAGAGTGTTGGAAGTGATAAGTCTTGATTCAGATACTATCAAAACTGAATGCAGTGTCACATCAGTCTTTGTCATTTTTCTGGTCATGAAGAACCTTTTCTGTATCTAATAAACAAGTAGTTAGAGTGGCTGAGGTCTGCCTTTTTTGAGCATTACTCATGTTCTGTTGGGAATGCCAACTTCTGTATTTTAGCAGTCATGATTTGACTTTGTCAATAGTTCATGATGGAATGATTGAATGAGATGTTTTTCCTTCTTCAACTTAAATCCTGTCTTGTGTCCCTTATTTGGCACCAGGGAACAGTCTTGATATTTTTTTTTGTTTGTTTGTTTGTTTTTTTTTTTTGAGACAGGGTTTCTCTGTGTAGCCCTGGCTGTCCTGGACTCACTTTGTATACCAGGCTGGCCTCGAACTCACAAAGATCCACCTGCCTCTGCCTCCCAAGTGCTGGGATTAAAGGCGTGCGCCACCACCGCCCGGCTTAGTCTTGATATTTTAATGTGATAAAATCATACCATCTAGTACAATACAGAATACAGTAATCATAAAACTTGAACTTATCTTAAGAAGCAAATGGAGAAACCTGTTACCTCCTCCCATATAAAATGTCTATGTCCTTTCCACTCTAAGAGCAGGAAAGAGTAAAGAGTAAAGGAAATCTATCTTTTACTTGTTTTAAGACTCGGTAGCTCAGCCCTCTTATTCTATAGTCCACCTTACTTACTCCATATTTGATAGCAAATGTTTCCAATTTTAAAATTTAGTTATTTCTATTTCATGTTAATGTATGAGTTTATGCCTGGACCCATGGGTACCATATGCATACCTAGTGACTGAAGAGGATAAAGATGATACCATGTCCTCTGGAACTGAAAAAAGATCATTTGTGAGCCATCATGTGGGTGCTGGGAGCTGAACCCAACTCCTCTGAGATTAATAAGCACTATTAGCTGCCAAGTTATCTCTCCAGATCAAAATGTTTCAAGTTTTGAACAGATACTTCATTAATATTGCTTCAATGGAGTTGGAAAGAGAGTAGAAACATATTTAGCTGAGAATGGGGGAAGCATCCTTAAGTAATATTTGTTTTAAATGTGGAATGCAGGCTATTCTTCAAATATACATGTTAGTAATACAAAACAAAAGAAGAAAAGAATGAGTTTTAGTTTCTATTACTACCCTGTGACTGAAATAACATCTTATTAAATGGCATACTTTTACTAAAAAAAAAATCATGTAATCAATTCTTGTGGTCATCTTTTCATATTCATATTCATTTCATATTCAGCAAATGATTGGCAGTGATTCTACAAGCCTATTTTATTAGGCTGTTGCAAAAGTTCAGTGAAGTAGAATACTTTTTTTTAGTACATTGTCTGGCATACATTGAAAGCACAGTCACAGGTGACAGAATTATGAACCACACGAATGGACTGAGACATATCAGAAAAATCACTGACAGGTAAAATAGTATTATGGCTAACTTTAATTGACAGCTTGACGAAAGCTAGAATTACCTGGAAAGAGGGTGACAATCAGGTACTACATTGGAAGGGTATGCTCCTGAGGACTTTTCTTCATTAAATAATTAACATGAAAAGATCATACTAATAATGGGCACCAACAGTTCCTTAGCAGGAGAGGAGTGGAGTGAAAAAATTACTTGACTATAAGCAAGAAAGCAAGTCAGCATTTATGCATCCATATCTCACTGTTCATGACAATGAATTTTATACAACCAGCTATTTGAAGTTTCTGCTTGGATTTCTCCCACAGTGGGGAATTCTAACTTAGAATTGTGAACTAAAATAAACTGTTTCTCCAACAAGCTAGTTTTTGTAAATATATATTAATCATAGGAACAGAAGTGAAACTGAAGCACAGAGATTTTTACTTATGGACACACACACACACCAAAAAGTATTTGCATTCTACTTGAGAACTTTATTTCTCAAGGTGCGCTTTAATACATAGAAATTAGAGCTATATAGATAGAATTGTTCAGCTATCATACACCTAGTAAGACTGTGGTAATAATAGCATGTGTTCTGTTATTTTATTTAGGAGGCATATTTTGAATGTTTCTCACGTATCAAACAGTACAAAGGAGACTGGGAACCAAATAAACATGATTCCTTTCCTTATGAAACACTCTGACATTAGTGATACTTGATTGATAATGTAACATTTACATCTTTGTTATTAACATATATGTGATGTGCTTTAGAAAGCTTTTGAGGTACAAGGCACAGGGGCATGGGAGGCTTTTATATTGAGATATCACTGGCCGTAGAGCACTGGATATGGTCTCTGAGTGCAGGAGACCCAACATACAGAAGAAGTCAGAAGTGATGGCTGAGAAAGTGCTCTTTGTTGACAAGGTCAGATCACTGGCTACCTATGGTACAATCAGAAATAAGAGAAACACTTTGATAGTTTCTTTGAGAGAATGATCTATTCTTGCTGTGTTGAAATGTATTTAGGTTTTACATAGACACAATTGGTCACAGTTAATGACATCTGGATATCCTTGTCATCATTAAACTTGTAAGAAACACTGAAATATTGAAAATAACACTTTCCATAAGACTCAAAACCAGTCATCCTTAAGGCTCAGTGATTCTGATTTTAGTAAGTAATGCCATTAAGACGACGATCCCCTGACCTTTGCTTATCCTTGATTTGTACTTGCTGTGCTAATTGAAATTCATTACCCTGATGGCTACAATAGAATGTCACACAAAGAATTGTCTTTTTGTGTGGGGAAATGTGATGGCTCATATTATCAATTTAACAGAATTGATAATCATCTAAGAGACAAGACTCTGGAGAGATTTGTGAAAGATGATCTACATTAGGTTATCTGAGATAGAACAACAATCCTCAACTGTCGGTGGCCCCATTCTCTGGGGCTGGGGTCTTAGAATGAATAAAAGGGTGAAAGTGAGGCAATACAATGATTAGGCTCTTTTCTTCTTGACTACAAATGAAATGTGATCAACCATTTCCTCCTCCTGCCCCCATATCTTCCCTGCCATGATGGACTATATCTCCAAACATCATCAACCAAAATAAACTCCTTCCTTAAAGTGTATCTAGAAAGATATTTGGTCACATCAATAAGACAAGTCAATAATATATATATCCTGTGACAGGGACACAATTCAGTATTCAGAACACCACAAACTAACAGAAACGAACATTCAACTTTTTCTTTTCCATTAATTTATTAAAAAATATTCATCTATTACTTCAAGTTACATCTCAACCACAGCCCCCTTCCTACTCCCCACTGGGTCTGACCCTCCCACCGGCTATCCCCTCTCCTTCTTACCCTTCTCCTCTGGTGAGGGATGCCCCCCCACATATTAGCACCCCTGCCCCAGTTCATCAGTCACACGAGGCTAAGAGTTTCCTCTTGCTCTGGGGCCCAATATATCACCTCAGCTAGGGTACATGTCCCACTAACAACTAACAAAGACCATGATGAAATCACCACCTCCCCTAATGCTAAGAGATCTGTATGAGCACCAAGTTGCCTATCATCTATATTTGTAAAGGGGAGTCTAGGTCTATTCTAGTCTTCTTCTTCTTCTTCTTCTTCTTCTTCTTCTTCTTCTTCTTCTTC
>CAJQZJ010033410.1:1768573-1805183 GCA_907164525.1 Lophiomys imhausi | reverse complement strand
ACACACACACACACACACACACACACACACACACACACACACACACACACTTAAATGTACCAATCAAGCAGACATGCCTACACACTGACATTACATACAATACACATTTCAAAAACATGCAAAATGGGAAATAAAAGCAAACATTTGAACAAAGGACTAGATGAGATGAGAGAAATAAGTATGGATCATAGAAGTGAAGAGAATTTGAGACAATGGGAATAGCCAGTATAAGTTAGATAAATCCTTTGTGTTTAAGGAATATATGAGTAAAGCCATGTAGCTACCCAAGAGGAGCAATGGCGTTGACTATAGAAAGTAAGTTTGGTGAGGTAAATAACACTGAGCCAAACTGTGAAATCATTTTGTAGTCATTGTAGGGACTTTGACACTTACTCCACAATGCAGATTTTTGAGCAAGAACTAAAATGTTCTTACATATGTAAAAAGAATGATTGCATAGCTAGCTACTGATAGAGCAGAGGAAGAAAACAAGGGAAACAGAGACAAGTGAAAGGCAATGGCTGCTAATCTCCAAGGTGATCTCCATAGGTTATTTCCTGCCTATGTTATTCACACTCTGATTTTACACATGAAAAAGGAGAATTGTTTCCCTTCCCTTGAAACTTGGATGGAAATATTAGCTTGTTAGACTATTAAAACGAGAAGGAAGTAGAAGGATTCATAAGGTTCCCAGAAGCTCTGAACTACAGCTCTGAAAACATACTCTTAAGATGCTCCTGACCAGAACCTAGGCACCATGATGTTTGAAATGCAAGTGACTAACACAGTCTCTTTACATTTGAACCTGTTGACAGGTACAAGTGAACCTCAATCATTCTCCAGCCTCAGCAGTCAGCCAGTCTATTGTACTATTTTGTACTAACTGAGTCGGAATGCAGCTAAGATTGCATGAAAATCACCCAGCTAGAGACCTAAGCCCAAAGACATGTATTTAGGGTAAGTTGGAATAATCTATACAAATATTAATAAATGAAACAGGAATTATTGTTGGAGCCATAACAAGATAGCAGGAGATTGAGTCTAGTGTCCCAGTGAAATTGGCAGAAAATAAAAGTGAACATCTGACAGATATCCTCATAGAAATAAAGGAAGAGAGAATTAACGATGGTTTCTGTGGCTAGGGAGAGGGCTCAGAGCTCAAGAATAAGCTTATTTGAATCTCCATTACCCACAAATAAATTGATAGATAGATACATACATAGATAGGTAGATGATAGATAGATAACTAATCAGGCATGGATATGTTTTGATCTATAACATCAGTGCTGTGTAGAACAGGAACAGGAGGGTCATTGGACTTTCTGGCCACCAGTCTAGCTTGAAGTTCAGTGAGAGAGCCTATCTCAAGGGAGTAAGGCAATTGGTGATAGAACAGGACACCTAGACAGGCGTGGTGGTGCACACCTTTAATCCCAGCACTGGGGAGGCAGAGGCAGGCGGATCACTGTGAGTTCGAGTCCAGGACAGCCAGAGCTGTTACAAGGAGAAACCCTGTCTAGAAAAAAAAAAAAAAAAAAAGAACAGGACACCTGATGTCTTCCTCTGGCTTCCACATGTGCACACCTGTACCCACCCTTTCATGTGTATATAGAATAAACACACACATGCACACACACACACATACACATAAATGGTTATAAAAGATTAATCAGATTATAAAAGCAGGATTTGCTTTCAAATACATATTTGGATATCTATAAAAAAGAACAAGAATGGGAAGTGAGTGGAATTAGTATGGAATAAGCAAGTAGCAGGAGGAAAGGAAAGACGTGGAGGATAGGAAGATTAATGAAATATCCCTCAGATTCTAATTCTAGAGCAGATCTGATGTCTTGAGAGTAGTTGCAGAAGGAATGGCAAAAAGAATAAAATATGTAAGCTGAAAAATTTTCAAGAGAGGTACATGACAATGTCAAATGTCAAAGACACAGTGATGTACTTTGTAAAAACACAGTCAAGGAGAGCATGTCAAGGTTCCTATGATTCAAGTTAGATAAATGGAGGTATTAGTAGAAATGGGAAAGTCATGAAAGTACACAGAGAGTCCCCAGTAATGTGCCTGGAAGTAATGGATCAAAGAGAAACGCATGTGGTCTTTGCTGTTTTTGTGTTAAGAGTACTCCAGGCTTCTAGCTATTTTTAGATTGCATTTTACAATGCTCTGTTATGTTTTATTTCTATTTTCTTTCTTTCTTTGTTGATAAATACAGGAGAAAAATTAGATTTAATTTGTTTTAGGGGGAATATAAGTCTGTCATTTTTCTCTCTTATTTCAAAGTGACCAGATTAACATTTTTGACTTTACTTGCAATCCAGAGACTCATGAACATTCAAGGAAAATCCTTCTCTTAACAGATTTTAGCATAATCACCATCTATTAGTGATCCAAATAGATTTATGTAAGCTTTCATTAAATATCAAAAGTTAATATTCTTTCTTCCAAAAATACAATCATAAACCTACCTTACCCTCTTTAATAAGGAGAAAGTAAATATAAGCATTTATAAAAGGTCAATGATTAAAGGAGGTTTCCCCCGAAGACCTAGTGCTTCAATAAAGAACAAGGAAAGAGAGGATCCTTGCTCTTCACTTTAAGGTCATCCTGTGTCTTTACCAAGAGGCAGTCCAGGAAATAGAAGTGGAGTCAGTGTCATTTTGTCAGCTTGCATCAGGGTTCAGCACATCAATTCTGCTGCTTGGAATTCAGTTGGAGTTGGAAACATAAGTCTCTGTTTACATCTCTGAGCCTGAGTCACTTTTCGTTGCCAGGTCTCAGTGAAGTTTCCTAAGACATGGGTGGCATTGATTAATTTTCCTGTACTCTACCTATCTGTCTGACAAGTACGATACATGGTACTTACCACAAATTTTTGAACTACAGGTCAGCAGTTGGCAATGAACATTCTCTTTAAATGTATGCCTTACATGCACATAGCTATAAAAATGTTCCTTCATATCTGTCAGCATACTATTTTTACTATGTCCAAGAACAGATATTTATATGTAGTTATTACTTTTCAGTGCCAACTAGATGCCAAGTGGTTTATAAAGAGTGTTGTATGTATTCTTTTTACTCAATGTCCGAGGCCATTATACATAACAGGTAGTGCTGTGTCACTGACCCACATTCTCCAGCCTTTCTTTTATTTTTTTATTTAGAGTCTGGAACTTCTTGGATAGCCCAGGATTTTCTTGATATCATCTGTACTGAAGCCTAGTCCTAAAGGATTCATCTACAATGCAATTCCCACACCTAAGGCTCAGGGATCATTTCAGAGGAGGGGTGGAACGACTATAAAGCCAGAGGAACAAGGTGTTTGTTGTGATATTGTGTCTCCGAGGAATATGAGAAGCTACAACCCATAAATTTTCACCAACATGACTGCTTAAACATGAGCTAAACAAGAACAATGATAATAGACATTCTAATATGGAAGAAGGAGAAACAAGAAGGCCTTAACCCTACACAAACAGCTACAGGTAACTAAGGAATGGGGAGAGAGGAACAAAGAGCACACCAATTTGTTATCCAATCCAAAATAGTCAGCCTTGAAAACAAACAAACATGTACTACTATACAACTGAGGTTTGTACTTATGTATTTAGGAATACATATGAAAGAGAGAGAGAGAGAGAGAGAGAGAGAGACTCTTAGGAATTATGAAATTGATCTGAATCTTGATTACAGTGCTGGTTACATGAACTGGCACATTTTAAATTGTACCATTAATTGATTCATCAACATTAAACTCAAAGCATAATTTAAAAATAATTAATAATATTACAGAGAGAAGATTATCCAGATTTAAATAACCCAAATATGGTGATTTACTACCTCTTTTTTCCTATGGAAACTTAATCAAGTTTCTTTGACTTTCATAGCTTCAGTTTTCTCTCTTTATCAGAGATAAATTATCTAACCAAAAACACATTGTAAGAATGAATGCTAAGTTCTTTGAGATATTCATCTCTCTGATGAACAAACAGAAGTACCTACCAAATGCTTGTGAGGAGTACTCATTGTCCCACAAGGGCTCTGAACATAACTTCCTTTTCTCTACACCCAGATTCTCCCAATTTCAGTGATATGGTAAAGACCAATAAGCAGCTTCCTCCAGAAGCTGGAGTTGACTGAATCTTTCTCCAAGATTCCTGTTTAGTGATAAAACTGTTTTCCTTAGAAATCTCTTGTAATAACTTGAGCTAAGAATTTGTCAAAGCTGTACATGACATGTTTCAATCACAGGGGCAGGGAGGGGGATATCTACTTCATTTCTCCTCAGCCACCTCTGATTCCACAGCTACATTTTTTTAAACAGTTAATCTCCTTTTTAGCAAATTCTCTACTCTATTCTTTCAGCCACCCACCACCCTCCATTTTCATCCACGGGATCAAATACTGGTATCGCCTGAATTCTCCAAGCCACACCATCTCAGTATATTATGCTATTGTGTGAACATGAACATCCTGATACTTACTTCTATCAATATGTCCATGCTATAGCATAGCCAAAACAGAAGCCTTTAGTTGGTCATGTCTTATACAATTCTATGTGCCAGAACTTCTCCTTGCAACTTCATAGGCATTGTTTCACTTTTATTTAAGGAAGTCAATAAAGCCTACAATTTTACCCTCAATATAAAAAAGAATAAACAGATTTAAAATTATATAACAGCTAGGTATGGTGGCTTAGAATTCTATCATTCAGGAAAAAGTATAGTCATGTGTTTAAAGACAAACTAGGGTACACAGAGTTTGAGCCCAGCCTGAGTGCATAGAAAGACTCTGTCACAAACCCCAAAATAATATAAATAAACAAATGCAACCTGTCACCATCTCAAGTGAAAACCATGTACCTGGGATGTGGGATTTAAAATTAGATGAGGTTCTAAAAAATTGTTTTTTTCAGGAAATTTTATCAAATATATTCTTTGTAATTTTATTAAAAATTTAACTCTTACCATGTTCAATAATTATTTTAATTGAACATTATAACTTACATCAGCATTTTAAAATGAATTTCCTGAAAATGATTTTACTTTTGCCAAATTAAAGTTTTACATGATATGAAAGGGTGTTTACAGTTATAATTTTGAAATAAGAGGTTTATATTATTTCTGTTCTTTTCTTTTTATTCTCCCCTTCCTGTCCTTGTTTCTCTTCCTTCAATTACTATAAATTATTTATGAACTTAGTTTTAATCAGCACTATTTCTTCAATCCAAAAGTAGTTTATTTTAGTATGACACCTTAAGGCATTATGATAGGACTGAACATATTTTTAAATATAAAAAAATTACAAGATTATTTTCTTCTCAAAAATGATATACTTGAGGCAGTAAAGGAAGAAAAGAGCAGACAGGATTATATTACTGTTTTTTTGCAAGTTCATGGAATTGGTTAATGGAAAGTCTATCACAATGAGGTAGAAATGAGAATCAGTAATGATAGAGGAACTGGTGGAAATTTCATCTCCTTGCTTTGCTGGGTATAGTGGATGTTCAAGAATTCTTCAGACTTAGTGCTTTTGGTGAAACATCTGTCTATGGCTACTGTGTTGATCAAGTAAAACTCAGATATTCTAGCAATAGAAAGTGGGAAACTTTGGAAGCTGCTGTTCAGCAACAGCATTTTTCAAAAATACTTCATGGTAGTGACAGATCTAAGATCAGTTTGAAAATTATATTTTCCCACATGCCATAGAAATCACATTTAAAGACAACATTTATTCAACAAACTTTAGGCACTGTAGCTGAGAATTATCATAATTAAGTCTCATAATGATCAGAGATGTCCCTCATAATTTTCACAGTCAGAGAAGCCATTGAGCCTTCTGTGTTCATGACAACTATTCTATATTCCTGCTCCTAGGGAATAACCCCTCCCCAGCAACATTCACTGTCTTTTGACAAAAAGTCTATATGTGTAGTCTACCCTGTTGTATAAATGTTTACATGTAGCTTCTGAAATGAGATATCGGCTATGCATTCCTTCGAATTTATTCTGGAAGTATAAAAGGCTTTGTTTGATCGTTGCCCAAATGCATTTTTCATTATTCTTCAAGCTAGTTTCCTTGGATAGTTATTGATGAGATTTATGTTCACAGAAATTCAGCTGACATGCAAACAAAGACAACGAGAATACATAGCTTCAAGCAGCACCATCCAGAATAATTGACCTTGTACTATGAATTGCAAGTGTTAAGCTATTGAACTGAAGACTCCAACTAAAAAGTATTCATGAGAGTAGGACTGGCTTTGTGAACGTGCACAGATGCAGACTCAGAAGAAGTCGTGTGTTTTCACATTCATTAGTTTTATAGCCATGAAGGTCATCTGCAAAAATTCATTTACATCAGCAAATTGCAATTAGAAATTAGATAATAAACAGGTCCATCAAAGGCCAGAACAAAACACATTAAATTCTTCTCTCAAAATATCAATATACAGCAACAACTTAAGCCTTTTTTTGGAACAAAAACTAATAAAACCAAATTGTGAAGGCAAAGTAGCCAATTGCAATTGGATCAGTATCAATGTTCTTCACAGACCATAGTAAACCTGATTATCTGTGATTCAGCAATGACAACTTCCAAGTAGAAAGGTCTGATTAACATGGCAGTAGTACTATGCTATGTAACTATATGACTCTGGATGGACCTAAAGACAATGAAGGAGGTTTACATTTTCCAATCTTCCCCAGTAACACACTAGAGGACATTTGAAATTGAATTCAGAGTTTTGTCTTTGAAGGGGAAAAAAGGTCTCTTTCACAGCTTCTCTAGTCCTTGCAAAATGCCTTGTATACAATCAGGAACAACATATACTCTAATGAATAAATGACTATGACTTCTTGAAAATTACAGATACCAATACTTACTGTATAGAGGTTGCAGATTCAAGGTGTATACAGTATGTTAACTGTGCAGAGAAGGAACTTGGGAAACAGTAGTTATAGATTAATTTTGCATGTTGTTTCCATTGTGATATAACTGGTCTGTTAGGCACCTTAGCTGCAAAGGTGAATCATTTTCCCTAAGTGCAGTAGAAAAGATGTGTACAACCAAATAGAGATTTTATCACATTAATTAATTTTAAAGTGCAGGTTCTATGGCACTGAGTCAATGCATTAAATTAAGTCATGGATATTACATTATTAAGGGAAACCTTATTTGGTAAAGCTAATGAATTCTAAATTTCAATAGCTTTGAGTGCAGGTGTTCCCAGATGGAAGAAAGATGGTTTTCCTCTATGTATTATTCGGCCATCTGCTTCCTCAGACTTCCTCTGGGCTCTTTCTGTCTCTGTACTCAGTTGGAGGATATGGGAATAATGCAGGATACAGCCACTATAAACACCCTAACCTTAAATAATAAGCCTCATTTTTGTTCACAGGCCCCAGCAAAAGCTAGTAAAAGTATTTGACCTCACTGACATACAACCTTTAAATTGTAGTCTCTGTCTGGGAAACTATGGAAATTCAGGATATGCTCATAACTGATGTGGCCACAGGTGACCACAGAAGGTTAAACCACATGGCAGAAAGGGTTGGGAGGGGATTTCCAGAAGCAGTGGTAGGAATGATGATACATCAGTCAAAACAGGCCTTAACCAAGGGTAAACAAGAAAAGAATCATGAATACACTGAACAATGTGTGCAACAGTCTACAGGTTAGAGAGAGCAGGTGTTAAACGTGAGGGCAAGGGCATTCCATCTCACTTCTGCAGTGATGGTGTGACAGTGATGGAGAAGGAAGTTACCAGGGTCGGTAAGGCGAAGAAGATGAAGAACTTAAATGCTATTGGGGTAACCCTCTAATCCTTCTCCTTCTCCCTAGTTCCCTCTGTACTCTCATTGACTGGGTCCAGGTCCACACAAACTATTTGTTCTCATTCTTGCTCATTCATGAGGATAATCTCCCTGCTAGACAGGGCCACTAAAGGGAAATCTTTTCTATTGAACGACTGACCTTTTAATTCTCCCAATTGACTGTGTAGATAAAACCTGGTCATGTGTCTCCGCCAATTGGCCTCTACTCAGAAAAGCAGAGCATGACTCTCTCAGTGACACAGACATAACTTGAGTGCTCCAAGGACATGGGCAGGGGCCGCTCAAACAACATCTGCTAATTAACTGCCTTTTGAAACGAGTCAGTTTGAGGTATTGTGTTCCCGTATTGTGTTTCCTCATCGATACCCTTCAGCTGAGAGAGTGCAATCCCTAGCGACAGCAATATGTTCATTTATTTTTAATATTCCATGACCTACTCAGGGTTATGGCCTCATTAAAAAACGATTGATGTCTTTGACATAAGCCTGTGAAGTGCCCTTGTTGTCTGCATATATACATGATGAAGAAGAAAAAAAAATGAAAAAGAGTCGCCCTAGATCTTACAAACACTGTAACAAAAACTGACAAGAGTAATTGTTTGCTACTTTGGGGACATACAAAAATAGATAACCAACCAAACAAGGTCAGTGAATTTTGCTTCTATGTATGGTAATAAGATATGCTATTTTTAAAGTTTCAAATTGCTAACATTAGTGGGGCAAAATCTGACTCCCTTATTAATTTCACTTAATTAATTTTCTTCAGAACAACAAGATACTAGAAATGTAGAGCCTTTTTAAACTTCAGTTTATCTATGTAAATCCCACAAATGGTGCCCCTTTAAATATCTCTATAACAATTGTGTTGGGAAAACTCATGAATAATGTGATAAGTCAGTCAGTATGGTCCAGGCATATTCTTAACACTGACAGCTGTCAAGAAATGTGACTAATACTCAACTGAAAATTGAAAATGCACAGACAAAGGTACTGCTTTAGGCAAACATGATTGTGTGCTCAACAATTGTTGATAACTGATATTTATAATGAGTTTTTCTGGAATTACAGCTTTGTCCTGTGGAATCTTCTGTTTGATAGGAGAAAGAATACATCATGCTAAGCAAGGTTTTGCTACTAAACTCTGAAATGATAAATTGATTAAATGTTGGGAAACAAGATGTCAAGACTTAGTGAATATGTTAGCCCAGAGCCAACTGAATTATCTCCTTATGCTTCAGAGAGTGATTTAAGGGTTAAAAGGCTATGATGAACAACCCAAAGACCCTGGCTTTGAAACAACAGATACGGAAAGCTTAAAAGCTGAGACAATATGTGAAAGTAATCCACTGATGCTGCATAACTCTTGAAAGAAGGGAAAGCATGGGCCTCTGAGAGAAGCAAGGAAACAAATATTCAGGGGATCTGTATTAGGTAGAATTCCAGATTCACTAAGTCTCCAATACCAGAGTGCTATAATCTTTAAAAGCATTGGTTTTTACAGAGTTTCTGTGTATGATGTATTTCTGTAAGTATGTGCCCCATGGCCTTTGTGTGCAAGTCCAAGGACAACTTTGTGGAATTGGTTCTCTTTTTTCACATTTACATGGGTTCTTAGGATCAATCTAAGGTTGCTAAACTTGCATGACAAATGCTTTTATCTGCTGAACATGCTCAGATCTCTGTGGTATGACCTTTTCCAATCTTATGGAGGTAATAAAACACAGGGTTGCATAAGGATTGAAAAGAATACTCCATCCAAATGGTTTCAATGATATGTGGTTGATTATAGTTTAAGAAACACTTGTCCTTTATTATATTGTATTAGTAATAGGCATAGATAATAGTTTAGATGTAATATTCAAATTGGGCCTCTATAAAAAGTGAAAGTTATCTAGATAGAAAGGATGAGAAGAATATTTTAGCAAGATTCTTGGAAAGATTCTAGGAAGAAAAATGTAAAAGTCCAAATCCATAGAAGACATAACCCAAATGAATATTTCCATTCCCTCCAGTAAACACTAATATATAACACTACGACATTAAAAAGGAAAATGACGCTGGGCGGTGGTGGCGCACGCCTTTAATCCCAGCACTTGGGAGGCAGAGGCAGGCGGATCACTGTGAGTTCGAGGCCAGCCTGGTCTACAAAGTGAGTCCAGGACAGCCAAGGATACACAGAGAGACCCTGTCTCGAAAAACCAAAAAAAAAAAAAAAAAAAAGGAAAATGACAAAAATTAAAGTATTTTGTCTATTATCTACATAGCTTGGAAAACCCTCAGGTCCAAGATATTCTGTGATACAGGTGAGTATGCTAAGACTCTGCAACAAGTGGATTGCCAGATTTATAAGTGACATGAAAGAGCCAGGTACACTTAATATTTTTCAAAATCCTATGCCATTTCACCTCATCAAAATCTAAGTGATGCTAATTAATTCTCTATTAAATGCTAGAATTTATAACAGTAAATATATAAATTATCTACCAAAGGAAAAATCATCACTTCACTTGCTTGAATTCCCTGACAATCTCATTTAGCACTCAGAATCAATGAGATATAAGTATACCTACATTTAAATTAAGACCCCAGAGGAACAACAAAGCAGTCTCTAAAACAGAGGACAGCAAAGTGAGAGATTTAAAGCTTTGAGACCAGATAGGCAAGAATCAACATGGTCCATTTGGGCTGCTGCAGCAAAGCAACCTTAGATGGGTGCCTTTCGTGCAACAGAACTTCAGCTTTCGTACTTCATTTAACTTGAAGGTCCAAGATTAGGAAATCAGTAAATCTAATGCCTAGTGAGCACTTTCATCCTAGTTCATCAACAGAAACTTATTTCTGTGTCCTCACATATGAAAAAGACCAGGGAATCTGTGTGTATGTTGTGGGTGGGGTCTTTTTTATTGTTTTCTTTTTTTTAATTTATTTATTTATTGCTTCAGGTTACATCTCCATCACAGTGTTCTCTTTCCACCCCTCCCAGTTCCGCCCTCCACTCTCTACCCCTTAATCTTTCCATACCACTCCTATGGAGAGGAATGTCCCTACATAACAGTCCCCTGCCCCAGTTCAGCAGTCATATGAGGGCCAAGAGCCTCCTCATACACTGGGGGCCTATAAGGCAGCACCATTAGGGAAAAGTGTCTCATTGACAGGAAAAAAAAAGTCTATGTCCATGTTCCCTTTGGTGCATTGGTTGTAGTATAGATATCACGTACTATATGGCTAAAATCCTACTATAAGTGAATAGATGCAATCTGCATCCTTCTGAGTCTGGGTTAGCTCACTGAGGATGAGCTTTTCTAATTCCATCCATTTTGCTGTAATTTGCATAATTTCATTGTTTCTGAGAGCTGAGTAGTATTCCATTGTGTAGATGTACCACAGATTTTTAATCCATTCTTCGGTTGAGGGACATCTGGGTTGTTTCCAGTTTCTAAAAGCTATTACAAATAAGGCTGCTATGAACATAGATGAGGAAACTTCCTTGTGATTCAGTGAGGAGTCATTTGAATGTATACCCAGAAGTACTATGGCTGGGCCCCGAGGCAGAACTATTCCAAGTTTTCTAAGATATCACCAGACTGACCTCCATAGTGGTTGCACAAGCCTGCACTCCCACCAGCAATGGAGGAGGGTTCCCCTTTCTCCACACTCTCGCCAGCATGTGCTGTCATTTGAGCTTTTGATCTTAGCCATTCTGACAGGTGTGAGATGGAATCTTAGAGTTGTCTTGAGCTGCATTTCTCTGATGGTTAAGGATGCTGAGCATTTCTTCAAGTGTCTCTCAGCCTTTAGGAATTCCTCCTTTGTGAATTCTCTGTTTAGCTCTGTTCCCCATTTTTTGATTGGATTATTTGGTTTCTTCAAATTTAATTTCTTGAGTTCTTTGTAAATTATGGATATTAGCCCTCTGTCAGATGTGGGGTTGGTGAAGATTTTTTTCCCAATCTGTAGGCAGCCATTTTGTTCTAATGACAGTGTCTTTTGCCTTACAGAAGCTTTTCAGTTTCATGAGATCCCATTTATTGATTGTTGGTCTTAGATCCTGAGCTGTTGGTGTTCTGTTCAGGAAGTTGTCACCTGTGCCAATGAATTCGATGGTTTTTCCAGTGGATCAATGGAATCAAATTGAAGACCGAGAAATGAACCCACACACCTATGATCACCTAATTTTTGACAAAGAAGCCAAAACTTCACAATGGAAAAAGGACAGCATCTTCAACAAATGGTGCTGGTCCAACTGGATGTCCACATGCAAAAGCATGAATTAGACCCATACTTAGCACCTTGTACAAAACTTAAGTCCAAGTGAGTCAAAGGCCTTAACATAAGGCTGGACACACTAAATCTACTAGAAGAAAAAGTAAGAAAAACCCTCGAACTCAGTGGGTGGGTTCTTAAACAAGGACATTAGCTGCATTCTAAGCAGTACTACACTCAAAACCTACTTACCTTTCAAAATCTCCAGTTTCTAACACCAGCATGTCCAGGGTTAACAATTATCATCCATGAATTTGGAGAAGCACAGATAGTTCTTAGAATGAATTAAACTCAATTCTATTGTATTCTAAACCCTCTTTCTCTACCTGCAGTCAACATGGTCAAACCCTGTCCCTAATTAGGGGAAACTAAATCTAGAGACATCTAGGATCTCTTCAACTCTTTTTGTAGTACATAGTACACTTGTAACTTTTCATCCCCTTCTTTATAAGAAGAAACTTATTTTTCATTCTAACCCAAAATTGAGTTGCAAATGTGAGGTTAGCCCTCTGATGCCAGGGAATGAATTGGGTCAGAGGATACCAGGATATTGAAGAGATTGAGGAGCTTTGGACAGATATGGCAGATTTTATTTAGCAGTAAACAGGTTGCCAGGCATATAGGCCCCTGTTAACACACAGCAGACACAAACACACAACAACAAGCAGCCAACAACAAGCCTACTTTCTAACACACATAAGCAGGCTGGTAAAGAAGGGGTATAGAACTTAGGTCTCTGACTCAACTCCATATTTACACAGAACCTACACAAAGGTGGAATTCTGTAGGTACTAGTTAGATGAGAGATGGAACCACTGTTAGCTTCTGTGCTCCCTGGAAATCCAGGGTCAGCCATCTTTTGCTGATTCATAGCTTCCCAGAGGTCAGGTGTTAGCTACGTTTTAGATGATTCATATAGGATATCCTTACCAAGGCCATGTTGTTTAACCGTAAACTGTCCCTTATAAATTTGTTTCCAGCACACACTAACAGTTAATATGAGCCAGAAACATACAATTTAACATATTTAAGCATTATTGAATGAAATAAGGACCTGGTCACTCCAAGGTATGGTTGAAGAGGTTTTTATAGTAGATATGAGGTGGAGTACACTGCCCGGGGGCATCTGGAAGTTGTTCAAGCTGAACTGGGACATGAGAGTTAGACATGGGTTGGGGGAAGTGAGAGGGGAAGCAAAGGAGGACACCTAGAAAGAGAGAGAAGAAACATGAGAGTACATGGCTGAAAATATTTGGGTTATATATGAATGAGAAGCTGGGGGAAGTGAAGTGAAACCCATGGGCTGGAAAAGTTGAGGATAGGGAGCATGGTGAGACTAGCTGAGAGGAGCCAGGAGTCTATGAGAGGTACTTGCAATGCTGAGAGAGCCTAGAGGCCAGTATGGGCTTTGATATGCTAATAAGCACCACTTTTAGTCATTTGTCCCTGGTTTCTTTAGGACCTTATAATTATAAACTTCTGTCTTTCATTCAAAGTGCTGATTCTTTCCACCATCATGCTACAACAATAGACGAAAAAGTACTTCCATGCGACTATTTTGCCCCATGAATTAGGAAGGTGAACAAAATCTTATTTCAAATGAGGTTTTCTCTCTTCTGCAAACACAGTATTGAATTCAGATTTATCAGCAACATCACAAGTGGGCTTAAAAAATAAGAAAGATAGCAGAGAATGATGAAAGTCTGGAAGGTTCCATGGGTACCACCTGAAGAAGCTGGTCCTGTTGTCATCCCAGGACAACAACCAAAAATATATGCATTTGTCAACAGGGCACACTGGATTCTGTAGCCAGAATGCCATACTTTTTCTGGTGGCGTAACTCTTCCCTTTCAGTTAAACCCTCTAGGAAGCACCTCTAGGGATCTACACAGAGTCAAATCTCTTAGTTGATCCCTCAGCTGTTCAGGTGGATGTCTAAGATTACCCATAAAGGGATGAACCCCAGAAAGTGGAGAACTGTGCCACATATATTTCCTACCGTCTATCACCCCATTCTGTCTACTTCACTTCCCTCTCTTATCACCCTAGACACTTGAAGCTTGAATGAGGACTAAAGTCTGCAAAGACGGAGCTGGCTTGTGGAAAATACTCTAAAGTATTGTAAGAAGTGGCGTGAGGGGTGCAAAACAGATAACAAGGCACGAAAGCTTTTGAAGTCCCAACCAAATGAAGGAATAATCAACGGTCCAGCTGAGAGTTCAGACCCACAAAACTCCTCTGCCAATTCCCAGCCATCTTCCCAGGGAGCCATGCTGTTCTCATCAGTATGCACCATAAATTTTGCAGTAGGATGCAAACTGCTGGCTTGAGGCTGACACTGATTCAGAAACCTCACCCCAGGCCTACTGCTCTGAGAAGAGAAACTGGGAGTTGAGAAGGAAACACCAGGGTCTGTTGTTCAGCAGATTTGTCAGTGTTTAGAGATCACAGCACAGACAGAGCACAGCAAAGACAGGCTAATGCCCTGAGGGGAAACACTGCATGGCTGTAATTTTTTTTTTTAATTTGGTCAAGGAAAACAAAACAAAGCAAATAAATGAACAACAACAACAAAAACCCATAAATTTTGCTATTAAACTAGTTTTTCCTGGTAGTTACCAAAGTATGTTGTGGTTTTGTATTTGGGCTTTTTGCTGTTGGTGATTTTCTGTTTTGTTTTGTTTTAATTTGATTTGATTTGTTTTGTTACCTCCCAGTGAACTTTCTTCTATCTTCCATCAAGCAATAGAGGGTGACCTAGGCTACAGAAGCCTGGTTTTCACTCATTAGAGAGTAGCCACAGGCTCTTTAAACTAATAAAGCTGAAGAGAAATCACAGATAAAACAAGATGGAATATTCAGGTGCAGATGACAAGAGATTGCCTCGGGAGGTTTATGTTAATAATTATAGTCCTGGAGTTGGAATGAGACCTCTGAAGAATGTATTTATGATGTATTTACAGCCTTTGCAAAACGTTCTGCATAGTAATGCCAATTTTGAAGTTTTCCATCCCTCCCCCATAAACAGAGACCAGTTTTCCCCCAGGAAATTATTCAAAACACAAAAAAAAGCAAACACTTTCTCTCATTTTTACAACAGGAAGAAAATGAAATAACATGTGCACCATTAGCCTGCTGGAAACCCTAGAGGGCGTGATTCTGACCCATAAGGTAATTTTCCTTGATCTATTAGGAATATGCTTCTAATTTAACCCCCTCCAGCTTGTTTCTCAACCATGCACTTTCTAATTCCAAGATTTTTTTTATTTACATATATTTCTAATGTTTTGTTTCTGTTTCTGGTTTTGTTTTTATCAAGCTCTGACCTACTTTTCAAGAGATTATCAGTTGTCCCACAGTGTATATGAATGTAGGAATGTATGGGTATGCACATCATGTACCACCGTCTATATGTATGTTTACATACACATACATATGTTGTTAATAAGAAATAACAATGTCAAGAACTAATGAAAAAAAGGCACTTTTTCAGAAAGGGTCTCCAGAATAATGGCCTGTAGCACGATGATTTGTGTAAGCAGTGTAGGGCTTCTTAAAGTCTTTCCATTGTGACAAATCCCTGTCCTGTGATCAGGCAGACATGCTAGTGGATCAGCCGCTGTAGCCCTAGGAGACATCCCAGGAGGACAGGGGACCCCAGGGACGCCTGGGAGAGCCCCATTTGGGTGCCGGGGAGGATACAGTGGTCCTCTTGAGAAAGGGGATGTGAGAGACCTCCCGGTCGTTTGTTTCTCTGGAGTGGTGCCTGCATTCGAGATTGAGAAGGATTATTCGTAATGTTTTTCTGTGTATCTTATGTTTGTCTTTTGTGTTACTTGTGACAATGGGACAGACCGTAATGACTCCGCTAAGTATGACACTGAATCATTGGACTGAAGTTAGAACTAGGGCTCATAACTTGTCAGTTGAGATTAAAAAAAAAAAAAAAAAAAAAGACTGTAGCAGACTTTTTGTGCTTCGGAGTGGCCTACTTTTTTTTTCTTTATTTTTTATTTCTTCAAGTTACATCTCAATCGCAGTCCCCTCCCTATTCCCCCTCCAGTCCCACCCTCCCACCCTCAACCCCCATCCTCTTCCTTTTTTTTTCTTTTAAGTTTAAGGTATATCTTATTTCCCCCTACAGTTTCCCCTTCCAGTCCAACAAATGGCTCTTTCTCTTATGATAATAGATACAACATAAAACAACAGAGGTAATTAAGGAGTGGCCTATTTTTGACGTCGGGTGGCCACCCGAAGAGACTTTTGACTGGACCATTATTTTTGAAGTAAAAGCCATTGTCTTTAAGGAAGGACCAGGGTCTCATCCCAATCAACAGCCATACATTACTGTTTGGCAAGACCTTGTCCAGAACCCACCCCCCATGGGTAAAACCTTGGGTGAGAAAAAAAAAAAAAAAAGCCAGGCTCCTGAGCCCTGGCTCTCCATGGCACAGAGGCCAAATTAAAACAAAAGCCAGCTTCGGAAATAACACCTTCGACTCTGCCTAAGATCTATCCCGAGATTGAGGATCCACCCAAGTGACCGAGCCCGCTACCACCACCCCCTTACCCCCAGGCATCCCTGGCACCAGCCAGAACTACAAGGAGCAGAGGGGGGAGGGCCAGCAACTGGGAGAGAACTGCCCCCCCCTCCGACCCACCAGCTTTGCAACCCTTACAATATTGGCCTTTCTCCTCGGCTGATTTATATAATTGGAAAGCTAACCACCCACCTTTCTCTGAAAACCCTGCTAGTCTTACAGGTTTGGTAGAATCCCTGTTGTTTTCTCACCAACCCACCTGGGATGATTGTCAGCAGCCTTTGCAGGTTCTCTTCACCACAAAGGAGAGGGAGAGAATCCTATTGGAGGCATGAAAAAATGTCCCAGGAGACAATGGGACCCTCACTACCCTCCCAAATGAGATCGACGCTGGGTTCCCCCTTGATCAACCATTAAGGTATATTTTATTTCCCCCTACAGTTTCCCCTTTCAATCCAACAAATGGCTCTTTCTCTTATGATAATAGATACAATACAAAACAACAGAGGTAATTAAGGAGTGGCCTACCTTAATTACCTTAATCGACCAGATTGGGACTTCAACATGGCTGCAGGTAGGGAGTGGCTGACAGTTTTCCCGCCGGACTCTAGTAGCAGGTCTCAGAGGTGTGCTTGGCGCACCACCAATTTGGCAAAGGTAAGAGAAGTATTTCAGGATCCTGTTGAGCTACTGTCCGTATTCCTTGAGAGGTTGATGGAGGCCTACAGGCATTATACTCCCTTTGACCCGACCTCTGAGGGACAATGAGCAGCTATAGCTATGGCCTTTATAGGAATCTTGTTAGAGAGACAGAGAAAGTGTATCATAAAAAAGAGACTGAGAAAAAACAAAAAAGAAAAGAGAGAAAAAGAGAGAGAGGATAGGCGGGATTGCAAACAAAAAGGAAACTTGACTAGGATACTGGCCACAGATGTAGGAGATAGAGGGAGAGAAAACAGGGCCTAGACAGACAGGGAACCTGGGCAACAGAAGACCCAGACCGAATCGAAATGGAGAAAAGATTTTTTTTTTTTTTTTTTTCTGCTTGAAGTTACATCCGGACAGTCAACCCATCTTTGCTGGTGGATGGAGAGACCTTGACAATGGATTAACGGGATAATTGACTTGGACTAGATTGCCACCAGGATTCAAAAACTCCTCTACCCTCTTTGATGAGGCTCTTCATCGGGATCTGGCCTCCTTCAGAGCTAAAAATCCTCAGCAAACATTGTTGCAGTACGTAGATAATTTACCCTTGGCAGCATCAACTAAACCTGAGTATCTCCAAGGAACCAAGAGACTGCTGACGGAACTGGGTGAGTTGGGATACGGGGCTTCTGCTAGAAAGGCTCAGTTGTGTAAAACTGAGGTCATCTATCTGAGATATACTCTGCGAGATGAAAAGTGATGGCTGACGGAAGCCAGAAAAAAAATCTGTCACCCAGATTCCAGTCCCGACCACCCCACGCCAGGTAAGAAAATTCCTGGGCACTGCTGGTTTCTGTAGACTGTGGATTCCGGGTTTTGCCATGCTGACAGCCCCTTATATCCTCTCACCAAGGAGGGAGGAGGGTTCACCTGGACCTCTGAACATCAGGCCTTTAAAGATATCAAAAAGGCATTGTTAACAGCACCAGCTTTAGCCCTACCGGACTTAACCAAGCCTTTCACTCTATCTGCGGATGAAAGGACAGGGGTTGCCAGAGGCATTCTTACTCAAACTCTAGGACCTGGAAAGAGACCCGTGGCCTACTTATCTAAAAAACTGGATCCCATTGCAAGCAGATGGCCCACATGCCTGAAAACTATTGTGGCTGTGGCCTTACTTGTCAAGGATGCTGATAAACTGACTTTGGGACAGCAGATTACAGTGGTGGCACCCCATGCTCTTGAGAGCATTATCCGACAGCCCCCTGACCAATGGATGACTAATGCTAGAATGACCCACTACCAAAGCCTATTATTGACTGAGAGGGTGATATTTGCTCCCCTGGCTGTCCTGAATCCTGCTCCCATCCACTGCTGCCCTGACATCCTGGCAAAAGAGACAGGTCCCAGAAGTGACCTAAAGGACCAACCCTGGCCAGGAAGTCCAAATTGGTACACTGATGGAAATAGCTTCATGGTTGAAGGTAAGCGGATGGCGGGAGCTGTAGTGGTAGATGGGAGGGGAGTGATATGGGCTAGCAGCTTGCCAGAAGGAACTTTTGCCCAGAAAGCTGAACTTATTGCGCTACCATAAGCCCTGAAGATGACAGAGAAAAAGTCCATCGATATTTCTACTGATAGCAGGTATGCTTTTGCCACTGCCCATGTGCATGGGACAATATATAGACAAAGAGGGCTGTTGACATCTACAGGAAAGACATTAAAAATAAAGAAAAAGGACACAAGTATATCACCAATTTACACCATCTGACTCACCTAGGAGAAAAGAAATGAAAAGATGTGGTAAGGTCCTCTGACTATTATGTAATTGGACTTTCTGATTTAACAGTGGAGATAGTCAGGAACTGCAAAGCTTATGCTCTGACTAATACCAGACCTTCCATGTATAACCTGGTAAAAAGACTCTGGGGTGATAGACTGGGGGCCTATTCAAAAGTAGATCTTACAAAAATTAAACAAGCTAAATATGGAAACAAATATCTTTTAGTTTTTATAGATACATTTTCAGGGTGGGTAGAGGCCTTCCCTACAAGGACTGAGACTGCTAATACAGTGGCTAAGAAGATTCTTCAAGAAATTTTTCCGAGATTTGGAATACCCAAGGTAATTGGGTCTGATAATGGACCCGCTTTCATTGCCCAGGTAAGTCAGGGACTGGCCACTCAACTGGGGATTAAATGAAATTTACATTGTGCCTATCATCCCTAGAGTTCAGGACAGGTAAAAAGGATAAATAAAACTCTAAAAGAGACCTTGACTAAATTAGCCTTAGAGACCGAGACTGGCAGGGGAGACTGGACAGCCCTCCTTCCTTTTGCCCTGTTCTGGGTCAGGAATACCCCGGGACGATTCAAGTTGACACCCTATGAGATTCTCTGTGGGGGTGGGGGGCTGCCTCCTCTCACTGAAGCAGGTGGAATATTTGATCCTGGTGTTGTCCTTTCTAACCCCTTGTTCACCCGCATAAAAGCCCTTAAAGTAGTTCAGCGTGAGGCCTGGGAACAGCTCAGTGAGGCTTTTTTACTTGCAGATTGGGGTATCCTTGGAGGTCCTGGAATCAACCCCTTCTGGACACTTAGTATACAGTTAATTTTTTGTTTTTATTTATTCAAGATATAATTTGTTTTGCAGCAATCTTGGGAAAAGAATACTGACTGGTAATAGTCCAAAAAGGAATAAACTCAGTTTATGTTTTAGTCAAATTACACTAGCAGAAAACACACATGAATCTGAAGTGTCAAAGCGTTACAGCATTAAGGTTGAATCCATCCCAGCTCATATGAACCTGGCTTTGAACACTTCCATTTTCTATTGAAAGTATGTGGGCCTTCCTTAAATTACTTACAATTCAGAATCCAATTTCTTCATAAATAAAAATGGAGACAGTAACATCTATCAAAAATATTTCAAAGCAGGAAAAAAAAAACTAATGTAGTGAAGTACCCCTGAAAGCACAGCATTTTGGAGACAGACAGGGCAATCATGAGTGCCAGGCTACATTGGACTACATAATGAGACATTGTTTAAAAATAAATATAATTTTGGTTCTGAGAAGGGAAACTGGTTAGCTATCTTTATCTCTTCCTCCATTCCTACAAAACCAATCCCTTAGTCTCATCCCCAGATGGAACAGACCATGTGCTGCAGCCTCCCTTCCAACACTGATCTCATCTCCAGTGGATCATACAGATCTTCCCCTGCAAACTTGCTTTCCCCAACTCATTCTGTTATACCAGCCCCCGACTCCAGGAGGCATTCCCTGGGAACCCACATGGCACTTCTGTCAGGGAAACTGGTAGCTAACTGCAGATGTTCACGTCTCCCTCCAAATCCAATTACCTAGTCTCATTACCAACTCTGCTGCAGACAACCTGCTGCTGCCTCTCTTCCTCGTAGCTTTTTCCCAGTCCCCAACTCCATCAGAGCTTCTCTGGGAACTTCTTCGGCCACTCAGGCTCTGTAGCAAAATACCTACCATGGTCTCCTCTTTTGCTCTGACTTTCCATATTCAATAAATCATGTAGACCTTTTTTTCTAAACTTTATCCCCCCTTCCTCTCATTCATTAACTCAGCCTTCAACACCAGCAGGCATTCTCTGGGAACCTGTAGGCTACTGAAGCCAGGAAACAGGTAGCCTAACTGTGAATAGTCACAGCCTCCTCGACTCTTGAAATCCATTCACATATCCTAAACCCCATCCCTGTAGCAGACTACCTTCAGTAGCTGTCCCCATCTCCAGCAGATCGCACAGATCTCCAACCATCCTCCTTACTCATCTTGTTATCCCAGACTATTGGCAAATCCTGCCGTTAAGGTCACAGCATGGTCAGAAAGCAGTGAGCTCAATACTAAATGGAGGACTCTTTCCCAGCAGGGTTCCCTCTTCTCTGCCTGATCTTATCTGTGGAGCCCGGACCCCAACATCCTCTACCTCAGGAATGTCACATAGTCCTCAAAGAAGTTACAGATTCAACTTCCTTCCTCCTGAGAAGAATCTGTTCAGCAAGCACTTGGGAATCCATGGAATGCCTCTCCATGCAAATGAAGCATCCCAGTACTTTGACCCCCTAACTAATGAAGAACACTTAGCCCACGAACCCCCTATCATTCCCCAAAGTTCATGCCAGATAAAGTTGAGCTACCTCAATGAAACTGCTCCCAGAGTGTTAATCCTTTGTACTCTGGGATGTCCAAATCCTGCCTTTTGCCTCTGCTTCCCTCATCCTCATGAAACAGTGGCCAACAGTCTCTGAGAAAAGGAGAGATTGATATCAGCCCTTGAATCCATCAGGATTTTCATCCACAGCTCTGTAACAGACTATCTGTTGTATCCTCTCCTCAACCTTTGACCCCATGCCCAAGGGAATAGAAAGATAATAGTGTAATACCCTGCTTTTTTCCCCCCTCATATAGAGCACTTCAGCCTCCTTTCCTAGGCCATCCCCTTTTCCAAGTGTCAGCTCCCAATACTTAGGAACATTTTACATGGAAGCCCCAGTGAACATATTTATTGGCATACCAGAATAATCTTCTACCACGCAATACAAAGTTAGACCACTCTCCTATGAACCAGAGAGGGAATCAGAAACCGAGGGAACAGAACACCCATTCAAAAAAGACAAGACAAGATATCAGCACCTGGAATTACAATCTTCCTAAACCCAACCCAGATGCCAAGACTGTATCTTAAGAACATGATCAACAGCAGTCATGACAAAGTGTCTCCATTAAAGTCCAGCAACCCTACCACAGTATGCCCTGAGTATTTCAACATAGCTTTATTACAAGACAACGACCTTAAAACAGGTTTATGAGCATGATAGTTGTTGTTAAATAGAAAGTAAATAAATACTTTAAAGAAATCTATGACAACACAAAAAAGTAGAAGGAAATGAATAAAACAGTTCAAAACCTGGAAGTTGAAATAGAATAAAGAAAACCCACATTGAGGGAATTCTAAAAGAGAAAAATTGAGGAACTTAAACAGGAACCTTAGAGTCAAGACATGGAAGAGAAAATCTCAGACACAATAGAAAAAATGGATACTTTGGTCAAAGAACATAATAAATCTGAAAATCTCCCAATAGAAAATATCCAGGAAATCTGGCACATGATGAACAGATCAAATCTAAGATATAATAAAGAAAAGAGAAGAAATCTAGGTCAAAGGCACAGAAAAATTTTTCAGCAAAATCATTGAGGAAAAATGTCCCCACCTATAAAATTACAAGAAGCATACAGAATACCAAATAGATTAGACCAGAAAGAAAATTCCCTCACCACATAATATTCAAAGCACTAAACATACAAAACAAAGAAAGAATATTAAAACCTCTAAAGGAAAAAGACAAAGTGGTATATTAAGGCAGACCTATTAAAAATTATATCTTCCATCTCAGTGGAGGCTCTAAAATCCAGAAGGGCCTGTACAGATGTTCTACAGACTATAGGAGATCATGGATGTCAACCCAGACAACTATACTATACCCAGCAAAACTTGCAATCACAATAGATGGAAGAAAATAAGACATTCCAGGATAAAATTAAATTTAAGTAAAAGTCTATCTACAAACCCAGTCCTACAGATGGTGCTAGAAGGAAAATTACAAGGAAATGAGGATAACCACAGCCAAGAAAACATAAGAAATAAATAATGCCAAATTAAGACATCAAAAGGGAAATTCACAAAAGAGGAATCTCTAATGGCCAAGAGACACTTGAAGAAATGCTCAACATCCTTAATCATCAGAGAAATGCAACTCAAGACGACTCTGAGATTCTTCTCAAACCTGTCAGAATGGCTAAGATCAAAACCTCAAATGACAGCACATGCTAGTGAGGTTGTGGAGAAAGGGGAACCCTCCTCCATTGCTGGTTGGAGTGCAAACTTGTGCAACCTCTGTGGAAATCAGTCTGGCAATATCTTAGAAAACTTGGAATAGCTCTACTTCAAGGCCCAGCCTTACCATTCCTGGATATACATCCAAATGATACCTCACTAATCCACAAGAACATATTCTCAACTATGTTCATGGCAGCTTTATTTGAATAGCTAGAAACTGGAAACAACCCAGATGTCCCTCAACTGACGAATGGTTAAGAAACTATGGTACATTTATAAAATATTTACTCAGCTATCAGAAATAAGAAAGTCATACCATTTGCAACCAATTGGATGGAACTAGAAAAGCTCATCATGAGAGGGCTAATTCAGACTCAGAAAGATACATATGGCATATACTCACTTATAACTGGATTACAGCCATTATTTTATAGGATAACCATCCTACAATCAAGAGACCCAAAAGAAAAGGAACACCAACTTGGTTACCTCTGAATGGGACACTCCACCCTAGTGGAACTGCCATGTATGCCCTCTGTGCAAGAGAAAGTTCTTAGATGTCATGTGACTAATGAACCGAGAGGGGCAGATACATGGAGGTACTCCACACTGGAGGGATGGGATGGGTGGGAGAGGGGGTTGAAGTTGGGAGGGGGGGACCAGGAGGAGGTGGAGGGAGGAGGCAGTAATGGAGACGTAACTTGAAGTAATAAATAAATGTCAAATAAATATTTAAAAATGCAGTGGCAATAACCACAGTTTGGAAGGGGCTATGGAATAAAGCAAATTAAACTAAAAAAAAACTAAAAAAAAAACAAAAAAAAAAACAGGGAAATACACTGGAGTGTGTGTTTGCATACACACACACACACACACACACACACACACACACACACCACCACCACATCACCACAGCCACCACAACAACAAAATAACAGAAATGAACAAACACTACTCTTTTAATATCTTTCAATATCAGTGATCCCAAATCTTCAATAAAAAGACACAGATTTACAGAATGGGGGGAAAAACAGAATCTTTCCTTCTGCTGCATCAGAGAAACATCCCTTAGCATATAGGATAGATCACCTCAGGGCAAAAGGATGGAGAAAGATGTTCCAAGAAAATGGTATAACAGACAAGCTCGTATAGCTACTTTAATATCTAATAAAATAGACTCCAAATCACAACTAATCAGCAGAGATTTAGGACACTACATATTTGTCAAAGAAAAAAATTTCTAAGACAACATTGCAATTATTAATGTCTATGCACAAATCACGAGCATCCAATTTCATAAAGAAAAAATCTACGGTTTAAATCACATATTGACCTCACTCAAAGATTGTGGGAGACTTCAATAATCTATTCTCACCAATTGACAAGTCATGTAGACAAAACTTAAACAGAAAAATGTTGGAACTTACCGAAGTTATAAATCAAATGGACCTAACAGATATTTACAGAACATTTCACCCAAAAACAAAAGAATATACCTATTTCTCAGCACCTCATAGAGCTTACTCCAAAATAGATCATATACTTTACAGAAACCAAGTCTCAACAGATACAAGAAAATTGGCATAACATCCCACATCCTTTCAAAGCACCACGGATCAAAACTGAACAACATCATCAATAGAAACAACATAAAACTTACAAACTCATGGAAACTGAACAACTCACTACTAAATGAAAAATGGATAAAGACATAAAGACTTTCTAGAATTGAATGAAAATGAACACACAACATACACAAACTTATAGAACACTATAGGTATTCTAAGAGGTGATTCTAAGAGGCAAGTTCATACCACTAAACATTCTGTTTACTTTTGTAATAATTCAACATAATGATGCTTATAAGTCAGATTAATCAACCTACTTTGAGTTCCTTAAAGCAAACATTCAGATACTATTAGAAGCAGTACTAAAATCAACAATTCATGACCTCATGACAATTAGAAGCCTCTGCATGAGAAAGGACACTATCATTTGTACAAAGCAGAAGACCACAAAATGAAAAAAAAAATTTTTTTTCAGTAACATATCTGGTAGAGGATTTACACTCAAATATACAAAGAACTCAAAAACCAGAAATCAAGAAAACAAGTAACCCAATTAAAAATGGGATATAGGTCTAAACAAAGAATTTTTTAGAGGAAACAGAAAAGGTTGAGAAACACTTAAATGTTTAAAGTCATTAGTTGTTAATTAGGGAAGTAAAAATCAAAACTACTATGAGATTTCATCTTACACACATCAGAATCAATAACATCAATAAAACAAGTGGCAGGAACAAAGCTAACAGTCATTCATTGTTGGAAGAAGTACAAACTTGGATAGCCACTATAAAATCAGTATCACAGTTCCTGAGAATGATGAGAATCAATCTACCTCAAAATCCAGTGATATAATTCTTGGGCATAGCTAAAGGTCACTTCATCTTCCCAAAGAGACACTTGTTCAACCATATTCATTACTGCTTTCTCCATAATAGCTAGATATTAGGAACAATCTAGATGCCCCTCAACTGAAGAATGGATAGAGAAAATGTGGTACATTTATTTATATTATAGTTTATATATTACTTATCTGTTAAAAAATGAAATTCCAAAATTCACAGGTAAGTGGAATTAGGGAAAAAATTGTCATGAGAAAGGCAGTTCAGACCTGGAAAGACGCATATAGAATTTTTCACTTATATATGAATATTAGCTGTTAAGGAAATGATAACTAAGCTACACTCCATAGAAACACAGAGTATGGGTATAGAGTGAGGGACTCAGTTGAACAAACAGATCTTTCTAGGACAGGGAAATAGAATAAATATTTATGGATGAATAAGAGGTAGGGACTAGAACAAGAGGATCAAATTCAGGGAAGGGACAGGGAAGAGGGGATGAAGGATGAAATACAGGGTGAGACACCTAAAATTAAGCCATTGGAAGGATAGTATGGAAATCTAATGCAAGTAGAAGATTCCTAAAATATATACATGTATGAAGACTATCTAAATGAAATTTCCAAATAATGAGGGAGACAGAGCCCCAATTGGCCATCTCGTGTCACCAAATGAAGCTTCTAGTAGCAGTATTAGGTTACATCATATTGAATTTTTGGACTAAGAGGGACCTTGGGATCTCCCAAAGAACTGAGGTTCTTGCCAATACTATAGGTTGTTCTCCACAAACTGTCCAGAAGACCCCATTGCTAAATACAATACCTACACAACTCATTGTACATGGAGAAGTTGAGCTGGTGTCTGCAAAGAGCCTTCACCTCTACATTCTAGCATCTTTGCTAGAGGAAGATACTCTGCATGCTACCAAAGAAGAAATGTAAACACCAACCTAGCCCTTTGATCTACAATGGTTTCCTGCATAGTGGCAGTTTGTGGAGGTAACCAATTAATATCTGATTTGAATTAAGGCCCACTCCACAAGATCAAACCCACACTCAACAGACACATAGACTAGATAGTCCAGGGACTCAGGGATGTAGGATAAAACAACATGTAATGTGATTGCTGTAAAAAGGAAAGAAAGAAAGAAAACCAATAAAATAACTCCTAATGACATTCTGCTATACTCATAGATCAGAGTCTTGTTCAGCTATAATCAGAGAAACTTCCTTCTGTAGTAGATGGGAACAAATACACAGGTCCATAACCAGACATTGTGTAGTGAGTAAGATACTTTGGAATACTCAGCCCTAAACAGAATGTCTCCATCACATCTCTTTTAGGGTTCGGGGAACCCTCAGAAGAAAAATTGGAAAAAGTGTAAAAAGCCATATGGTATAAAGGACACCAAGAAAACAAGGTAGGTCCTCTAATCAACATTACTGACAAAAATATTAAGTCAATGAGACTGAGGCAGCGTGCACAGGGCCTGCTTGGGTCTGTACCAGATGGGGCCATAGAGCTGAAGAGAGAAGTGAACATACCCTCATCCCTAACCCAGAAGCAATCTTCAAAGGATTACCACTTGCAAAACAAAAGTTAGTTTTCTCCAAGGAAGTCTCACTGGGGAAACAAACTACTCTTAAGGATAGGTTACATGTGGTTTTAAATCCATAATGGATAAAAATTTATATTTATATTTTCCTTTTATTAAAAATAGATTTTCCCTCACATAATGTGCCCTGATATGGTGTCCATTCTCTCTAGTCCTCTCAGGTCATTGTTACCTGTCCTCCCATTCAAATTCACACCCTTTCTGACTCTCATTATAAATAAATACTAATAATATTAAATTTGTTTGTGTGTTTAATGTTCACTTCATGATTCAAATAGAATAAAGAAATGAATATGATATATGATAAAGTTCTTAATTGAAGTACTGTAACAAATAATATGTTAGAAACTTGAAATTAATTGGGCCAAAGAAACAGAGGATGGAATCAGTCAAGGTTATGCAACAAAGGAAGACTTTGAGACAGAATCCACTGAAGAAACATAGGCAGAGGTATTAAAGGTAGGAAGCCCTAAGGAGAAGCCAAGATGTGTACGCTGACATACACAGAGATGTTAAGAAATTAATTGTATCTGAGGTGTAGGTTCATGATGGATGACTGAATAAAACTTAAAAACAAAAATATATTGGAAGAAGATTATGAAAGGATTTCTATCCCACAGTAAGAAACATTAGTATCTAAAAAAGAATAACAATTAGAAATCTTTAAGAACAGGAATGAAATTCATAATTGTGCTTCAGAAATCACAACATGGAACTTCAGAGCTGTGTGGACAGTATATAACATTAGGAAGGCTGAGGCCATGTGGATCACTTCACAGAAAATGTACTTATAAATTATATTTACATTTAAGTTTTATATATAGTTCTAAATCTACATTTTTATTATAAGACAATACTAAAAACAAAAACAAATACTAAGATTGACTAGTTAGAGGGGAGTATCTTCAAAGGCATTTCTGAAGTGTCAAGCATGGCAGAGTCTTGAGGTCCATTTATCTAAGGAAAGTTGGGTGTTTTAAATTATTATTCTCTAGTTCTTTTTTGTGGGTTGTTCACTTATTTGTTTGTTTGTTTGTTTTCTTGTTCACTTTTGTTTGAGACAAGGTCTCACTATGCAGCTCTGACTGATGTGATATTCTCTATGTATCCCAGAATGGCTTCAAACCCATAATCCTTCTGCTTTAGTTTCAAAATTCTGGAGCTACAAGTATATACCACCATGCCCTACTTTCTAGTTATGGCTACCTTTGGAGTGTAGTGCCCCACATTTGGGGCCCATACCATCTGTTTTAGGCTTTGCTTAGTGACCTACTTTTGTCACTGGAATACAAACAGAAAGTCAGTATGTTTATGGTAAATGAAACCATAATAAACCTCCCTTATTAGGTCTTAGAATCTGTGAATCCTATTGGTCTAGGGGAAATGAGGATGCATATACCATAAATCTAGATCCAATCCTCAGTCTAGGGATAAGCCCACCTCAGTTCAAAATATGCTTTCTGCACTAATTTACAGACCTATGAATATAAGTTCTATTGTAGTCATTTATGAGAAATAAAACACAATTGGGCAGCATTGCTATGGCCATAATTCCATTATTACAACAAGACATTTAAATATCAGGTTAAACCTTGCTCATAGGGCCCAAGTGTCTTCCTAACTTAGATTTTCTCAGCTTCCACAATGTTACTCAATCAATCCTTTCTCCCCCTTTCCTTTGGATTTCCTAAGCATGTGTGGTTTCTACTATCTGTTACCCATTGAATTCCAACATATTTACAGTTCTGCAGAGATACTTTTAATCTTAATTGTCTTCCCAGATACAGTGATAGAATAATAAAACCACATGTTGGAGCAATAATTGTTGGGGATAGGAAAGGAACATTTCATTAAAGATTTAGTGTATTAATGAATTAATTAATTAATGATAGAATACATTTCATACCTACATATGGTAAATTTCCTTCTAGAAACTAAGCATCTTGAAACTACATTTCGTTGATGAGTAACAAAGGGAATGAATTACAGAGCAATTATAAAAATTTAAAATGTAGTTGAAGAATAGATTAAAAAAGAACATGAGTGAGGGCCCAAGATGGTGGCGAACTGCACAGACGCATTTTGAATGTGGGAGAGAAGAGCCATAGAAAACACAGAGTTGTGGGACACTGTGCAAAAACCGGAGGGTCTGGCCCCTCTGGGAACATGCACAGCTCCCAAGGGACTGTTAAAAGTCCCAGGGCGGGAGCGAAGATGGCGGCGACCTACACTGACGCATTCTGAACGCGGGGAAAAAAGAGCCATGAAAAACACAGAGTTACTGGGCACTGTGCAAAAACCGGAGGGGCTAGAGCCCCCCCTCCCCGGGAACGCTCACACCTGCCAAGGGACTGTTAAAAGTCCCAGGGCAAGGCTCTCCCCATCTCTCACAGACACGGAGGCCACTAAACCGGGGATTCGGGAACTCCCATTTGGTGAGGCGCCTGGTAAGATCGTTCCCAACTTACAGCAGGCAGAATCAGGGTCCACTTGGCCATAGATCGCTGTCCTATTGGGCTCCCCACACATAAGGTTGAACTTATACCCACTTAGAAAAGGTTGCGAGATAGTGAGAGCCTTAGCAAGGAACAAACAGGGGGCTCAGCGGGTGGTCCGCAGCCGCTCGTGAAGCAGAGGGCGGGAGGTTCCGAGAGAGCGCAGGAAGCTGGGAACACAAAAGCAGGCGGGAGCGGCCAAATCTCGCACAATCACGATAGCGCAGCTGGGGAGGGAGCACGGCTGGCAGGGACAAATCCCCGCCAGTCCATGGAGGTCATCTGGGGAGAGAGACAGGCGTGGGTGGGACCAGGGGTCCGTGCACCCACGGCGGAGCTGCTGGGACGAGAGGTGCACTCAGGCAGCCGGAGGATCCGGGGCTTGGGGTACCCACGGGACCCGTGGTGGCGCAGACAAGAAGGAAATCAGGCACAGGGTCCAGCCCTGTGGCGAGAAGACTAGAGAGAAACCAGAAATCGGGACCATAGCTATATCCTGGAAAATCCAGACATATCAGGTGTGGAGCCAGACCCTGTCAGCATCCGGGACGACAAACAAAGCCCACAGAATCTGTGCCTGGGCAAACAGGCCCATATCATCAGAACCATTACAGGCTGATAATTCAGAGTGCAAATTAGAGAAGTCTGAATTGGGAGCAGTGAAACAATCCTGGTCCATTACTCACAACCTGGGAATAGACTGCACCAGATCACAGTGCCTCTGGCCATTAAAATCACAGTGACCTTGAAATCCCCCTGTAAGCAACAACAGATAGCCAAGTAACTCGTCCCCTGCACCAAATCATCCACTGTGGTTCCAAGCACAGAAAACAGACAGTTAAATGCATCCAATGGCGAAAGGTCAAAAAAAATAGAAATCAAGGAATTATGACTCCAACAAAGCAGAACCACCCTAGCTCATCCAATTCGGATGACCACACACCAACAGAAACACATGAAAACATTGACAATTCTGCAGTATGGAAAGTGATAGAGTCCCTGCAAGAAGAACTTAAATCTATGAAGGAATTCAAAGAAACCACAATTCTACAAATCAAAACAAGGAACAACACCATTAAAGAGCTCCAAGCCAAGGTGACAGAGCTTGAACAGGAAAAGGAAAAAGCCATGAAAGATTTTCATACAAAAACAAGCAAGCTGGAGAAGGAAATGTACAAAACGAACAAAACCATACAAGACATGAAAATAGAAATAGAAACAATAAAGAAAACACAGTCAGAGTGAAAAGAGGAAGTGGAGAACCAAGGGAAGAGAACAGGAATTACGGATGTGAGTATCAACAATAGGATTCAAGAGATGGAAGACAGGATCTCAGGCATGGAAGATTCAGTGGAAGAAATCAGTACATCATCCAAAGAAAATGAGAAGGCTAAAAAATCTCTCACCCACAACATCCAAGAAATCAAGGACTCATTGAAAAGACGGAACCTAAGAATTATAGGTATAGAGGAAAGAGAAGACCCCCGACTCCAAGGTCCAGGAAATATCTTCAACAAAATCATAGAGGAAAACTTCCCAAACCTGAAAAAAGAGATGCCAATAAAAATCCAAGAGGCATACAGAACACCAAACAGATTAGACAAGAAAAGAAACTCCTCTCGCCACATAATAATTGAAACCCCAAATGTACAGAACAAAGAAAGAATATTAAAAGCTGTAAGAGAAAAAGGTCAAGTCACATACAATGGCAGACCCATCAGAATTACACCTGACTTCTCCCCAGAAACGATAAAAGCTAGAAGGGCCTGGTCAGATATACTACAAGTCTTAAGAGATCATAGATGCCCAGCCAGACTACTTTACCCAGCAAAACTCTCTATCAACATAGATGGAGAAAACAAGATATTCCATGACAAATATAATTTAAACAATATCTCCCCACAAACCCAGCCCTACAGAAAATCCTAGAAGGAAAATGCCAACCCAGAGAAGAAAACTCCACCCAAGAAAACAAAGGGAATAGAAAACCCATCAGCAACTAAACCAAAAGAGGAACAGAACCACCACCTATACCAAACCAATGGGAAATAACAACCCCAGGTCACTAATATCCATCAACATCAATGGACTCAACTCCCCAATAAAAAGACATAGGTTTACAGAGTGGATCCGCAAGCAAGACCCTTCCTTATGCTGTATACAAGAGACACATCTAACTACAAAAGATAGACACTGCCTCAGAGTAAAGGGCTGGGAAAACGTTTTCCAAGCAAATGGACCCAGGAAGCAAGCTGGAGTAGCCATCCTAATATCAAACAAAACAGACTTCCAACTGAAGTTAATGAAGAAAGAAAAAGAAGGGCACTATATACTCATTAAAGGGAATATTCATCAAGAGGAAATTTCAATACTGAACATCTATGCCCCAAATACAAAGGCACCTACTTTTGTAAAAGAAACACTTCTAAAACTTAAATCGCACATCGATCACAACATGTTCGTAGTGGGAGACTTCAACACCCCACTCACAACAATGGACAGATCATCAAGACTGAGGCCAAACAGAGAAATATTGAGTCTAACAGAGATCATGAAACAAATGGACCTAACAGACATCTACAGAACATTTCACCCAAAAAAAAAGGAATACACCTTTTTCTCAGCACCCCATGGAACCTTCTCCAAAATCAACCACATAGTTGGACACAAAGATAGTCTCAATAGATACAAGAAAATTGAAATAACACCTTGTATCTTATCAGACCACCACGGAATAAAGCTGTTCTTCAACAGCAAAAGAATCAACAGAAAGCCTACACACACATGGAAATTGAACAGCTCCTTACTGGATGACCACTGGGTCAGGGAAGAAATAAAGAAGGAAATCAAAGACTTCTTAAAATCCAATGACAATGAAGTCACAACATACCCAAACCAATGGGATACAATAAAACTGTGCTACGAGGAAAGTTCATAGCACTAAGTGCATTCAAAAAGAAAATTGTGACAGCTCATATTAGTGAATTAACAGCTAAGCTGGGTGAATTGGAAGAAAAAGAAGCAAACATGCCCAAGAGGAGCAGAAGGCAGGAAATCATCAAACTTAGGGCTGAAATTAACAACTTAGAATCAAAAAGAACTATTCAAAGAATCAATGAAACCAAGAGTTGGTTCTTCGAGAAAATCAACAAAATAGACAGACCCCTAGCCAAATTAACTAAAAGGCAAAGAGAAAGAACCCAAATCAACAAAATCAGAAATGAAAAGGGAGAAATAACAACAGACATTGAGGAGATCCAGAAAATATTCGGGTCCTACTTTAAAAATCTATACTCCACCAAATTTGAAAACCTAAGCGAAATGGACAATTTCCTCGATAAATTCCACCTACCAAAACTAAATCAAAATCAGATTAACATCTTAAACATCCCAATAACCCCTAAGGAAATAGAAACAGTCATTAATAATCTCCCAACCAAAAAAAGCCCAGGGCCAGATGGCTTTAGCACGGAATTCTACCGGACCTTCAAAGAGGAGCTAACACCATTACTCTTCAAACTCTTCCACCACATAGAAACAGAAAGAACACTGCCAAACTCATTCTATGAGGCCACTGTCATTCAGATTCCTAAACCACACAAAGACCCAACAAAGAAAGAGAACTTCAGATCAATCTCCCTAATGAACATTGATGTAAAGATACTTAATAAAATACTAGCAAACCGAATTCAAGAACACATCAAAAATATCATACATCATGATCAAGTAGGCTTCATCCCTGGAATGCAGGGATGGTTCAATATACGAAAGTCTATCAATGTAATTCACCACATAAAAAAGATGAAAGAAAAAAACCATATGATAATCTCGCTAGATGCAGAAAAAGCATTTGACAAAATCCAACACCCCTTCATGCTAAAAGTTCTGGAGGGAACAGGCATACAAGGACCATACCTAGAAATAATAAAGGCAATATACAGCAAGCCAGTAGCCAACATCAAATTAAATGGAGAGAAGCTTGAATAATTTCCTCTAAACTCAGGGACAAGACAAGGATGTCCACTTTCACCATATCGCTTCAATACAGTACTTGATGTTCTTGCTAGAGCAATAAGACAACTAAAGGAAATCAAAGGGATAAACATTGGAAATGAAGAAGTCAAATTATCCCTATTCGCAGATGATATGTTAGTATACATAAGCGCCCCCAAAAACTCCACCAAAGAACTCTTACAGCTGATAAACAACTTCAGCAAGGTGGCTGGATACAAATTAACTCAAAAATATCAGAAGCCCTTCTTTATACAACAAACAAGCATATCGAAAAAGAAATAAGGGAAACAACCCCTTTCACAATAGCCACAAACAATATAAAATACCTGGGGGTAACTCTAACCAAGCAAGTAATGGACCTATACAACAAGAACTTCAAGCCCCTGAAGAAAGAAATGGAAGAGGCATTTAGAAGATGGAAAGATCTCCCATGCTCATGGATAGGTAGGATCAACATAATAAAAATGGCTATTCTACCAAAAGCAATATATAGATGCAATGCAATTCCTGTCAAAATACCAACACAATTCTTTATAGACTTCTATGGAACAACAAAAAGCCCAGAATAGCTAAATCAATCCTGTACAATAAAAAAGCATCTGGAGGTATCACCATCCCAGATTTCAAGCTGTACTACAGAGCAATAATAATAAAAACAGCATGGTACTGGTATAGAAACTGACCAGTGGATCTATGGAATCGAATTGGAGACCCAAACATGGACCCACACACCTATGGCCAACTAATCTTCGACAAAGAAGCCAAAACCACACAATGGAAAAAGGACAGCATCTTCAACAAATGGTGCTGGTCCAACTGGATGTCCACTTGCAAAAGAATGAAATTAGACCCATACCTATCACCTTGTACAAAACTTAATTCCAAGAGGATCAAAGACCTTAACATAAGGCCAGCCACACTAAAGATACTAGAAGAAAAAGTAGGAGAAACCCTCGAACTCATTGGCACAGGTGACAACTTCCTGAACAGAACACCAACAGCTCAGGACCTGAGATCAACAATCAATAAATGGGACCTCATGAAACTGAAAAGCTTCTGTAAGGCAAAAGACACAGTCATTAGAACAAAACAGCAACCAACAGACTGGGAGAAAATCTTCACCAACCCCACATCTGATAGAGGGATATTATCTAAAATCTACAAAGAACTCAAGAAACTAAATGCCAAGAAACCAAATAATCAAATCAAAAAATGGGAGATGGAGCTAAATAGAGAATTCACAAAGGAGGAATCCCTAATGGCCTAGAGTCACCTGAAGAAATGCTCAACATCCTTAATCATCAGAGAAATGCAACTCAAGACGACTCTGAGATTCCATCTCACAACTGTCAGAATGGCTAAGATAAAGAGCTCAAATGACAGCACATGCTGGCGAGGGTGTGGAGAAAGGGGAACCCTACTCCATTGCTGGTGGGAGTGCAGACTTGTGCAACCACTATGGAGGTCTGTCTGGAGATATCTTAGAAACCTTGGAATAACTTTGCCTCAGGACCCAGCCATACCACTTCTGGGTATACACCCAAAGGACACCTCACAGAGACATAGGGAAGTCTCCTCATCTATGTTCCTAGCAGCCTTATTTGTAATAGCTAGAAACTGGAAACAACCCAGATGTCCCTCAACTGAAGAATGGATTAAAAAATTGTGGTCCATCTATACAATGGAATATTACTCAGCTATAAGAAACAATGAAATCATGCAATTTGCAACCAAATGGATGGATCTAGAGTAGCTCATCCTGAGTGAGCTAACCCAGATTCAGAAAGATGCACATGGCATCTATTCACTTATAGAAGGATTTTAGCTATATCGTACAGGATATCTGTACTACAACCAACACACCAAAAGGAACATGGACATAAATTTTTTTTTAATTTCTTTTTTTTTTCCTTTCCCTTTTTTCTCTTTCTTTTTCCTCTCTTTTTTTGTTGTTGTTCTTTGTTTTTGTGGGTTTGTGTGTCTGTTGGTCTTTTTTTTAGTTTTCCCCCCTAACAAAGTGACACCTTTCACTGGCAGTACTTCCTCGTAGGCCCCCGGTGTATGAAGAGGCTCTTGGCCCTCATATGACACCTGATCTGTGGTGAGAGACTGGTATGCAGGGAGACTCCACCCCAGAGGATCAAGACGGAATGGTCAGGGGGTAGAGCATGGGAGGGTGGGGCTGGGAAGCGGGGAAAAGAGGACAATATGTCAAGGATGTAACCTGTAGCAACAAACAAATAAATTTACTAATTAAAAAAAGCAGGTAACAACATTAAAACACTGTAAATAAAATAAGGACAGAGCCTTTTAACCTGGTTTTATGAACCTCCAAGTGTCAAAAAAATGTAGAGCTAAGGTAAAATACAGGAGAAATGTGGTGTTAACCCATGCCTTTAACTTCAGCAGAGACGGGAGGAGCACCATAGAGTTAGTGGACTTATAAATTGTAGAGTTACACGGAAAAGGGTGGTGAGGGTACACATCCTTAATCCCATCATTCAAGAAGAGTACACCCTTAACCCCAACACACTAGAGACAGAAACAGGCAGATCTCAGAGCTCAAGGTCAGCCTGATACAAAACAAAATCTAAATAAAGAAAAACTTCGATCCAGGAGTGGTGGAACACATCTTTAATCCCTTCAGATGGGAACCACAGGCCTCAGATCCCAATAATTAGAATGCAGAGACACACACATAGGATTTGGAAGAACCTAAGTGTAAAAGCAACTTACAAAAGGCCCACACAATACAAACAAATTGTCCTTCGAGATCTCAAAATATATACACTAAAGCTGGTTTAGCTCTAAAATAACAAAATAATTTCTTCTTTAAACCAGATTGAAAGATAACACTTTATATATGGTCAAAAACCAAATTTGCTTCAGGAGAAATATTACCTACCCCCCCCCCCA
>CAJQZJ010033410.1:1701536-1768473 GCA_907164525.1 Lophiomys imhausi | reverse complement strand
CCCCCCCCCCCACAAAAAAAGAGGGCGATTGTCCCTGAGTGAGGATTAGGGCAGGGCTCTGTTCTTATCTTTCCAGGAGAATCAAAGCATCCATTCAAGGAACCCTGGGACAACTGGACAACGGAAACCTCAGCAGAAATCAGAATCAGACACCAAAAGAAGACGAGTGACCCAGATGATTCAGCCTGACAGACTCCCTCAATAGCTGTCTCCATCAAAAGCCTACAACCACAAAAAACTCAATATCGCTAAGACCGTTCAGCTCTACACAATGACCCAGCCAGAACCTCAGTAAAGCCTGGAAGTTCAGCTTCTGCCTACAAACTCCTTAGGACATCTAAACAGCTGAGAACAGAAGGACTGAACATAAAAGGATTGTATTAACATTTTTAACCATTTTTCCATTTTGGTTTGGGCCCCAAACAGGTTTACTACGACCCAAATCAGCAGGAAGTCATTTTAAGAGAGCGACGTCCCATACCCAGATGGTGGGGAGGGTGTTTCTCCGCCCCCCCCCCCTTTTGGTTATTTGAAGGATAACTGAAAACTCTGTTATTTAGGGGAAGAGATTACAAGCTGTTAAATGGTCCTGTTTAATGGGTTTTGGAGGTTAGACCCAGGGTATTCCTTCTTTCCCTTTTCTGTATCCTTCTTTATCTCCTATGTAGGAATGCACGGACTTGAGAAAAATTGAGACATAGACATAGCACAGGAAGGACCAAGAAGAAGGGTCAGATTATTGAATATGCCCTTTTACCTTTGTACATTGATACAAAATTAGTAGTATATTTGGCTCAAGTGGTATTGACCATTGTTTATTGTGCAAAAATAAGATTGTATTGGTCTACGTCGGTATTGATATTTGTGTATTGATACAAAATTAAGATTATAGTTGGCCACAATGTTATTGACCCTTGTATATGGACGCAATATTAAGATTGTATTGGGCCGCATAGGCATTGATCTTTGTATATTGATACAAAATTAAGAGTATATATAGCCACATTTGAATAGATCTTTGTATATTGATACAAAATTAAAGGTAACGCTTCCTAATGGTATCGTACCTAGAGATACTTAAAAATGAAATGTGAAGCTCTGGCCTCTTGATACCAACCGTCTTAAACTGTTTAGGATAGTTAAGAAAAACAAACTCCTAGTCATGCATGCATGTCACCTTGTTAGCTACTAAGACAGTCTATCACAGATATTCTCTAAGCTACTCAGTAATCAAGTTGTTAAGAGACAAGCAACATTTGCTTATCTAAATACAAAGGATAGATAGGGCATCTTCAAAAACCCCAAGAGATCTGCAGAATATGGCATTCAAAGATGTGGTCTTAAATTAAGATTTTTTTTTGATATCGTGACATATCAGCTCCTGACAGCACCCCCTATTCTACTCCAAGTAGAAGAAAAGCATCAAAGAATCTCCAGTGTGAGATGGTTGAATTAGTGGCAAGGCTATCTCTTGGCATGTAAAAACTCCTTGCTTCAACTGCAGACAGACTGCTGTCCAAAAAGGACAAAACTTGGTAGCAGGGAAGTCGACAGCCTAGCTCTGCCAAGACAGGGTAGGTTAGTCCTTCATAATCCCTGCTCTACAATAAATGTCTGTCAGAGAAACAGGACCAAAAGGCTGAAGACTGATGCTGGAACGTATGGAGAGAAAATGGGAACTGTCCAGGTAGTCACTGGTTTGTCATTTCTTAGTATTGGAAGCTGCAGGCCCTGCACTTCCTATATAATCAGATATATTTATCCTTCTCAGCTCTCTGAGGTGGTTGAAGAATAGACAGCTTGAGTCTCATAGCTAAATTTTGAGTTGTTTAGGAATCATGAGGGCGTTCTAGATCTAAGAAGATGGTTATAATAGTGATGCAAGTTAGTATGAAAGCTAAGTCAGTTATAGAACTTTAAACTCATGGAGATGGTTAGAAGTTAGAAGGTTAAAGTCAGGGGCCAAATATGTATGAACTGGACATTGGGATGGTATACCTGGCCATTTAACTCTCATAAATGTGGCATATTTAATTCTGCTGTTTTGTATAGAATTTACTGTTATAAGAGAAAGAACCATTTGTTGGATTGAAAAGGGAAGTTGTTGGGGGGGAAGAGGGTGGAAGGGTGGGACAGAAAGGGGGAATAGGGAAGGGTTTGTGACTGAGATGTAACTTGAAGAAAAAAAATAAAGTACTTATTTAAAAAAAAAAGTACATGAGTAAAGCACAGGAAATAATAATCTGGTTAAAGTAAAGGAACATGGGAATTTTACCAAAGACAAATGATAATATATGTATGAAATACAAAAAAGATAGCCAATAGGTTTGACAACCATTGACAGAATCAGATTTTCAGCAAATATTTTCTTTACACAGCAAGAGTGGTGTTTTCACTAGAGTCTGTAGAAATCTTCCAGAGAACAAACAAAAGAAAAAGCCTTCCAAATGCTGAGAAATATTTGCTATGCTTCTCCAAAGGAGAAAAACATCAAATAAAGATTGGATAATGTCATGTATTAGGTCATCTTTTTTGAAAGTTCTCAAAACACTATTCTGCAATATGAACTGTGTTAAATGTAGCATTCAACACATTTCATCATACATTAGTTTGTGTGTAAAATAATCTATTAAAACTAATTGCATTAGTTACTTTTCTATAACTGTTATAAAACATGGCCAGACAACTTACAGAAGGAAGGGTTTACTTACACTTCCAGAGGGATATTCCAGCAGATACTGAGGACTCATAACTCCAACCTCAAGCAGGAAGCAGAGTGAACTAGAAATGGCATGTCTTTAAATTCTCCAAGCTTGCTTCCAGTGACACACTTCTTCTAACAGTGCCACAACTGCTGAACCTCCCCAAATAGCATGACCAACTGGGAACCAAGCCTTCAAATTCTGAAGTCTATGGGAGGCATTTTCAATTGAAACAGAGTTATTGTACCAGAGTACTTGAAGCCATCCAGATATGGAGTGCTTCTGTATATTTCAGAACTTTAAAGTATCTCTATACAAGTTTCTCCTTAATAAAATATTTTTGAATTGTGGAACTAAACTCAAAACTATGTTCATGATGGATTAGTACTTTTGTTTTCTATTTGTTTAAATCACTGTTCTCTCATTCAGTTTATTTCCTTTTCTGGAGACTTCTGTGCTTCACATATTTCTAAGATCGCCTAATATAGACTAAAAAACTGGTAGGTTTCCTAAGCTCTGTTCTTTAGCATGTAAGACCTTTCCTTTACATCTGTATTTGTTTTTGTTTTTTGTTTGTTTGTTTGGTGTGTGTGTGTTAGAACATGGAACTATGTATATGATTCTCCCTTGTCCTTCCCCACTAAAATGGATTTTGAACCCATCATCTATTGGATAATATCAGAGTCCAGTTCACCAGTTAGTGAATTTTAAACTATAATGTCCTTCAGCATAGATTACTTCAAAAGGTCTGTATTAATTTGAGTTTCCCCTGGTTTAGGAAAAAACTCAGTTGAAGCGAGAAAGGATGAGATGATAGAGGGTGATTGAGGAAGAGACCCAATTGATGAGAGCAAGCCAGAGATACTAGAAGAACAAAATGTGGAAAGAAGAAAAGACAGTCACATGATTTTTATATGATAGCTGTTACTGTTACAGTGAAGTTTAAGACAGGGAGAGTTCTGTAGAACTACATAAAATGGTTGGTGGGATATACCATCTGAAGAATTGGGCTGTGGAGATCTGTCTTTTTTTAATGTTTATTTATTACTTCAAGTTACATATTCATCACAGTCCCCTTCCCAGTCGCACCCTCCCACCCTCTACACCCTCTCCCTTCTGTCCTATTCCTCCGGAGTGGAGTGTCCCTATATATCAGTCCCCTGCACCAGTTCAGCAGATATATGAGGGCTAAGAGCTTCCTCATCTACTGGGGGCCTACATGGCAGCACCTGATTATGACATGATCATTGTCATCTTGAATCAGAGAAACTGTGATGACCCATATGAGACAGTTACAAAATTGGACCCACAAACAATTCCTTATGGAAGAAGAGTAGGCTCAAAGAAAAGTTCATGCCCACATTAGAAGTCCCTGCAGGATGCAGAAGATATCAAAACAGTTAACAGTTGTTGAGGAAGGTGGGATGGGGACATATTTTGTGGTAATATAGCTGAATCTTTGATCATGTAGTTGTTCATAATTTATCTATAACCTTATAACATGCCCTTTCCCATTTTGGTTATAAGTAACCTGAGTTAAACTCATTGATTCAGCAAGCAATGTTGGAATGAATTGTTGCTTTGGTTGGCTACTGATGTCCCATGCGAGGTGAATAGATATTTGTTTACATCTCCCCAGGAAAATTCACACAACAGGTAGGAAGTCCATCTTTATCCAATCTCCCTCCACTATTAGTGGAGACAGTTGCCCTAGGAACATTCACTTTTCCACACTTCTCTGAACTTATCTGCAAATATGCCTTAGGCAGCAATGCTATATTAAGTTAGCTGCTTGTGTTTGCTGGCTACCAGTTTGCAGCAGTAAAACTGCATCTGAAAATCAGTGCAGTAGGCAAAAGAAGCTGGGTTAGCTAAAAGCCTTTTAACTTCTCTTGTCTCTAGTAGTGCCTTCTTCACTCTTTGTATGATCTCCAGATAATGATTCTTCCATTTTCATCCATTAATGAACAAATTCCCTAAGTGCATTCTGTTTGCCAGACATTGTTTTGCGTGTTGGTAAATTAGACCCACTCTGAGTAGCAGGAAATTTACATTTTGGAAGACATTTGAAAACAAGTGAGTAAGCAGGAAAAATACAGGAGGCAAGAGTAATAAATCTTACTCAGAGTCTTAGAATCCATATATGAAAGAACACAGTCTGGCTGGGGACCCTAAATTACTTATTGCAGAAAATGAAGAAGCAAGTGGCTTCATTTAGATGACTAGAAAAGATGCGAGGCACTGGATGAAGTCACAAGTTTGGGAAACAGTTAGAGATTGGACGATGAAGTAAATGTGAAGCATTGAAGGAAAGAAAAAAGGAAGAAAAAATTCTGTATTTGGGGGTTGGAATTTCAACATTGGCTCTTGTAACTCATTAGGGTGGAGAAATCTGGGGAAAAAGGCACATTTCAGGAGACAATGATGGGTCACTTCAAACCCATGTTATATTTGAGGTGATAATTCACTATACTAAATGTGATATTATCCCCCCCCACACACACACACACACTTAAAATCCCATGTAGAATTCATTTGCCTTCAGAGTAAAGCCAAAAGTAAGAGGGCATGTTCTTAGTTCCCAGATCCTTCTATGCAGTCTACTTACAGATGTCATTATTCAGTCATATTGATGAATATTTTCAGTTCTCAAAATTACAGTATCATCAGGCTTCTCTTTATACTTTTCTTTATGCCTCTCTGCAACACTAATTCTTTCTCACCTACTCACTCTCTTCTAAAGTTAATTCTGGCTTAAGCTTTCAAATACTTCTGACTCACAATTTAGAGATGAGTCCATCCTTTCATTGATGAGTCCACTGCCCTCATTTTGTATTCTCTGGCTTCTTGACTATCATGCTTAAAAATATGTATATTTGTGCCAGGCGTGGTGGTGCATGCCTTTAATCCCAGCACTCAGGAGGCAGAGGCAGGAAGATCTCTGCGAGTTCAAGGCCAGCCTGGTCCACAAAGCGAGTCCAGGGCTACACAGAGAAACCCTGTCTTGAAAAACTTAAAAAAAAGTATATTTTATTATTGTTTTTCATTTGATATGTGCAGAAAGAAAGTTATTTCTAGCTTTTAATATTCTTTTTTTGTGTTAAATAACTGCTTTCATTGGTGGAATGAGTAAACTAAGGAACTGGAAGACAGACTGAAGGCAGATAAATGAAAGAATTACTTAACTATCAGAGCACTACATATCAACTCCATTTATGATTTTTTCTTTTTATTAGTCCTCAGAGCATTTCATACAACACATTTTGATTATATTCAACCCCTCAGCTCTACCCAAATCTACCCCACTTTCCCTACCCACCCAACTTTGTGTTCTTTTGTTTAAACCCTTCATGACCAGTTTGTCTTGCTCAAAGTATTTGGGGAATATATGCTTTTCCATTTGGAAGTGGTTGATTTATCATGAGCAACACTTTTAGAAAAAAAACAAAAAAAAACAAAAATGGACTCTTCCTTTCAGGGGTAGGAATGTGTGCCCAGTTCCCTTCTTCATTCTTGGGGTTGCATTGGATTTGTATATGCCTTCACACTTTCATACATTCTTGAATAAAATAATATTAGTTTTACATTATTAACATTGATTCTGCCCTTGAATGTTTACAATCCTGTGCTGATATATTGAAAGTCTTCTACAGTTATCTTAACAGTAAATTGAATTCTATTTTACATCTATCCATAAATAAGACAGGTTACTAATTAAGGAAATTATTTAAACTAATATTATTTCCATTTAAAACTGATATAAATACTGTAAGTGTACACTCTGAAGCAGACAAAGAAACCAGGGAAGATATAAGTACAGAAAAGAAAGAAAGAGAGGAGGAGGGAGACTAGCGAAGGGGCAACAGAGAGAGGAGGAAAAGAGAGTAAACCAAATTTTCACAAAGATAATAGAAAAAAAAAAAGGGCAAGGTGGAGGGGATCCAAGATGGCGGCGGCCCACACAGACATATTCTGAACTTGGGGAAAACAGCCATAAAAAAAAGCACAGAGTTATTGGATGCAGTACAAAAATCGGAGGGACTAGACCCGCCGGGGTCACACCCAGCTCCCAAGGGACCCTTAAAAGTCCCTGGGCAAGGCTCTCCCCCCCACCTCTCTCGGACACGGAAGCCACTGAATCTAATAGCCAGCAGGCAGATTCAGACCCCATATAGGATTACTCACCAGCCTACTAGGCACCCCACACCTCACACGACCTTATAGCTATTTAGAAAACAAAAGACAAGCAACAACTGCTTATCTAAATATAATGAGATAGATAGGTGGTCTTCAAAAACCTCAAGAGATCTGCAGAATATGGCATTCAAAGATGTTTTCTTAACTTTAGATTTTTTTTGATATCGAGACATGTCAATTCCTGACAGCACCCCCTATTCTACTCCAAGTAGAAGATGAGCATTGAAGAATCTCCAGTTGAGTTAGTGGCAAACGTATTTCTTGGCAAGAAAAACCCCTTGCTTCAACTGTAGACAGAATGCTGTCCAAAAAGGACAAAACTTGGAAGCAGGTAAGTTGACAGCCTAGCTCTGCCAAGACAGGGTAGGCAAGTCCTTCATAATTCCTGCTCTACAATCAATGTCTGTCAGAGAAACGGGACCAAGTGGCTGAAGATTGATGCTGTAATGTATGGAGAGAAAATGGGAACTGTCCAGGCAGCCACTGATACGTCATTTCTTAGTTTTGGAAGATGCAGGCCCTGCACTTCCGATATAATCAGATATATTTATCCCTCTCAGGTCTCTGAAGTGGTTGAAAGATAGCTAGAGTCTCATAGTTAAATTTTGAGTTGTTTAGGAATCAAGAGGGTGTTCTGGATCTAAGAAGATGTTTTTAAAATTGTGAGGCAAGTTAGTATGAAAGCTGAGTCAGATATAGAACTTTAAACTCATGGAGATGGTTAGATAGTAGAATGTTAAATTCAGGTGTCAAATACATATGGACTGGACATTGGGAATGTATGCTAAGCCATATAACCCTCATAACTGTGGCGTATTTATTTCTGTTGTTTTGTATTGTATTTATTGTTATAAGATAAAGAACCATTTGTTTTTACTGAAAGGAGGAGCTGTTGGGGGGAAGGGGGGGAAAGGGGGACAGGAGGGGGGAGTAGGGAAGGGATTGTGACTGAGATGTAACTTGAAGAAATAAAAGATAAATTATAAAGAAAGGGCAAAGAAAGAGCTGCAAGTACAAGTTTTAAAATCATTAAAGAATTATCAGTTTAAGGAATTACATTGCTTCTTGGAGAATAAAAAATATCAAATGATGCATAAGTTAAAGCAAGTATTCAAAGCATCCAATAAACAAATTCTTTGTGATAAAGAGAATATCATTGTTCAAAGGCGTTAATGTAGAATGAATTAATACATATAAAGAAATAAATGTCTTGCATTTTTGCAAAAATCTATACTATAAAGATATATAGCCAGCAATTCATAGCAACTTTATATATTTAAGAGTGATGGATTAATAGGCTCCAAAGGACTATGTATATTTATGCATTTCATTTAGCAAGATCCAAATTACATTTCTCAAGCACAGAAGATAGAAAATAGAAAAATAAGGAGTTATTTCCATTTGCATGAACTTTATGACAGTTGTTCTTCCCATATTTATTAGCTAGCTGGAATAGATCAACTTGAAAACAAAACAAAAAAAAGTCAATTTTATTACTATCATTTGAGTAAAACCTACTTGGAATATGAATGGCCTGGATTATTTTGAAGTTTTCTAATTCAATTCTCAAACATTTTTTCAGACTATTAACTACAACAAAACAAGTAAGTCCTTGAAAGTTTAGTGAGTAAACTGGACACAATGGGGCATATGCCTGAAGGTCCAGCTCTTTGGGAGGCTGAATGAGGCAAAGAGATCTTTCACTTGGGGAACAAAACTAGCCTGGGTGACATCTTGAGAACTTACACAAAATCAATCAATAAGGATAAGTTGGTGGGAGAGGAGGAAAAAGAGGAGCTTCGCGTGAAGAATAGAGCATGCCTGTAAAAGCCCAGGATACATGTCTTAGTTGCTTTTCCTTCTGCTGTAATAAGACACCTGAACAACAGCCAATTAAGAGTATATTTTGACTTACAGTTTGAGGATAAAGTGCACTATGGAAGGAATTCATAGTGGTATTAGGTTGAGATGTCTGGTCACACTGTATCAATAAACAGAAGCTAAGAATGATGGAAGCTTCTATAAGTTCATTTTCTCTTTTGTATACAGAATCTGAGCCTAGGGAAGGTGACACCCACAGTAGCTGAGTCTTCTCACTTAACATTGCATAAAGAAAACAATCATTCACAGGCATACCTGGGCTTGAGTGCTATCTAGGCTAATCTAACCTAGAAATATCCTGGATATGTTCAGACATTTGTCTTCAGTATGAATATGATCCTGTTAAGTTGGCAATTAACATTAATCATCACACTAAGCAGCATAAACACCCTGATTATTTGTATGGAACCTGAGCTTCAAAAGTATTTCTTTGTTCTAGATGACTTTCTCCTTTGACCTTACTGTCTGTACATCTCTATGCAATTCTTTGTTCTGAATGTGGAACCTGACACACCTCTTAGACATGTGTCCATATACTTAGTACTTCATAGCTAAACTTCAGTTTAACTTCAGTACTTCAGTTAAACAAATGTGAAATAAATGTTTTGTTTTTCTAAGTCTCTATCAAATGAGTTTTTTATATGTTATAGGAGAGCCTAATTGTGTCAGTCATCTTTTAAACACATCATGCATTATGGATTCTGTAATGACTAATGGATTTAATTGATCAGTAAGCAGATACTGAATGAATATGTTTTGTACCTGGAACTGTACATGAGGTTGGCAATTCAAAGGTCAATCAAATGCAGTCAGTGTCTACTCTGAGGACCTTATAGGTAATGGGAGTTAGGTGAGTTGGTTGGGTTATAGATTCTACTTCATCATGGAAATGTATATCATTTACAAGTCTATAACAAGCCTACAAAACTGTACAGGGATAAAAAATATACAAATTTAGAGAAACAAGAAGGGCTATAGTGTAAGTGGCAACGAAGGAAGTCCTTTCACTGTGATGGAAGTAGAAGTACAAGTTGGGCAGGTGTGAGGAGAACGGAGTTGAAATTGGAAGAAGAGTTGAGATTGTGAAGGATTTTAACATTACAAGTATCTGCACTTTGGAATATAGTCAGGAAACATTTCAGACTTTGATTTTGGTTAGTTCTGATTCTAGGACAGTAAACTTCTAGTTCCAATGGGCCATTCTTGTAAATAGCATTCATGAGCATTTTTATTAAAAGGTTCTAACAAACTCATAGCAAAGATCCAGTAATAACATCCATTTTCATTATATCTGAAGGAATATGAGTCTTACAGCCGTATCTTGCTTTAATCTCAAAAGACAAGCTACAATGCCAGATCTAGCAAGTTATTAACTTCTACAATATCAGACCCTTTCCACATATCTAATCTGGATTGTCAATGGATTTTAGAGACCATTGAGAAATGCACAAAATGATTGGATGAGCATATTTCCTACTCAGCATAGCACTTTAGGACAGAACTGATATTTAAGTGTTATGGGTCATAATAAATGACACACTAAAGGTGTGCCAATATTGTAAATGTATTTGAAGACTGAACTAAATAGTGTGTGACTGAAAATAAATGATTAATAACTAGAATTCATAAACTTATTTAACTTTAACATATTGTTATATCTCTATATACAATAAAAGAAGCTCAGTAAAACACATGATAAATAAACCAATATCCTAACTGATGGAGAGTATCCAACTCAAGAAAGAACACAGAGAAATGAAAACAGAAAAAGACTGGAAAGAAAAATTGCTCAATTATCAAAGGTGTTTTTTTTTTTTCCAATGAATCCATCTTGGATAATTGGTCACTGTTGACTTGATCACCTGAAAGCTGCAAGTGACTTTATTCACATTGAAAACCAGGTATTTACAGGTGAGGCTTCAGAAATCACATTTGTAAGATATCTTTGTACACTGTCAGATTCCCTGAAATGTTTACTCTCATCACCATGACATACCATGTTAATCCTTTGACAAAAATCAAAGACTTTTAACCACTGAAAAAAGAGACTCTGTACCACTTCAGGTTGATGTTAAAAATGGAGCCTGCCTTATTTGAAGAAAGATCAGAGATGGTCTTCAAAATACTCTCAGAGCACCACCCATCTTTATACATCACATCAACATATGAAGAGTGAGCAGTTATTCGAGCTCTGACAAGACTATCTGATAGAGCCACCTCCAGACTTCACAAGCAGTCAACAGTCCCCTTGAAGATACAACAAAAATCCTTTTATAGCTCAGAAAAGCTGAATTAAAAATGGAAACAGTCAGGGACCTTCTTTTATGTGTTGCCATTGGGGGAAGGTAGTGATCATGGTTAGTAACACAGAGTAAAGAAAATTCAAGACAGTGACCATAATCTAATTAAGATCTGAAATTACAAATCCATTAATAGCCGGGCGGTGGTGGCGCACGCCTTTAATCCCAGCACTTGGGAGGCAGAGGCAGGCGGATCTTTGTGAGTTCGAGGCCAGCCTGGTCTACAAAGTGAGTCCAGGACAGCCAAGGATACACAGAGAAACCCTGTCTCGAAAAACCAAAAAAAAAAAAAAAAAAAAAAACAAATCCATTAATAAAGAAAATGTGTCTGTTTCCTTGAGCAAAACTCACTTTGTGATGGACCTGAAAGAGGTAGGTGAAAACTTTTGCAAATCTTTAGCTGAGTAAAGAAATTGGGAAAAGCTCTTTTACACAAATTGCACTGCCTTCCCCCCCACAAAAAACTACCCAGTTTATAATATATAAGGCAGATATAGAGCACTCCAAAATATTTAGAGCAAATAAAATATTTTAACAGGGTAAACATGAACATTGAAGGATTGGAAACAAAAGTACAACTGAGTTGATGATAAGAATACAAAAACTTGGGGGCTGGAGAAATGGCTGATAGGTTAAGAGCACTGGTTGCTCTTCCAGAGGGCCTGAGTTCAATTCTCAGCAACCACATGGTGGTTCATATCCATCTATAATGAGGTCTGGTGCCCTCTTCTGGCCTGTGGGAATATATGCAGACATAACACTATATATATAATAAATAAATAAATCTTTAAAAAAACAAAAACAGAACAAAATATTTTATAGGGTAGTGGGTATAAAGAAGCAGAGAGAAGAGTATTTGAGAAGTAAAGTGACAATAACTGATTAATAAATGGCTTGGGGCCAGTCAGTTCCCCTGTCTATGTTTCATTTCTTCATATATATGATGAAGAAATTGGGATGGATAATACGAAGATCACATTGATTTTATGATTCTGAGAAAAGCTAGAATAAAATGGTACTTACTGGAATAAACTTAAAGTAGAACATCGGCTTCTCTGATGTCAGAGGTGCTGTGAAGCTAATACCTATAGTATATGTCCAAATGTCCCATCTGCCAAAATGCCATGGATCGATAAAAGGTATAAGTTAATTTGGTGCAGATGCTCAAATCGTGTGCATGTGTAAGTGTGCTTGTGTGTGTGTGCGTGTGTGTGTGCGTGTGTGTGTTTCTTGACTAACAACAATAGTTATCAAAGCTTCTGGAGGTTTGAAGAGCAAAATGAAGGAGGCAGTTCAGTTTCTTTTTCAGTTTTCTCCTCTGCTTGCAAATGTCATCATTTCAGTGTCTGTTTAAAGGTGTTTGTGCACTTGTATGTCATAGCCATTACTATACATTAGCTGAAATTTCAATTTCTTTAAGGTATTTCAGTCACACTGGATTAGAGCTCACCCTCGTGGATGCATTTTGGCATCATTGTCTCTCATAAGGTCTATTTCCAACCCTGATAATCTATGGATAAAGACTACAATGTGTGGCTTTAGTTGGACAGACTTCAGTCCATAACAGTGAAAAAAAAAACATATTCTCTGTCTAAAATAAAGGGTGCTAGTGTCTTACAACACAGTATTTAGGCCCACAATAAAGGACAAATACCTGGCCACAGACAGGGGTCATCCAGATTCTGAATATGCTGGCTAGAAGGACAAGAGCATCAAGAAATGGAGGGTGGGATGCTGAAGAAATGTAGGAAGATAGAAAACAGTTTTGAAACGGCTTATGCAATTTTCCAGATAAAGCAAAAATCTGAAAGTCATGTGAATACTGTCCCCAAATAAGGCCACTTGCCTGTCTAACTTTGTTTTGGTGCTTAATGTTGAGAATTGAAAGTGAAATAAAGAGGTGTCAAAAAGGAAGAAAAGGCAGAGCAGGTGAAGGAACAGAAGCAAGGGAAGGAACAAAAACAAAGGGAAGCAATTAAAAGTTAAATTGAAAACACACCCATACAAGAAGGAAAACAGCTGTACAGCAGCTCCTTCTGCTTGGGTTGAAACTGAAATACCAGAGCCTGGGTGTACGAAACAAGCAAGATTTGTTTGCTTAGGCTCTGAGATCTAGTGCCACAGGAGTCTCTTGTCTAGGAGGCTGCCTTTCACTCTATACTCCTATGGTTGTGTTGGTCAAATGTAAACCCCCCAAAAAGAAATAGAAACCAACAACAACAACAACAAAAACCTTCTTATCTTCTTATAAAGCCAGGAGTCCTTTTGGATTAATACCCTAACCCCATGACGTCCTTTTACTTTAGTTCTAAAAGCCCTGTCTATCTCCCAATACACTTGCAATGGGAGCCAAGGCATTGATATATCAGCTTTGGAGAAAATAATTCAGTTCTTGGCACCAATATTGCTAATATTTGAAATTCACAGTCTTTCCTACAGATCGTCTCCTCCCTGTATTGTACTTACAGAAAATATTTTTTATAAGGAGTGCTGAATAAATACCTGGTAGTTCAAGATTCTGCCTCATGAATTCTTCTGTAAACTACGAACAGCCATAAGAGAAATTGATGATCCTCACCAAAATGAAGGGAACTCGAAGCTTTCGTACTTTTACTGAAGTTTGAAAGTTTCTTGAAGTTTCAGTTTCTTAATTTATCAGTCTTCCTTTAGACCACCGAGCTCTAATTGGAACATCTCAAGAGGAGTAAATTAGAACTTTTCCCAACAAGGATAAATAAGCCTAGGGTGATCCCATTTACTTTATTTGTAAAGGAGACCAAAGAAATGGGTGCTGGACAGCTTTATATTGTCTTTCTAAAACCTGGTCATGGCAGGAGGCCATTGGAAAGGGAAGTAGTCACACAGAATTACATTGATTCCACTTTGCTGCTTTTCAATAGTTTAACCTCTGATTTTCTAAATTGGAGAAATCCACATGTGGCAAATGCTCTACAGAAGACAGGCAAATTGCATACAGCCATGGTTATATCCCACCGTCTTTCGAAGAAACCCAAAGCCACTCCTGGTTCTTTCCTTCAGCTGTTGCTGCCTTTGGTGATGTAACTGGTGTAGTCTTTCTATCATTCCTCAGCCTTCAGCTGGTTATGGAGAAACAACCTGCTTCTCGGGGCTATTGGGAACATGGAGTTTAATGCTAACATTTCAAGACAGATCGTGTTAATGCTAAGTGCTCAGTGTTTTACTGTTTTGAATACTTCCCATTTTGCCACCTAATAGTAAGGTTCTTACTATTTGATATTATAAAAGATATTTGTCAATGAGTCTATTCTGATGGTCTACTAAATCAATAAAGATTTCTCTGAGTTTAGAATACTCCCTGGCAAAAAGAATAAATGGACTCTGTGCTCCCTATCATAAGCAAGAGAAGCATGTACCTGAGGAAATCGTTTCAGTGTCTTCCCAAACTCTTTGGAAAAGAAATTGAGTAGACAGAACTTAAACATATTCAAAGTTTCAGAGCAAATTGCATTTGAGTTTTAGTCACATGATTGAAACATCACCCCCTCACAGCCCCAAGAGGGCTCTGAGAATGCCATAACCCTGATGGGAAAGGGGAGAACTGTGCCAGATAGGGTCAGAGTTATGATAGCCACAAAGAGATAATCCAGACCAATGAACTTTGGCCCCATTAGCACTGGACTTATACCAATTCAACCTATAATTTCTCTACAGCCACAGCTCACAAAATATGATAAATCAGAAGTGACTAATGGAAACCAACCGAATGTTGTTTTTTTTTTCTTTATTTTCCAGAAACAATATCTCTGCCTACTGTCAAGCATAAGGAAGGCTGAGGAAACATGTCTCTCATACAGAGGTTTTATTTATCCACAATAGGAGTATCTACATATCTCAAGGCTCTCAGAATGTTTATCACAATTGCCATATAAGACAGGCTAGGTTGGACATAGCTTCTGAGGTTAAATAAGGGTAAAAGCTTAGTTTTCAAGCATACCGGAGATGCCTCTGTTGCTTCAAGATTTTCCCCCAGTGAACTGGCAGAGGAAGCAATAACTGCACTGTGATTTTTGCATATGGTTTATGCATACCACATCCTATAAACACTCCAAGGAAAACATAAGCCCAGTTAATGACATATTTTATTTGAGTACTGTGCTTCCTACAGGACTTGGCCCAAGGCAGTTGTTCAAAGGGAATTTGGAATTTTCCATCAGAAATTGTAGTTAATAATGATCTCGCATGACATGCATTCCTGTGTGTCTCCCCCCATTTTAGTCCTTTGATACTTTCACACTCTCCTTTCTGTGGGAAATGCTATTTCTACAGCTTGAACTGCAGTCCCAGAAAGGCAGGGTAATCCTAAGAGGTTAGGAAGAGATCTTCTCAAAGAATTTATTTGATCTACAAGATAGCCTGGCCCAGAGACATCCATAGCCTGGCTTCGGGAACAAGGCCAGGGTCTGCTCAGCATCAGAGAAGACCAGAACTTGGAGCATCTGGCCTCTCCGATCTGCTCCACTAAGATAAACTGCATAGGCCAGCCACAATTTAGGGTATAATTTTCCACCTATTATCTGCTCTTTCCTGGCTAAAAAGACTCCTTTGAAAGTGATAAAAACAACCAATGTGACATATTTTAAACTCCCAAGAGATTTCGTGAGATCTCACAGGGAGTACATAGATGTTTTAGTTGATTTACTGCTCTAAATTTAGTTTGAAGTACTTGCCTTTGCTCCCAAGCATCCCAAGCAGACTAGTGGTTGACATGGACCAGTCCTGTAAAGACATTGGACAAATAAGTGCATCTCTACTTTAATAGAATCCTAGATTTGCTTCAAAAGTGATTTTCACACCTGATATATAGCTACTAACAAGTGAATTCTTTCTTTCTTAAAAAAAAGAGAACATATCCTTTTAATACATATTATAAGAATCCTACAGTTTTTTTAAGCCTCCCTTTCTGAAATTGCCCAATTGTAACTGCTAAGGATTTCCTAGGATGAAAGAGAAAATCTAGACATAAAACTCCTTCTGAGTTGTTGTAGTATTGAAGCAATTGTATGACTTTGTTGGAGGCAAGAAAATTAAATTCATCCAGAAAATACTTTTCATTACACTAACATTCTTTTTCCCTATTGACCCTGTGAAAGCATCAGCTTATTTGTGGAGCCATATTGCATAGGTTTGTATCTTGAGTGAATCCTTGTTCTTTTCATCAGTTTCTTTGTGAACAAAATAATGTTGACAACATTACCTGCTGTGAGACTTGTTGGGAGAATTTAATATGATGTTCCCCTGAAACACATGAAATAAGTATGCCAATAAACATGGAGCAGAACTCTTAGCAGTTGTAGGGGTATCAGCAAGCTCATGGGAAAGGGCTAATTTGACAGGAGTCATACATCTCTCCTAAGCTTGCATCTCTGAGTATCTTAGTCATGGAATTGAAATATGTACATTCCCTAGGAATTCAAACACTCTATCCTCACAGGGCTGGTACTTCATTTCCAATTAACATGTTCATATTCCACTACTATTATTGTAGGCTTGAGTTGTGTGTGCATAATACTCTTGGTTGAGTTGTAGTTTCCGTAACAGCCATTGTCTGAGAAGATAGTTGCTTTCTCCCACTATGGGTATGTTTGTGTTATAAAAGAAAAATCATGAATATGATATATGTTTAAAAATTCTATTTTGGCCGGGCAGTGATGGCGCACGCCTTTAATCCCAGCACTTGGGAGGCAGAGGCAGGCAGATCTTTGCGAGTTCGAGGCCAGCCTGGTCTACAAATTGAGTCCAGGACAGCCAGGGCTATACAGAGAAACCCTGTCTCGAAAAAACAAAAAAAAAATTAAAAAATAAATAAATAAATAAAAATTCTACTTTGAACAATATCAAAATCTTTCCTTGCAAATGCAAATAAACTTGGGACTGAAGGGAATGAAAATTATTAAAAGACCCCCTAAGTCGGCAGTAGAGCCAGCCAGCTGCCAGGTGACTCCCGGAACTTAGCTGACCATAAACAGGTTAAAACCAAGAATGAAGATCAATTGGGCCACGGGCCCCCAGGGCTTCAGGAACTGGCTGACCACAAGATTAGATTCATTCCTGAGACAAACAGATGTAGGATGTTTCCCGCTGACTAACTAATGGGCTGGTACATTCCAGCTGTATTTCCCCTCCCCCTTGGGTTGTGGTAAACGATGGGCTGGGCTGGTACTTCCCACCTGTAATTTCCCCCCGCCCCTTAATCTGTGGTGCTCCCCTATTAATATTCTACTCTAGCCCTGCGTGGGGGTCGCGACTCCTAGCCCTGCGTGGGATACGAGTGGCGTCCCTCAGTGCACTGAGCCCCCCCCCCTTTCCCTCTTTTTCCCCCCCGAAATAAACCTCTTGTGATTGCATCAAGATGGTCTCTTGCGAGTTTTGGGGCGGCCGTGATATCCTGAGTGTCGGGTGAGGTACTTCCCTCCCCCGGGTCTTTCAGGGACAAGGTCAGATTTGGTTCTATGTGATATCCATTTTCATATCTTCTGTAACTTAGAGACTGTGGATTGAAAGGAATTGGAGATGCCATCAGGGTAATGACAGAAAATAGATTTTATCTAAAGGGGTAGATATTATTTAATGGGTAGTCTTTCTTTAACTCATTAATGGTCTTGAAGCCAACAAAGACGCCACAGACATAGCAAGAGTTCCTTTTCGTCCATCTCAAACTGAATGAGCAAAGCGAGGACAAATTTCAGAATCCCAGAGAGATCAATGCGTATAGGAGATGGGTGATGGCCAGAGGTCTGGCTCACCAGTGCACGCCCAACTACGCTCTCTCTTGCCAAATGGGTGCAGAAACAGGATCAACATGTCACTTTTTCTGTTACACTTTAGGTTTCTCATTAAGCAATGCTAGACACTGGAGGAAAATGAGTTCCCTATGAGATACTGTGCTTCTTCTTTGCCGAACTCCTACCCCTACTGCAGTAGCCTACAGGCCCCAGCCATGTAACATCACATGTCTGCCTGAGTTTTTCAAAAAAGTGAAATTTCACCTTTTCTTCAATATTCTAAGCATTCTCCCTTAACACTTTAGTCTTCCCCAACATTGGGACATTCTTACTCTTTCTTGAAAACCTTTCTTCCATCATGTGCCTGCTTGCCCATCATGTGTCTGACCCCCATGCCAGTTTGAATAGCAAGGATTTTTGTTCTTTCTCTCCTCCACTCTTCTCTCCTGGGCAGCAGCTGAAGTTTACCACTTGCCTGCCATCCTTTATTTTTTTAATACTAAAAATGTTCTTCCGTGAGCTTCAGTTTGAGCCCATTCTTAAATGATTTTTATTCCTGAGACTAAGAAGCCTAAGACAAAACTCATTTCTCCTTCATCTCTGTCCACTAATAGTTCAGTACTCAGGCCTTTACGAGAGAATATATCTACCAAAATGAGGTGCATCTTCTGATATATCAATCAAACGATGCTACCTTGCCTTTGGGAAGCATTCAAAAAACCACTGTGAAGTAAAATTACAACATAACATGCTTTAAAAGCTCACTTTACAAGTCTCTTTGCAAGCTCACAACTAGGAAAATTTAGCCATGGAGTATTTTAATAACTTATTCAAGGTGATTTCTTTTTGTCCTAAAACCGGCCTTCCTGAGTCCTATTTCAACATTCACTCTCAGTGTTACTAGAATTCCTGCTCACCAAGTTTTCTATAGAAGAAATATGTGGGATAAACACTATTTTGCACTATAAATCAGTCTCCCTGGGAAAGGTATGTGCTGGTTCCTAAGAAGAATGAGTGGCTGAGAGAACTGTAGCTAAATGCCTAGTGCATACTTGGCCCCTGGGTTCCTGCTTTTCCTGCTGTGGGTGAGAGATTCCAGCACCTCTCGCTGGAATGTGAGGCCCTCTGAGGCAGCCAGTGATTAACATTGCTTTTTCCTCCAGCACCTGATAGAGTGGCCAGTAATATAGATTTCAAATAAGACAACCAAGTACACTGGGGTTTACTTCATTGAAATATGAAGTTGTATGTCTCACAAAAAAGAAGCAACATTAAAAATAAGAATGAGGAAATTAATCCCTCCTAAGTTTTAAATACGGGCATACTTTGAAATCATATCTTAGTTTTAAAGATCACAAAAACTATCTCAAAGTGTTCCCTATGGTTAATTGCAACAAAGGAAAGGAATTCTTGGCCAGTAAGTCCAGCTCATTCACAGCTTTCATCAGTTAACAAGGTACAGTTCAATCCCATTTTGCCTCCAATTCCTCATTAAGCTTGGCTCAAATTCAAGCCCCAGCTCCTCCCACTGTCCTTGAATGGTCTCCATGTTTCCCTGCACTAAAGAAGAGATTAATTTGTAGAAAGGCTTCAGCACATTCCTGGGTTGCTCAAGTGCTTTTCTTTTCATAGAACAGGCTTTTGATTTTGTGCTTTAAATCAAAGGCAGAGAGTAAAAATTCCAAGTATGTATGAGCTTCCGACCTTTAAAGAAACAGGATTGTTCAGATGGAATTCCACATGGAAATGCTCCACTCTGTTACCCTTGCTGGTTTGATTTTTTTCCTCAAGATACACCCTTTCTTCTTTCTGCTAAATATCAGAGTTTCAATCAAGCTGGTGTTTGGCAAAGCATGAAAGATAAATGAAGAGTCCTCTATTAGTAATTTATTCATATCATCATTTCAGATAATTCATTTCATTGTTCAAGACTATGGCCCTAGTTAGGAAACCTGTTGGCAGAATTCACATTAATACTCTGTTTCCTGTGTCATGGGAGACAATATATTTCTTTGGACACTGTAAGATATTGTGAACAAAAACTATGGTATTTCTAAAACAAACAAAAACCTTTTTTGAACATTTGTACAAATCTCTTAGCTAAAATCAGGAAATAAAGACAAAATTTATCACTGCACAGAAAGGTAAATAACAATGTCTTTGAATGATCAAGAACCAACCAACCAAACAAAACCTTCAATCTCCTTCTTCCCCGTTTTGAAACCATTTCATTTGTTTTCTCTGATGCTTATATCAAAGAAAACAAAGTCATCCATTCGGAAGAGGCATTGCTCCCAGAGGAAGAGAGATGCTACACCAGGTCTGTTTAACAGAGGAAGAGAGATGCTGCACGATGTCTGTTTAACAAATAACACTGACATCACCAGCCCTGGTCTGAGCCTGCATTCATGTCACACACATAGTTTAGAGAAGGCAACAAACTAGAACAGGCGCTGCTCTCACTGCGATGCTGCTCTAGTTACAGAACAATTTAATACTTCAACATTCAACAACTGACACTAAGAAAAAACTGGAACTCTGTGAACACATGCGACTTGTGATTGGTCTGGTTATATTTCATTCATCAATTCCAATTAAGAAACATTTGTGATCATTCTAAAATAATTTCAGGCTTATTTATTTGCAGAACCTTTGATCATATAAAAGGTCAAATCTTTTTGACTAAAATGGAATGCCCCAGGTGGATTCAGTAGAAATTTGATCGCTGCAATGGGTAAATATAGTTGGCTTGAATTTCATGACTATGATGGAGATAGGAGGGTCATTTAAACTAGGTATCAACCAGATAATCAAAGACACTATTCCCTTTATCACAATCTTAAAGACATGCATGCGTTTGATTTGGTCATATCTATGTAATTCATCTAGAAGGCATCCAAAGGACAAACCCTTCACATCACATATAGAAACATTAGTCAACTGCTTCTCCCTACTGCTCTTATGACTTCTTTTTATGGGTGTATATGAAACGAGAAGTCCTGTATCCACATCTACCTCCTATTCCTCAAAACTTTGTCAAATTTCTTTCAAGACTGAGGAAAAAGAAGATTATTAGAACTTGGTTGTTTTTGGCAAAGGGAGATTAGCCTGATTAATTTCAAGAAGGGTGATCATTGAGGTAGACAGGCAAGCTACCATAACAGTACAGCCTTTTAGTACACTCTGTATCTCTATGGTTCTCAATCTCTCTAATGCTGCATCCCTTTAATATAGTTCCTCATGTTGTGGTGATCGCCAACCATAACATTATTTTCATTGCTATTTAATAACTGCAATTTTGCTACTGTTATAAATTATAATGTAATGCCGGGCGGTGGTGGCGCACGCCTTTAATCCCAGCACGTGGGAGGCAGAGGCAGGCGGATCTTTGCGAGTTCGAGGCCAGCCTGGTCTACAAAGCGAGTCCAGGACAGCCAGAGCTGTTAAACAGAGAAACCCTGTCTCGAAAAACCAAATAAATAAATACATAAATAAATAAATAAATAAATAAATAAATAAATTATAATGTAAATATCTGTGTTTTCTGATCTTAGGAGACTCCTATGAAGAGTCTTTGATGTCCAAAGAGGTCATGACCCATAGGTTCAGAATTGCTGCTGTATTATTGTGGACCATGTTTAACATGAAGGTGGATTCAAATACAGCGTCTCCTGTGCATTAGCCATTCCCAAGAATGAAAGAGGAAAAAACACAAAGGCCATTCTAACGAGAAAATTATGACAACAAACTAGAAGGAAAAACATAGAAATAAGAATAAAGCAGTTTTTAAAACTCTTCCTTATACTGAATGGTTTCTTCTTAACTCTCTTAGCCATGTCTTGCATTACAGTTGTAGCAATACAGGCTAGTTAGTTTCATCTTCAGACTTTCCTAGCCAAAGTCATTGTCATTGTAGAGATTAGAGCAAAGTAGATATTTTTGAACAAGCTGTTTCTTTGAGGTCTTTCATTCATGACTTTGAATATCTAATAATAAGACATTTGTGAGAATTATCATCAATGAATAGACTTTGGGAAAAGAGGTCACTGCGGGCATCAACCTGCTGTTAAAGTTGGCATTATGGCCATTAGTAGTAGTAGCTAACATTTAGATGTAATGTGATTTTGTTAGTCTCACACTATCTAAATAATTTGCATATATTAACTCACTCACCTTCTCATCAACCATATATACCACATTTTACAAGTGACAAAATAAAACTAGTTAAGAGACAGAAATGGTATTTAAAACCAGATATTCTGATTCTAAAAGTATACATTCAACTATCACATTCATGTTGTTAAATATAAAAGAGAGCCTTTTATTTGCACATATTAAGAGGCTCTCAAAACCTAAATATCAACAAGTACAAATAGGTTAATCTTGTGTATATAAGTTTGAGGACTAATAAAAAATAACCATAATAGCAATAAAATCTTTCAAGAAATATTCATCTTGTAGTACCTAAGGCAAAACCACAAATATCATTATTTCTATGGCATCCCTATACTTCAAAGATTGTTTTACAGTGAGTCTAAAACAGATGAGGAAGCTGATTTTCAGTGGGTTTCTCAGAGTCCTGAACAATCACTAGGTCCACTCTTAGAGTATACTATATCATTTCCTGGCTCAGCATTCTGATAAAGGAGAACATATACATGAATGATGGGTTTTGGGTTGTCTTTATTTGATTCTAATATTTACAAGGGTCTTCAGTACCAGCTTTGTGCAATTTCATTTTTTTATTAAGGAGCTATGTTCATGATAAATAAATCTGTGTTCCAAACTCATTCTTCCTTAACATTCAAAAGAAATATATCTAGAACACTAAAAATAAGCACAAAATAGCTATATTTAGAAACTTAGCTAAACTGAGGTTATCAGAATGGCCCAGGCCCAGTTTTCCTACAGACACAAGAACAGATTTATGAAAGAAAAACTAAAGTAAAACGGCCTCAAGAAACCCTTGACCACTATGACTAACCCATAACCATACCATCCCTGGTACATTCAAAACAGAATAAAACCAACCTACCAAGGAAGCAACTTGCATTGAAAACAAGATGTTTAAGTGAAAATAAATCAATTACTAGAAAGTGTACAAGCTGACAATTACTAAACAATTCCCAGTCGTGATTAATTTTATGTGGGAAATTTAACAAAGAAATATTGTCTGTTCAGACTCTCCAGTCCTGCTGAGGTCCTTGGGATAGTGCCAGAGGCTCAGCTGCTATTCAGAAACTCTGGCAGCCCGAGGCTGAAACTGCACACTGTTAAATCCCCTGAAGATGTTACCAGGGTTTCATCCCCTAGTCTCTGGAGCCATTTTGCTTCCTTTAGTAAAACAGAAACGGCTGCTCTATTTACCCTTAGAAGTAAGGGGTTTTGTAGATCAAACTCACCAAGGTACATGGAGGAACTAATTAACAAGTCCAACTGAAAATAAATTAGAACCTAGGGTCTGTGTATAGAGTTTGCACAACTTGAGAAAGTAGGTGTCACTAGCAAATCCAAGTCCTAGCTCCATATTTTTTTCTGTCTTGACATTGGGAATTCCACTTACCCTTTTACTCAGTCTCATTTTTTTTTTTAAGTGTATCAAATGAGGGTGATTGCAATAGTTACTTATTGAGAGAATAAGCTGCAGGGCCACTGAATATACCAGTTTTGGACCAACGGAATCTTGTTACCTAGGAGCTGTTTAGAAATGCATGTTCATGGGACCTACCCTAGACTTTTGAGTTAGAATTGGAGGTGAGGAGAAGGCATTAGTTGAGAATCTGTCTTTTATAGCAGTCCAGGAGATTCATAGGCACACTAACTTCAGAAAGCATTGATTTAAAGCAGTCAATAAAATGTGAAGCCCTTAGTTTGGCCCCAGTACACAATCTGGTCTTAATATATGTAAACAATTATTTTTACTAGAGTGTAAGAGGGGAGTTAACATTAGTCTTTGATCAAAGATTCAGGAGCTCAGATGTCTCCAATGAACTACTAATAAAGATAAAATGAAGTTCCAAGCTAATGGAAAGGGATTGCAGATTCATTTCCCAACTCCCTCATTGCATTTCTAAGGGTTTTGATTTATTGTGTCTTATTTGTTTTTGTTTTGTTGCTGTTGTTGTTGGTTGATTTCTTTTTATTTTTGTTTTGGTTTTTGGGTTTTCTTGTGTGTGTGTGTGTGTGTGTGTGTGTGTGTGTGTGTGTGCCTGAAATCTGTTTGTTTATAAGCTCCTTAATCATTGCTGTTCACTTGGATAATGAAAAACATGACTGATTCACAATGAAACTTCCACATATATTGCAACATGACTAATGTGTGGAAACTGAGTGTTTACAGAGGTAGGCACTCTTTTTTTTGGTACATTTTGTGCTTCTGTATTGTTTGGACACCTTTGGAAAAGCACAATTTATTGGAAAATACATAAAATAAGGTATGAATATACTATAATCTCAAAAGTATAAGAAATAATTAAAAAATGATTAACTTAGAAAACATCTGTGATACACTGTCCTCATACTTAATAAAATGACGCTTGAATGACTATTAGTTTGCATTTCTTAATTATCCTAAAAAGATTGTGACAGTTGTTATCAAAAGGCCAAAACTTCACATTGCATTTTATTTTGTAATTCTTATTCTTATTATTTTATTTCCTCAAATTACATCTCAATCACAACCCCTACCTACTCCCCACTGTGGTCCCACCCTCCCACCCTCCTCCCCTTCACACTCCCCAATCCGCTTCCTTTTTTTGTTTGTTTGTTTAAGGTATATCTTTCCCCCCAACAACTCCCCCTTTCAGTCCAACAAATGGCTCTTTTTCTTATAACAACAAATACAATACAAAACAACAAAAATAATTAGGCCACAATTATGAAAATTATAAGGCTTAGCATACATTCTCAATGTCCAGTCCATACATATTTGGCAACTGACTTTAACATTGCATTTTTAAGCAGTACATAGGTACAATGAGGTAGGTGCTCTTTATGATAGTTCCTTTAAAAGGTTTAAGTTGCTAAGAAGCCTATCATGAGAACCAGAAAATGAGTACTAGTGATATAAAAGAATCTCCTGTCTTTTATGCTTCGCCCATAACACACTTTACACAGCTTTTAACTTAGTTTCTCTAACTAAAGAGAAGCACAAATTTACAGTCATTAATGAATCATGTTAGTTCTCGCCAACCTAAAACTGTATAGCTTGCATCTTGTAAATTGTCTCATCCAAGTATATCATATTTTAAAGAACTATGTGCATTTAGCTTTTTACTAGTATATGAAATATTAATAATTATATAATAGCATATATCATATTATTTGTTATTTAATATTTAACAAATTTTCATGAGTATACTAACAAAGAATGCTAATATAACATTAGGAGTTAAGGAAAATTGACTCTAGGTATTGCATAGACCATCAGGCTAAAGGGATGATATATCAACAAAAGAAAGATTTAATTTCCTGAGAGCTGCAAATGTTCTGTCTTTCAGTCTCTGTTTCTCTCTCTCTCTCTCTCTCTCTCTCTCTCTCTCTCTCTCTCTCTCTGTGTGTATGTATGTGTGTGTGTGTGTGTGTGTGTGTGTAAGAAATGTTTCACACTATAAAAGTGAATTATATTTGTCTTGTCTATGTCATATAGAGAGTCTGATTAAAACATTATTTTATGGGCAGAGTTTATAACTCAGTGGTAGAATACCATGTTTGCATCTGTAGATTTGATCCATAGCCAGTACTACAAGAAACAACAACAAAAAATAAAAATAAAGTATTCTTAGGCAGAAGGATCACAAGTCTGAACATAGTCCAGCCTACATATATATCAAAAATGAGAAGAAAAGACCTGGTTTTCAAGTATTTTATTGTGGAAGGATGTGGTAGAATATTATATTATGTATCTACAACTTTGTTTCACTTACTAAAACGAAATTTTGCAAAGTAAGACAGAAAAGGTCCAGTATCTGTAAGTCAATGCGTAAAAGGTACAATTATAAATTACTGATTTATGAGCTGAGTTTATTTGAAAACTAATCTATGAACTTTTTTGGAAAGGACAGTCACTGGTTAGGTATAGAAAAAACTAAAATTTACTAACCCTGAGACAAAATGTCAATCAGGTTATGTGCCTACTCCCTCTTGTCCTTATGACTATGGCTGCCAATCAGTCTCTAGGATGAATAATAAATAAGTTGTACATATGTCTAAGAAATCACAGAACTAAGTTCTGAAGCTGTAGAAGTCTAGGGCATGATCCATGATTGTGTCACATAAATATTTTCTCAGGGTTTAAAAGCCACATTTATAGGATCACTGAAAGAATAGATACATAATAAAGGCTTTGTATAAAAATGATGAAAAAAATGTTGATCATCTATGCAGAAAATGTGTTAGGTCTGTGTGCATGCGAGCCTGTGAATCTATCAATTAATGACCAATGCATTTCCCCAAATAATTGTAATAATCTATTATCATCAACATTAAATATTGTCCGACTAATAAAACGATTGGGTAAAGTGGTATATTTCATCATGATCTTATCTGCATTTTCCAGATGATTATTCAAGAAGAAAGGCCCTATATTAGGGCCTTTGTGTTACTGCACCTGTGAAGCATCTGCTCCTGTTATCTGTTTGTATTTCCATTTGAATTTTTTTGTCTTTCATTTTATTGATTCTTGACAGGTCTTCCTTCTGCTGAACTTTTAGATTGATCCTAGGGCACAGCTGTGATTCTCTTCCTTTCCTGGATGAGTATCTGAGGATTAGGAGATCAAGAGACATATGCAGGGTCATAGAGATAACACAAAGAATGGAGGGAGAACCAGGCAAGCTCTTTTTGATGCCAGAGTTCAGAAGACTACTCTACAAAGTGGTGTTTTAGCTGTTGCTTAAATGTGCCAAAGCTGGCAGTTAACAGTCTCGGAATATTAATTGTGTTATTATAGTAATTCTGTCAGTTAAGGAATAGACTCAGATTTGCTGTCCTGAAGAGGAAACCAAGTTTTATCTGAGGTAGATCATAATGCCATCTCTGAAGACTCAGCCTGCACTGAACAGAAAACTCAACTCACCTACTTATTGCCATATTTGTGGGTGTTTTCTATCTTGAAACGACTTCTTTTTCTTTAATTTTTCATTACAAATATAGCTCACAATAGTCTGATAACCGAACATATAGAATTATATAGTTACATAGCTTAATATTTTGTTCTCAACATTAGTAGAATATGATGTTTTCAAATAGCCTGGAAAAATAACAAGCTCAGGTAGTAACACATAAGTAATTAGTCAATATTTACTGAGCAAATAAATTAATAAATAAAAGGATGAGGGTATTTGTCTATTTATTTTTTGGTTTTGTTTTTTTTGTTTGTTTGTTTTAAAAAAGAACACTACAACATGTTATCACTGAGGATAATTCCCCTGATGATCCTAGCAAGCAGAAAGCAAATCTAGAATCCGATTAGCATCTCTATAATGAAGTGAAAACCAGATTCACTTTACTTAAGAATTAAAAGAGCTTTGGGGGGCAGGAGAGATGGTTCAGCTGCTCAGGGCACTTGCTGTTCTTGGGGAAAATCTCAATTCAATTTTTAGCACCTGCCCTGAAGACTCACAACCCTCTGTAACTTCAGGTTCTTGAAATCTGACACCCACTTCTGGTCTCTGCAGGTACCAGTGTACACAATAGTGTATGCACACACAATGCACACACTTAGTCATACACATGAATACAACCTTTATTGCCTATAAAAATCAATTTTATGATCTTCTTTGAAATACAAATATTACTTTTGAATGCATGATTTATTTTAATCTTTGCAACATTATTTATGTTCTTGTAATTGTTGCGATCAGAGAAAGTGAACAATCCAGAGTATACATTGTTAGTATTGATGAGTTATTGAGCCAGGAGTCACTTCTGAGTCTTCTTGAGTTAGATGTTCATGCTCTCTCCTTTGGAACATGTTCCTTTCCTAATTCTGTCTCTTTCATGGGCAGTTATTACTAAAAACCGGTTGGTGTCCAAAGAAAAGAACCAAGTATCACATATTGACATCTTGAATCAGGTATTTCCTATACTCATGCTCAAACAATCAACAAAAAATATTAAAATATTAAAAGTATCTTCGTACAACCATATTTCCATAGGCAAAGAAACTGAAGTCCAATGACGTAAGGTAATTTATATAAGAATAGGTTCAAAATTTAAAAATTAGCTTGAAGATTTGTTTCATTTTGTTTTGCTGTTTTGCTTTTGTTGAATTAGATTGCTAATTTTACTGCTGAAATCAAACATGAGTTGAAGGGAAAGGCATGTATTGGAGCATTGTGGAGAAGCAGGGATCATTATTGTCTCCTGGAAAGGACACCTCCGGTAACATTACAACAGTGTCACTCAACAGCCCTAGAAGGAATTTACTTTTGTATGATTGATAACTAAGCCACAATTGGGATACAACTATTTCAGGTAACACTTAAAAAATTAAATTTGGAAAGGAGGAAGGGTATAAATGAAGAGCTCATAGCATATAGTAAAACTAACTTTCATTTGTTGGATGAATGTTGAATGAGACACAGAAAATATTAGAAAGTTCTAAAAATGAATATTAATTATAGAAAATGATAAATTTCATTATGACTCTTTCTACATGCATGTAATCTACTTCAATAATATCAATTCCCTATTTCCCAGATATATTTCTTTTTATTCTCTTTGATCTCTTTTTTGTGATGACTATCCTACTATTTTTATGATCTTTTCTCTTTACCAGCTATGAGAAGTCCTTGTAATTCTCAATCTGATTATTTTCATTTAACATCATGACCTACAATCTCATCCATGTTCCTGGAAGGGGGAAAAACCCCCACCTAATTTTGATTTTTGTTTTATAATGGAGAAAAATATTTCATTGTGTATGTAGGTCACATTTTCTTTGTCCATTTATCCATGTGGAACTAGACAAATTTTGTAATTTGACTCCTATGGTTGTTATAATAAACATCTTCATGTTGGCTTGTATATCATCTTCTGATTTAGATTTCTTCATATATGAAACCTGGATAGCTGGCTCACATAATTCTACTTATAGCTTTTTTGAAGGACTGTTCTTTGCTAGTCTCCTTGGTGGCTGTGCTAGTTTATGTTCCCACCAGCAATTGACAAGGTTCTCAACAGCCATTGAAAGAATTGCTGACTTCCGATGACTTTATTCTAGCTCTTCTGATTTAAGCAGTGGATTTTAATATAGTTTTAATTTGAATTTCCCTAACTGCTAATGACTTTTAATATTTTCATATTTATTGTGTCTGTTCTTCATTTGAGAACTGTTAATCTTATTTCCCTACTTATTGATTAGAGTTCTTTTGTTGTTGATGTTTAATCTTCTAGTTATTTATATTTTCTAGACTCCTGTCAGATGAATAGCTACCAAAGATTTTTAACCATTCCAAATCTTTCTTCACTCTGGTAGTGGCTTCTATTACTGTACAAAAGCTTTCTAATCTGATTCAACTTCATCAGATGTTTCTTGTTATTATTTCCTGAGATAATGGAAAATATTTTTATGAGAGTCACTGTTTGTCTAAAAAATTCTATTCAACATTTTGCTGGTATAAAAGCTCTTTTTATTTGTTTGTTTGTTTTCTATGAGGTGGACCATTTTATCTTATATCTTTCTAAAATGAGTTACTCTCAACTCGTTAGTAGTCTTTTCCATGATCAATGAGCGAAACAGTACTTGACATAACTTTAAGGTAATGTGGATGAGATGGGAAAAGTCTAGCCATTGTCCTGAGGTTGCTAAGAGTCACTGAGGAGAAAAGTGGTGGCAGGAGGTGAATGCTGCTTACTGGCCTCATTATTGCTTCTTTACTCTGTGTACTCACGTGTCATGCGTGTGCATTTGAGAGAACTGAGCTGAGAAAGGAGAGCTGGTGATTATATAGTTGCCAAAGGAAGTGGTTTCACCAAGCAACTTAATAAAATATGATATTACTAAACTCTGAGTGCTTACTGAGTACTCAGTACTGTTCTAAGAACTGGAGCCAGGAGGGAATCACAGTCTGCCTTCAAGGACTTTTTCTTAACAGCTGCATGATCACGTAGTGGCTGGACAAATGTTCAAAAGTGTAGTTGACAGATTTAATTCTGATGGCATATAAGATAAAAAGAAGAGCCTAAAATCGGTCCCCAATGGCCGAGCTGAGACAATTTGAATAATTCAAAAATAATATGGTATTAGATTATGTCATATAAAATAAATGCATGACTGCATAATGGTATAAAAAATAATTTAGTAAACAAACCAGCATTTTGAAGCAGCCAATCATTTTGTATAGTCTAATTTTAGTTTAGTTGCCAAGGAGGCATGGTTTAGATTTCCTCCATATTCATTAAGAATTTTCTGTAACTCATAATTTTTGTCAAGAAACAGTACAAGGAAAGAGAAAAACAATAACAGTTCCATGGAGAAATCTGACAGCACTAAGTTAACCAAGCAGTGAACAGTAGCATCATCGTATACAGTATGTGGACATCATATACGCCAGAGGGACTGTCACCAAAGGGGAAATGTACTCCTATAATGTTCTTCTCCCTTACGAGATTACCAGTCTAAATGTGAGGAAACATTTGACAACCCAAAAGCAAGGAAAATTCTGTAAGCTACATGATGGGAATGCTCAAAGGTATCAAGTCATGACAAAAACCAAAGCATTACCCCAAACCAGATGTGACAATCAAGCCACTACAATCAACAAACCCAAAGGAACAGGAATATGGACCTTGTTACTTGTGAGTGGGACACTTTACCCTAGTGGAAATGACACATAGGCTCCCACTGAAAGAGGAAGCTTTTAGCCCTCATGTATCTGATTAACAAAGAGGGGCTGGTATGTGGGGGTATCCCACACAGGAGGAGTAGGATAGGTTGGAGAGGGGGGTAGAGAGTGGGAGGATGGGACCAGCAGGGGTGGAGGTAGGGGGCTGTGTAATTTGAATTAATAAATAAACTTAAAAAAGAGAAAGAAACCATGAAAATGACTGCACTGATGGTGAAGAAAATTGTAGTACGTGTATATGGTAACTTCATTATTTGTGCAGGATGTCTATGAATAAATGTATAACATAAAGGCAGTATCTTTTTTACAAAGCAATGATAGAAAATAATTTAAAGCAAATGGACAGAACACAAAGATAAGGTATAAGAATTACTTTCATGAACACCAATATCTTAGAATTTAAAAGGTTGAAAAAGTTTCATACAAATGCAAGAATTTTATGTGAATTTGGGTGAATTCCATTCAAAAACCTTCTTCACATACTGGGCAGATAATAATCGGGGTGAGTGACCGTGACCACAATCAAAATGAATATATACAATTTTTATGTCATGTAAAAGTAAAAGTGAGATTAAGGTGAAACATGAATTTTGTCCTTGAGATAGGTGACAAAAGTTTCTGCCATATGAGAATTCATTTTTCACAACTTGAGTATCACCTTCTAGAAAGACATGCCTAGTGTTGAACAAATAATCCTAAAATAAGGAACACATATGAGTGACAAGTTATAATAAGCTAATTTTTATCTCCAGGATATGAGGAAGTGACTAAAACAACTCAAGAAAGGCACATTCAATTTATCTCACACAAGTTGGGGTAAGAACCAGTGTACCATGGCCATTTTCACTATTTCTGCATTCCTAGGAAACAAAACAAGAGGAGCATGTATGAAGAATGATTACAGAGAGTGAAAGAAAAGAAAGGAAGGAAGGAAGGAAGGAAGGAAGGAAGGAAGGAAGGAAGGATGAATGAACGAATGAACGAATGAACGAATGAGTGTATATGCTAGAAATATGGTGGGGAATGTTACAACATAGTAATCTAGTAGAGAGATGTAAAGTAGTATGATGTGTGTGTGTATGTTTGTGTGTGTGCAAATATAAGCATATGTTCAAAAAGCAAGGGAGATAACTCAGTTAGTAAAGTGGTTTTGTTTTTGTTTGCTTTTGAACAAACACTGAGGAGCTGAGTTCATCAGTTGTACCTTTGTGAAATACAAGGCTAAGAGGGCAGAGACAAAGAACCTAAGTGGATCTCCATAGTTCCCTGGCTAGTCATTCTAGCCATTTGGACCTCTAGCCTGCGGTCCCAGTGAGAGAATGAAGGAAAAACAAAACAAAACAACAAAACCAAAACGAAACAAAAAGAGCAATACTCAAATTTGACAAATGCTCCAAATACAGGTAGACACATGTGCATATGTAACATGCCTAACACACACAAACGTTTACCCTCCACATACACATTATAACACAACTGCTAAGTCTTTTAAATATAGACCAAAAATTTCAAAAAGACTGGAATTTTAATTCGGTATTAGATGTCTACCTTCTACTTGTGTTGCACTTTGAAATGTTAGACCTTGACCACATATTATATTAAGGTTGGTTGCATTTATGTGATATGGATAAGGTACTTAAGCAAGATGATCAAAGCTCAGATATTAGCTCTCTATAACACCTCCACAAACTTAACCCTAATGTCTTCCTTCAACAATGTCCTCAGCGCCTCAGAAAGAATGAGAACACGTAGTTCACTGTCTTATTTTAAAAATTTAAATTGCCCAAGTTTTAAAACCTGTCTGGCAGAACAGAGTAGCTAGTGGGGCAGTGATTATGAACTCATAAATAGAAAATTGGCAATTCTAGCCCACAGAACACGCATGTATTTGCTCTAGTCCTCCACAAAGTGCTACCGACACTTCACAATACTGGACTGAACTGCAAGACCTCTCACAGTGGGATTTTAGAAGAAGAAAAAAGCATGCAAAACTGTCAAAAATTTTACAAGCACAGTGTGCAGGTGACCCTCCCCAAAATGCAGTAAGTTATTACTCTTTGTTGTTAAAACTCTGATTGACAACTATTAGGTCATTAATATATTTGTTTCCAAATACATAGATCACAGTTTTGTCAAGCTAGCAACTATACATTGGTTTTATCTGTATAGTAGACAGCATTTAATTGTGTGGCCTTGACTTGATGTGTTAATATTAATTTAAATTTTGGTAGAAAAAAAATCAAGTCAAGAGCTGAATAATATACCCTAGTTTTTCAAATTTAAAGTGGACAACTAGAATTTGGCAAGGGTCATGGATAATTGGTAAGGACTGTGATTGCTGGAAGGCATCTGCACATTTAAGCTCTTTTTACAGTGTCATTCATTATTAGCTATATCCTTTATGATTTTTTTCCTCAGACACCCCAACAATCCCTGAAAACTATTATTTAAAAAATATATTTAAAGACTATTGGGGCTGAAAATGTGAGGTCTAGGGGAACTCTCTTCAATGTCTCCTGTTAGTGAATGTAGTGGTCATGTCTTGGGTTTTAAGTTATAGGAATGTCAAAACAGCTGGACAAAAATCACATTGTTAGTCTTTAGAAAGTGTTTTATATTTACATTATGTTATTCCATGCACACAATAGGAACCGACAACTCAGTTCATTCTTTTCTGTTTTCCAGATAAACAAATAAGAAGGGTTAAGTGACTTACTTGTTCAAAGTAACATAGCAATTTAGTCTTTTAAATATGCTTCTAGAAATACTTTACATTCTGCCCTGTTGTTAATACCTCAGTGTGAATTAATTTTAATTAACACTTCCTTCCTAGGACTATTAGCTTTAAATGACCATAGCAAGGAAAAGGGTCTATCCATTAAGGCTGGAATTTAAGGCATTGTGACCCTTGAGTAAGTATATACTCAGGGAGGAAAGGACCTTTGGTATGTTCCACAAATCATATAAAATTTAACTGTAGAATACTACTTATGTGTAAGATCTATTTTGATGATCATTTAGTCATGACCTATATTATTAGTAATATTATACATATTTATATTTTTAAATAATTTAAAATTCTTTCTGGCTGCTGCAATGAAGAATCAGAATAGGAGTTTTATAACCACCTTCTACCTTATTTACCACATAGGAATGGGTTTTGAAAGTTTGAAATGTCCTAGTAATTTTATAATGGTTCCACTATTGTATGTGACATCTTCAAAACTAGCAAGTCAAGCTAGGAAGATAGCTCAGTGAGTACTGTGCTTTCATTGTAAGCTTGATGACCTGATTTCAGGTCCCCAGTACCCATGCAAATCCAGGCTCAGTAGTGCAGCTATGAAATCCTTTGCTCCTAGCCGGGCGGTGGTGGCGCACGCCTTTAATCCCAGCACTTGGGAGGCAGAGGCAGGCGGATCTTTGCGAGTTCGAGGCCAGCCTGGTCTACAAATTGAGTCCAGGACAGCCAGGGCTATACAGAGAAACCCTGTCTCGAAAAGCCAAAAAAAAAAAAAAAAAAAAAAAGAAATCCTTTGCTCCTGTAGAGAAATGAGCAGCAAAGACAGGAGCATCTCTGGAAGTTGGCAGGATATCTACTTTGCCATATGCAGTTGCAAATAACAAAACAGAGACTATCTCAAATAAAGTGGAAGCCAAGGCCCAACACCTGAGTTTGTTCTCTGATACCCACAAATGTACCACAGTGTGACCACAGTTGAAATCACAAACATTATATACACATATTTAAAAGATTAAAAAAATATAGCAAGTAGTTTCAATTCTTGTCATTAACAAAGAAACTGATTGTGAAAGAAATAAAACCCAGTGATCTCATTAGAGTTTATTGTGATAAGAAGATGCTGGTGGGAATGGAGTACTCATAGAGGTACTTCACACTGTGAGCTTTTAATTTCTCTCTCACTAATGAAGAAAGTCTACAGTAGCTACATACTGGGTCTATAATGAGTAACTAAAGTCATTTTGAAAAACAATAAATAGGTGGTGAAACTGAGATGGTGGTGATGATGGTTTTGATGGTGATTTTGGTAGTGGCAAAATAAAGCCACAGAAGTAAAGAATATAGACTATGCATCTTGTCCCACAGTACAATTTCCACAGTATCATCCCTAGGCCTCTAAAAGACCACTTGTGAAGGACCTACCCTCCTGCTTTGCCTCCATTCCCTGGAATTGCCCTGAACCTTTGGGTAGAACCAGCATTCTCCCCCCACCCCATCCCTAGGCAATGCCTGGAGGCACTCTCCCCCAAGGAACCCAGATGGTCAAATTAGCCTAAGAAGCAGATCAATATCTTGCTTAACCATCATCAAAGAAGTTTCTTCCTACAGGAGATGCTAATAAATACAGTGACCCACAACTGGACAAATCAGTCTTAAATGGAATGTCTCCATTAAATCCCTCCCCTAGGGGCTCAGATAACACTGGAGAAGAAGAGGCAGAAAGATTGTAAGAGCCAGTGGGTGTAAAAGCCACCAAGAAAACAAGGCCTTCTAGACAAACAAAGCTGACACACATATGAACTCACAGACTGTTGCAGCAGGCACAGGGCTTGCACAGGTACATGCCAGATGGGTTCCAAGCCCTTACATAGGAAATGGACATGATCATTAATCCCTAGATGAAAAGGAATCTTTAGCTATCTCCAACTGAGGACTACTCACCAAAGAAAGATTACTTTGCTTCATTAAAATCTCACTCAAATCACAGTCAAGGGCAGGCCTTTCATCCAGCAGTAGATGACCAACTCAAAAGGAACTCAGTGATATCTAGAGAGATTATTTTTTCTCATAATGTTCTGTCTGGCCATTGCCTTTAACCTTACTGTTTACTGGCTTATATATACGGTATCCAATTTTGTGCTTATTTGGGCTTTCTATGCGTGCAGGCCACTCTACATATGCATGTGTTTCTTATGCTTTTCCTTTTTTGTTTTGTTGTTGTCACTGCTGCTGTAATTTTGTTTTCATTTTTCTCTGCTTATTTGTTTATTTTGCTCTATTCTGGGTTGTTTGTTTTGCTATTAGTCTGCTTGTCTTTTAAAGGCAGAGAGAAAGAGAGATGGCAATAAGTTGGATGAATGGGAAACGAGTGGATCTGGAAGGAAGTTGGGAGAAGAAACCATGATCAGAAGACATTTGATGAAAAACTCTATTTTCAGTTTAACAAATGGAAAGGAAATGCCCTGGAAAGCATGAAATTGTGAGGAGGCGTGCTAGAAGATTGCAATTTGGTTTGCATTTGCTATCCGCCAGCTTTGTAACTTGCAGAAGTAGCCTAATTTACTTAAGCCTCAGTGTTCCCATTTAATAAGGAGAGTCTTCAGCTTCAAATTTTTGCCTTTCTTGAGTAACATAGATATTTCCTTGTGAATAGATAAGTTAAAGAGGCATTTGTTCATGCTGGTTGTTTGGAGTGAAAGATTTGTATAGACTCTGAATCCCATTCCCATTTCCTCTAGGGACCAGTGTTCAGAATGTCCAAGATGGAGAAACTCACCCACAGAAGTGGTAGTACACTGTGGTGTTTAGAAACATGGACTAGGAAACAAGGTATCCAGATAGGAATCCCCTCTTTACATTGTGAGTGGGCAATTAAGGCAACTTTTCTGTGCTTCAAATTCCTCAGCTCCCAGTACATACACAGTTCTCCAGAATCTTCAGCAATAGGTTGCATGTGATTCTAGTTAAGTTGTAAGTATTGATATTGGCATATACAATACTTCTAGAAAAATATGTGGTATATGAAACAAAATACAAACAGTATGGTACATTTTATAAAAGAATTTATACACCAGTCCTTTCTAACTGGGTATCTGGAAACACCTGAAAACATTTTTGTCTTATCTCAATGGGAAGAAGGCACTGACAACAGAAGGTAATGATAATGGAAAATATCATACACTGAGTAAGACATTTGCCAACAATAATAAACTTGAGTGTATTCTGATCTTTTAAATAACTACAGCCAATAATTTTAAAATCATTTTTAAAGAAATAGAAAGATCACTCTCAGTATTTTTCTAATGCCAAAACCAGTTAAAGATAAAGCAACTGCAACCCAAAGAATACAGACTAATATCTTTGATGAACAAAACTCATCAAAAAATTATTAGAAAATAAAATATAGGTATGTAGCAAGAAGATCATTCTTCATAATTAAGTTGGCTTTATTTCAGAAGTGTAGAGGCAACTCAACATAGGTTGACTATACAAGTCAATAAATACAACAAATAGTATCAACAAACTTACAGACAAAAATCATGTGATCATTTCATGTGTAAAAAGCCTTTGACAAAATTCAACCTGCTTCATCACCCCATGTAGAAAACCCTTTGATGTGCCCCTAGAGGCATTGCAGATGTGACTGTTATGTCACATGTGCATCAATAGGTGGCAGAGAGGAGAGAGGCTCTACATTCAGTGCTCTGACCTATGAACATCTGAATGAATAGTAGACTAGCATTCCTGAAAAAAAAGCAAGCTGGATACCAACACAACATTGATGCCATGGGGGAGCCTGTGCTGACTACAAGACCAGGACCAGGCAAGCACAAGATGGGCTCCCAGGACAGAAAACAAGCCAGAAACTAGAAGAACTCTGCCTGGCCGTGGATGTGGGGGTTGTGGAGACCCAGCCCTGGGGTGAGATCTGGGCCAAATGGGGGTCACAAAAGCAGGACAGCTGTCCCTGCCCCTCACATGCTGCAGCACTTGGGACAGCAGGCCCTGCACCTTTCCATAGTAAAACTGGCCTTGCAAGTGGAGGTTGCAAGTCTAGGACCAGGGCTTTGAGTTGGCCCACCCCAACATCTACCCCATGGATGAACTGCTAGAGTACAAGAAGAGGCCAGTTCCACAACCCAAAATTACAGGATCTCCATGACACAGGACAGTTACAGTATATCTGAGAGGAGTTCCAGGGAGGTTCCAGTATTGAAAAAGTAGCAGAAACCAGAGGCCTTATACTAGACCAAAGAGTCATGTTAATGAACATTTATAAGCAAAATGTGTGGGCAAAAGGGAATATTGTGGGACACACTGAGACACACTGCAGCTTCTGCAATGAGATTTTATTTTTTATGCTGGGACAGATTGCAAGGGTGGAGGGTGGGTCTGAGGGGAGGTAGGAGATGAGAGGGAACAGGGTGCATGTTGTGAAATTCACATAATAAATTTTTTTCAATAAAAAAAGAAAACCCTCTGATAAAAATTCAATGTGCTTCATGACTGTAGTCTTAAGAGAGAGCAGTGTTGAAGGGAACATATCTCAACATAATCAAGGTTACTTATGACAAACTCACAGCCAACATTATTATAAATTGAGAAAAGCTTGAAGCAATCCCACTAAAATCAGAAATGAGATAAGGCTGCTTACTATCTAACTCCTTTTAAACATAGTGCTTAAAGCACAACAAAACAAGAAAAGGAAAGGAAAGTTGTACAAGCAGAAAAAGAAGATACATTATTAAAATTTGCACATGATATAATATTAGACACAAGAGACCTCAAAATTCAACTGTTAAGCTTCTAGAAAAAAAAATTGACAAGTTTAACAATGTTTCAGGGTACAAAATCAACTGACACCAACAAACAGACCAGGAAGGAGATCATAGTCAGTATCTCACTTCCATTAGCATCAAAGACAAATAATACCTTGGAATAAACCTACTCGAGGATGTGAACAATCAATTTAACAAAAACATCAAATCACTGAAGAAAGAAATTTAGAAAGACACTAGAAATTAGAAAGGCAACCCATATTTATAAATCAGTAGAATTAATACTATGAAAATGACTATCCTTCTAAAAGAACTGTGTAGATTCAATGCAAATTTCAATGAAAATACCTACAGTATGCTTCATAGAAACAGAAAACAAAACTATACGGAATCAGAAAGACTCCAGATAGTCATAGCTATACTCAGCAAAAAAGAATGATTCTGGAGTAACTGCCCTTCCAGACTTCAAGATGTATAGCTTATAAGAAGAGAAATAATGTGGTGCCAGAAAAAAAAATAGACATGTAGATCAACAGAATAAAATAGAAAACCCAAATGTAAGTACTTGTAACTACAATCACCTGATATTTGACAAGAAGGCAAAAAAACATACACTGAAGGAAATACAGCTTCATACAAATGGTACTCTCAGAAAACTATGCTAATGGGCAGAATTAAAATAGACCTCATTTGTCACCGCACAAAAATGAGCTTCAAGTGTTAGATTAAAGCCCTTCATTTGAAACCTAGAATGCTAAAATTGCTGGAAGAAAACAGCCAGTAGGCTACAAGACATAGACATAGGAAAGGACTTTCTGTATCTTTCCAAATAGGACTCCATTTGCTCAGGAATTTAAAAAAAATTGATAAGTGGGCTCTCATAGAACTAAAAGCTTCCATACAACCAAAGAAACAATCAAGTGAAGAAACAACTCACAGAATGGGAGGGAATCTTTGCTGGCTCTACATCTGACATAGGATATAGAATTAATCTCCTGCATATACAAAGAACAACACCACCACACAAACAAAAAAAAAAAACAAAAACAAAAACAAAAAACTGTCAAGAAAGCAAATATGACTCAGTTGAAACAAAGTGGTTTAGGCATCTAAGCAGAGTTTTCAATAGAAGAAATAAAAATGGCTTAAAAACATCTCAAAAAGATTCCATCATCTTTAGCCATCAGGGAAACACAAACTAAGATCAAAATAACTTTGAGATTTCATTTTGTTCTAGTTAGAAAGACTAAGCTCCCTATCCCTTCCAACCCACTCCTCTAGAGTGGAGTGTCCCTACATATGTAGGGAGTAGAGGGTGGGAGGGCAGGACTGGGAGGGGTGGAAAGAGGGCACTGTGATGGAGATGTAACCTGAAGTAATAAATAAACATTTTTTTAAAAAGGAAGAAAAAGGATGAGTGTTGTATAATAACCAGTCCATTAATCCTCTCAATGTATTCCAAATCATGTACACATACGTGGCTTCTTCAAAACATGATCTGTTTTGAGACTAAAAAAAAAAAAAAGAAAGGCTAAGCTCAATAAAACTGATAAGATATGCTAATGAGATTGTATAGAAAGAGGGACTCTCATTCACTGGTGATGGGCATGCAAATTGTTGAAACCACTCTCAAAATCAATATGGAAAATTCTAAGAAAACGAAAAATACCAGCATTAAGCCCAACTCCACAGCTACTTGCTCAACTGTGCTCATTGCTGCTCTTTTCACAAGTAGCCAGGAAAAGTAAACTAAATGCCCTTCAGCATATGAGAGGATAATGGAAATATGTTACATATATACAATGAAATATTATTCACTTGTAAAGAAAAGTAAAATCACGAAATTCACAAACAAATGGATGATCCTAGAAAAGATGATATCAAGTGGAATAACCCAGACCCAGAAAGACAGTTGCCAGATATTCTCTCATGTTCAGTCCCTTACTTGGAACCTCCTCATGTGCATATAAAACATGAAGTGATTGCAGAATCAAATAAGTGTATCCCTCCAGCCTTCACCCCCCATTGATGAATCTTCTCTTTACAGAAAATGGAAAATATCACAAAATACTACAACTGGGCACAATTCAGATCAACAGATCTGGGGAATCCAGTCCCAATGAACATGTCTTTTTTTTTTTTTTTTTTTGTAAGTACTTTATTTTTTTTTCAAGTTACATCTTAGTCGCAAACCCTTCCCTATTCCCCCTTCCTGTCCCACCCTTCCACCCTCTTCCCCCCCCCCAACAGCTTCTCTTTTCGTTCCAACAAATGGTTCTTTCTCTTATAACAGTAAATTCTATACAAAACAGCAGAATTAAATATGCCACATTTATGAGAGTTAAATAGCCCAGTATACCTTCCCAATGTCCAGTTCATACATATTTGGCCCCTGACTTTAACCTTCTACCTTCTAACCATCTCCATGAGTTTAAAGTTCTATAACACACTTAGTTTTCATACTAACTTGCATCACTATTATAACCATCTTCTTAGATCTAGAACGCCATCTTGATTCCTAAACAACTCAAAATTTAGCTATGAGACTCAAGCTGTCTATTCTTCAACCACCTCAGAGAGCTGAGAAGGATAAATATATCTGATTGTATAGGAAGTGCAGGGCCTGCAGCTTCCAATACTAAGAAATGACAAACCAGTGACTACCTGGACAGTTCCCATTTTCTCTCCATACATTCCAGCATCAGTCTTCAGCCTTTTGGTCCTGTTTCTCTGACAGACATTTATTGTAGAGCAGGGATTGTGAAGGACTAACCTACCCTGTCTTGGCAGAGTTAGGCTGTCGACTTCCCTGCTACCAAGTTTTGTCCTTTTTGGACAGCAGTCTGTCTGCAGTTGAACCAATGAACATGTCTTAATCACAGTTCCTGACTCTATGGCTCAGGGAGCATGGCAAAATGGGAGATGAGAAGATGATTGCAAAATCCAGAATACCAGGAAGTCTTCTATGATAGAGTTTATCATAGAAATGGACTCAAGGGAAAGGGAAAATGATGTAATTATATTTTAATTAAAATGCACTTAAAAAAAAAGTATCTGTTATTCTATCCTAACAGTGCCAATATTGAGAGCTGTTGGCCTATTAAGAATACCATGGTGCCAGTAAGGACTAAAGAATGGTTCTACTTGACATAGTAGGATTCCAGAAAGTATTGTAAAGGTAGGGTTAAATGAGCATTTGAGAAAATACAAGGACATCATAGATCTATAACATTCCAAGAAAAAAAAGCCTTGACCATAAATGCCTTAGCATTCCAGAGGCCTTGGAAATCTAAAACAGGTTGCCTCTGTGGTATCAGAAGCTCACATTTAGTGGCAAAAGAGTTTTTTTTTTTTCAAAAATATAGGTTTATTTCACAGAAGCCTATGCATTAACATATTTGTTGTCATATCTTTTAAAATATTCTCATTTTCTTGGCATTTAATTTCTTGAGTTCTTTGTAAATTTTGAATATTAGCCCTCTGTCAGACGTGGGGTTGGTAAAGATCTTTTCCCAATCTGTAGGTTGTCATTTTGTTCAAATGACAGTGTCCTTTGCCTTACAGAAGCTTTTCAGTTTCATGAGGTCCCATTTATTGATTGTTGGTCTCAGCTCCAGAGCTGTTGGTGTTCTGTTCAGGAAGTTGTCACCTGTGCCGATGAGTTTGAGGGTTTTACACACTTTCTCTTCTAATAGATTTAGTGTGTCAGGCCTTATGTTAAGGTCTTTGATCCACTTGGACTTAAGTTTTGTGCAAGGTGATAAGTATGGGTCTAATTTCATTCTTTAAGATGTCAGCATCCAGTTAGACCAGTACCATTTGTTGAAGATGCTGTCCTTGTTCCATTGTACGGTTTTGGCTTCTTTGTCAAAAATTAAATGACCATAGGTGTGTGGGTTCATTTCTGAGTCTTCAGTGCAATTCCATTGATCCACTGGTCTGTTTCTATACCAGTACTATCATGTTTTTATTACTATTGCTCTGTATTACAGCTTGAAATCTGAGATAGTGATGACTCCAGATGGTTTTTTGATTGTTTGTTTGTTTACAGGATTGATTTAGCTATTCTGGGTTTTTTTTTGTTATTCCATATGAAGTTGAGAATTGCTTTTTCCAGGTCTATAAAGAATTGTGGTGGTATTTTGATAGGAATTTCATTGAATTGGTATATTGGTTTTGGGAGGGTGGCCATTTTTATTATGTTGATCCTACCTATCCATGAGCATGTGAGATCTTTACTTCTTCTGATGGCCTCTTCAATTTCTTTCTTCAAGGACTTGAAGTTCTTGTCATATAGGTCTTTCACTTGCTTGGTTAGAATTACCCCCAGGTATTTTATACTGATTATGGCTATTGTGAAGAGTATCATTTCCCTAATTTCTTTCTCAGCTCATTTAAATTTTTTTGTATAAAGAAGGGCTTCTGATTTTTTTAAAATTAATTTTGTATCCAGCCACCTTGCAGAAGGTGTTTATCAGCTGTAAGAGTTCTCTGGTGGAATTTTTGGGGTCTCTTATATATACAATCATATCATCTGCAAATAGGGATAATTTGACTTCTTAGTTTCCAATTTTTGTCCCCTTGATCTCCTTTAGTTTTCTTATTGCTCTAGCAAGAACTTCAAGTAGTATGTTGAAGAGATATAGCGAAAGTGGGCATTCTTGCCTTGTCCCTGAATTTAGAGGAAATGTTTTAAGTTTCTCTCCATTTAATTTGATGCTGGTTACTGGCTTGCTGTATATTGCCTTTATTATTTCTAGGTATGGTCCTTGTATGCCCCTTCTCTCCAGGACTTTAAATGCCAAGAAACCAAATAATCCAATCAAAAAATTTGGAACAGAGCTAAACAGAGAATTCACAAAGGAGGAATCCCTACTGGCTGAGAGACATTTGAAGAAGTGCTCAGCATCCTTAATCATCAGAGAAATGCAACTTAAGATGACACTGAGATTCCATCTCACAGCTGTCAGAATGGCTAAGATCAAAACCTCAAATGATAGCACATGAGGTTGTGGAGGAAGGGGAACACTCCTCCATTGCTGGTGGGAGTGCAAACTTGTACAACCACTATGGAAATCAGTCTGTCCATATCTTAGAAAACTTGAATTAGCTCTATCTCAAGTCCCAGCCATATCACTTCTGGGTATACATCCAAATGATTCCTCACCAAACCACAAGGACATTTCCTCATCTATGTTCATAGCAGCCTTGTTTGTAATAGCTAGAAACTGGAAACACCCAGATGTCCCTCAACCAAGGAATGGATTAAAAAAAAAAAAAAAAAACTGTGGTACATCTGCACAATGGAATACTACTCAGCCATCAGAAACAACGAAATCAGGCAATTTACAGCCAAATGGATGGAACTAGAGAAGCTCATTCTGAGTAAGCTAACCCAGACTCAGAAGGTAGCACATGGCATCTATTCACTTATAATCAGATTTTAGCCATATAGTACAGGACAACTATACTACAGCCAATGCACCAAAGGGAACAGGAACATAGACTTTGTTACCTGTCAATGATACACTTTGCCCTAGTGGTGCTGCCTTGTATGCCTCCAGTGTATGAGGAGGCTTTTGGCCCTCATATGACGGCTGAACTGGGGCAGGGGACTGATAGGTAGGGACACTCCACTCAGGGGGAGTGGGATGGAAGGGATAGGGGGTAGAGGGTGGGAGAGTGGAATTGGGAGGGGTGGAAAGAGGGCACTGGCATGAAGAAGTAACCTGAAGTAATAAATAAACACACACACACGCATGCATACACACACACACACACACACACACACACACACACACACACACACACAAAATAATTATCATTTTGTGAGTAGAAGAATAAAAGCATAGAAACGTTTTGAAATTTGTCAAAAATGTCATAGAGTGGATTTAGTATAATTTAGTGATTAATTAAATAACTCAAAATATTTGTGCATTACATATACATAAAGGACTGGCACATGGCTTATAAAATAGAATACAGGGAATTAGCATTTGAATTATATAGCTCTAAAAGAGTAAATAATAAGAAAAACTACTTTTAGAGTCCTACTGACTCTTCTCTCTAAAGACAGTAGGGAATTTAATACTAAATAATGAGAAAAGGCAAAATGCAACTATGCACTTCTTAATGATGGGGACCCATTGGTTCTTAAAGTTGCATTGATAGGCTACTTTGTTATGTGAACATCATGCTGTTACACTGACTTCACTGCCTATGATGTCTATAGGTAGTGTAGGTACCTATAAAATTAGGTAGGACCAGCATGTCATGCCCCCTAATCTTGATAGAAACACCATTAGGCAACATTCAGTAAAATAAGGATATTCTCATTTGGTTGAGGAAATAATTAGTGTCATTCAAGTTATGAAAATATCCCTGATCTCTCTTTTCTTTTAAAAAATAAAAATATTTACCAAAAATATTTTTTTGGTAAAGAATGATAAAAACAATAAAAAAAGAAGGAAAGCATTTCCAAGACTGTATGCTTTAAATAAACACAGATTGTAATACATTAAATTACCTTTCAGTAAAGAAGCTCAAAAATCCATATCTAAGGCTAACCTATCTATCATCTACCAATCTATCATCTATTTTATGGCTCTTTGTGGTCCTCATGTTGCTTTGTTTGTTTAACTCAGGTGGAAAACTGAAGCAATGAATGGACTCTGCTACAAGGAATAATTATATCTTCCTATCAGGACTGAAAGAATGCCAACTCCTTTTTATGAATGGCTTCCTTTGCATCATTACGGCTATGGACTCAGTTCTCCTCTCCTCTCAAATGAAGGAAAATGTTTTAATTATGTCTTTAAAAGCTATTTAGACATATCTCAAAATAGACCGCTTTGAGAATTCTTTTCTCCAAAAAGAATAGCAATTGCTTACCACAAGCATATGTTTGGTATGCTTTTTGCTTTGGTTTGAGATCCTATAACCTCCTACAAACAAATATAGGAACTAAGAGGATCTTGTCTCCTATATAATTTGTTTTCTATTGTATTGGCACTTTCTACAAATTAAGAACAGGATAGAAAAATGTTCAGTAATATGTGTTATACCACATGCACCATCCATTCTTCATTTATAAGATGTCTGCTTTACACCTGAATTAATATTGAAATCATACAGTGGGTAACAACACTGAATTTCTCTAAAACACGTTTATCAACATTTGCTTCATTTTTCTCCTGACACCTGTGAGTTCACTTCTCAGTAGACAAATTGATTTTTCAGCTATTTTTCTACAGGGTAGTGGCTCTCAAATACCTTCACCTAATATAAAGCTGTTTTAAGCCTGAGGAAGACCTGTGAAGCTGCAAGGTAAAGCCTTAGCTTCAAGCTACTAGACACCAGAACAAGTCATATCTACTCAGGTATTTTATTTACCAACTCTACACTCACATATTGAAGTGAGAAGTTTGACAAAAGTGTCCTTTTCTCATAGCAGTCAAAGCCCTCAGCACTGTGGTTTGCTTAAAAAAAAAAAAGAAAGGAAAATTCTCGCAATGAATTCCACCCTGAACCCTATTCATACACAAACAGGCACACATATCAAGTTCCCCTGTTCTTTCTTTCCTGCCTCCAAACTTGTTTATAGAAGAAATTACAGTAGATGGACTCAAGTTTGTATTAAGTCAGTTTGATATTTCTCACCTCCTGGAAGCCCCAAAAGCTTAATGTCACTATTTGGATTTTTGTTTATGTGTTTGTTTTATCCAGGTCCTATAAGAAGATTCAAGTAAAGAATTCAAAGAATAAGTGTATTTCTGTGTCCAACTCAAACCTCACTACATTTTTAATTTAAAAACTTACTTAAGAATACCATACAGTATATTTAAATCAAATTCAGCCCTAACTCCTCCACTAAACTTTGCCTAGATTCACCCCCACTTCCCTTTCCTCAAGTCCATATTATCTTTTTAAAATAATCATTTACTAACTCATTAATCCAATTTTTCTGTTTATATACTTTCTGGTGTAGCGACATTCACTGGAGTATGGTCAACTTGTCAGGTGTCACATTCTTAAAGAAAAGTGATTCTCCGTCCCCCAGAAGACAGATTACAAATACCGTCTCTCTCTCTCTCTCTCTCTCTTTTTTTCTACTGCCTTTTGATTTCAGGTAATGGGTCACCTTTCCTGCTATTGCAGAAATTATTTGAGGGCCTTCCCCATGGAAACCAGACAGACTGGCAGCTGCAGGCTCAGTAGTAGAACAGGAGGGCATATCATTATATCTGAAACTTGATAGATAAATAACTGTGGCTGCTGTTCTCAGCTAAATGCCATCAACTCTCTTGTGACTGCCAAGGCAGTCGCAAACTACTTGACCTCAGCATGTAATATCACACAGACCATGAGAAAAATACCAGTGTTCCTGCCTGATCACTGGGGAGAGTCATTCTCATAGACGACTCACCTCAGTTCCTCAAAGAATGCATATTGAATTAGCCATGCAGCAAATCTCAAGAGGAAAATTAACTGCTACTCACATGACTAAACAAAGCAAACAAATGTATCAAGCTGGAATTGAGCCTATGTACATTTTAAGACTATACAAGAGAAATTTCATCTAGAAATAGACACATCACATTGCCTATTTTTCTTCTAGTGAAGATGGTCAGGAGTTGGGAATGTATGTTTGTTTTCAAGTTAAATGCATTAAACATATTAGGTGAACTTGAATTTCTCATTTAGAGTAACTTAAAGTGATGAAGCCATAAAAACATAACTGTAGTCAAGGGAAAGGGAGGGATGTCAGAAAAGTGAGAACAAGATGAGACTCAGTTAAGGTAACTTGCCTAGATATATATTTAATCTTTAAGCACAGGTTGGTTTAAACAATGCCATCTCTCAAAGTGACTGTATTCTGTATTATAATTTTTCTAATTCATTTTTCTAAGCATTGCCAATTTATGCCATGATAAATCCTAAGGAAATTGTAGACCCTAAAATCTTGTTGGTGTGTGCTTAGTTGTATAAAAGATCTGTTCAAAAACAAGTGAACAGGTGGCTTCAAGTGACACCCATGTCAACAACAGAGAGGAAGGGAGTGATGAGTGTAGGTCTCATTATTTACTTACTACCTGTGTAAAAGAACCCAAATCAGAATTCTTCATATCCTAGAATCAAAGTCCACATAATCTGATTAGAAATTATAACTTTTAGTGTATCACTCTATCTCTCTGCATTTAAATTTTATATACCAGGGGCTATAATGGTACCTGTCTAATTTGAACCACCTGGAGCAGTTATAATAGACTCTTACAACAATGCCTGACAAATGGTAAGTGTATAAACTAGATAGCCATCATTGTCATCACTGTTACCATTGTTGCTGTTGCTGTTGGTGTTGTTTCAATTATTATTACTGTGTGGTGAGTATTATTATCAATATATATTGTCAGCCACTGACCTGCGATTAAAAATACAGAAACATTTTGTTTTCAAGGTTAATTATTGTGTTTAATGATATTAGTGTACCCAAATTCAGTTTTATGGGATATTGAGATAATTCATCCAAATAATGGAGCTTTCTGATAAACCTGGTCACCCATAAACTACATATATATTGTTTACATCCCATGTATCATCAGTTACCTCAATAACTCATTAGAAAAAAGTCAGTAGGTAAATTTAGAAAACACTTTGAAAGTTAACACCCACTTGCTTTAGAGCTAAACATACTTAATTCTAAATTTCACTAGCAATGAATTTCATCTTCACCAAAGGTAAAGTGTGACTTGAGCAATGGTTATGGTGATTAACTATCTAATGTCATAAGTCAATAAGAGTTGATACTGTAGTCTTATTTTGAGCCACATATTGGACTAAGGACTTTTTAGGTATCAGCTAAGGTAATTTCCTCAACTACCCCATGAAGCCCAGCCTATTATAACTCCTGGACTTGTACTAAATAAAAGGCAAGTGCCATTATTTAAACAAGTTTCTTCAGTGTGTTTGGCATTTGTCTTTAGAGACTCCTGCTACGAGTCATTAAGATAGCCATACTATATCTGTCCAGATCCCAGGCCCGTCTGGCCTAAAGGGCTCCAATCTGAGTGTGGGAGAACTCATCAAGGGAAAAAACAATTTAGTTTCACCTGGGTGACAGCAATTATGCAGAATGACAAAAGGAGGAGTTGAGTCACTAGTTGAGGGTAGTAATTCACTCTCCCCAGGGCCTGCCACTCAGAGAGCCTGAGAAAAATATTACAGGAAAACAATAGCCAGCTCTATTGTTAACAGTCTGTCCCCACAATAACTTGGCAGTAGGAGACAAACAGAACAAGCATATATTCTGTTGTCTCTGAAAAGCTTTCAGGGCACATATGCTCCATCTCAAACTGTCACTCCTTAGAGATCCAACATGGAATGGGTCACTGGGTCATCTGAGTTAGACATGGTGTCTCCACAGGACCTCCCCCGTCTTCCCCCAGCAAACATCCAAATAAGCTGCAAACAGAACTCATAAAATAGCTTATAAAACGTACGGCCCAATGATAAAAAGACACCTAACTCATTTACAATGTGGAATTCTACCACCTACATATTGGAGAAGGGGTGTCAGTGGGGAATTGACTGTTATGAGACAAGGTATTTTAAGGCAAATTATGATTTGTATGAATTTTTCATACTATGGAATAGAGCACTATGAAAAAGAAAACCTTCAAATAAGCAGAAATAAATTGTAAATACTTGTATTTTCAGAAGTCCAACTTCTTCGTGTCACCACAATGGGGAAAAACATTCAATGAATGCCTTTTGTGACATTCAGACCACAGAAAATGTGCTATATGTGGATCTGTCTCCTCTATAAGACAGAGTAGAGATCTTTGCATTGATGTGTCAGTCTGTTGGTCTTGCATCATTCATATAAAATGTAGTATTGGGAAACAGCCTATGTCAATAAGTGCTTCTTGACTTTTTAATATAATGAAAAGTAATTTACCAAGATGCATTTGATATAGTCCAGCGTTATTACGCAGGTAGAAGCTTGGAGAAATGAATACATGAATTCCAGGGTAAAACTAAAACCTCCAGGTCAAAAGATCCTAGAAGAATCACCTGAGGAAAGAAATATAAAAACAAAACTATCATAATATAAAATATCCCAATATAAAATACAGTATCTGGAAGTATAAGAATAGACATATCCATGCATGCATTCAAACAGTATTCACTAGATACCTATATGTATATGATTTTACTCAGTGAACAGTTCAAGTGGAAAACAATAGGGTCATGGCTTAATCTCTGAATCTATTTAGGAGTAAATAATTTTCCTAAAATTAATAGCCATATGATAGTGACTATTAATAAAATATAGTAGTTCATTTTATCTCCTGGCCTGAGGAACCACAAATTAGATGGTGGACAATTTCTCTATTTGAGTCAAATCATGAATATGACCAATACTCACAGCTTCTGAGAATTTCAATGAGAACACAGCATTATTTCAAAATCCATAACAAAATTAGAATTCTGTATATTCAAGAGGAAAAGAAAACAAATCTAATTCAAGAGAAGATTAACTGATGGGCCCAATAAAAATCACAATTGTTTTTATGAAAAAAAAATCAGTTGTTTCGATTACATGAGAAGCGATGTAGCTACTCCAGAAGAATTACTGGACCTGTTATAGATGGATTCAGAGAAAATTTATTGTGCACTTCTGAAAGAGGAATTGGTCTTTAGTAGAGGGATCCCAGCATGTGCTTCTGCCCCATTACTTTCCTACTTAAATGTCACAATTGGAGGAAGAAGAGGAGGAGGAGAAGCATCCTGAGTGTTTGTCCTTTGGGATTCATTTTGAACTGAAAGGATCGGAGACTTGAAAATCATTCTCCAACTGGGAAATCTCCAGAACATTCCATGTAGTGGTATTTTTCTAGGCTACCACTTCCTCCTACTTGGTTCATCATGATTCCAGAAGTTTCTGATCCAGACTGCTGACATTGTCAAGTTTATCTTTGATGTCCTCAACTTCCAATTCATCTATTTCTTCACATTCTCATGATAATGCCAAGCTTCTTGTTTCATTATTTTTAGAAATCTAGTGAGATGTGCTATTTTAAAAACACAAAGTCATTTGTTTGTTTTATCGTGTTGTCTTTTTCTTTCAAGTACACCACAAATTATTTCCACCAGTGGTAAAATGAGTCTTTCATAGATTTCTCTAAGGTCTTTTATCTTAGTCATCTTATAAATATAGAGATGAACAAAATGTCAAATTCTGGCTCAGTATGCTACGGTCTAAAGAGCACCAAATTGGATTTGAATCCCAGACTAGCTTTTTCAATGACCTTGAGTGTATGAAAGTCAGGCAAGGTATTACATTTAGAGAAGTATCAGGTTACGTATAGACCTGCCTGTATGCAAGCCTTTAAAGATTCTATCTTTATGATGATTTCAGGAACATATGCAACCCAATTTATAAACTATTTCTCAAAAAATTTACGGTTTGTTAGATATTTGTGTACTATTATTTATTTCAGGAGCATATGCAACCCAATTTATAAACTATTTCTCAAAAAATTTACAGTTTGTTAGATATTTGTGTACTATTATTTATTTCAAAATAAAAATAGTAATGTCTCTCTGCATTAGGGCAATGGCATATGTCAAAGAGAGGTTTGAAGGCTACTCCTTTGTGTTTAACCAGATATTAAGCAATTTTTCTGATATTTCACTCAACTTTAAGCATGAGACGTCTTTTATTTGTGATTTTTTTTTAGATAAAATAGGGAACTGCAAGAGATCTAACACACGGGAATCAGGAAATAAAACATAGTAATCATAATTATTGACATAGATTGGCTTATTGTTGCTGTTGCAAAGCCCATTTATGTACACCATTTCATGCTAGCAACTAAGCTAATGTTATCAAGAAATTTAATGCAAACATGTATGTCACAGTCAATGACTTATAAAATTCCCTTCTAGAAAGAAAAACTCAGACAAGTTTTAGCTCATGGCAATACACTCCTTCAAACCCTTTCATTTGTGAAATATCTTTTGGAAACAAAAGCCTTTGACAAATCTTAATTATATTTTGTATGTTATATATTATTTATTGTATATTAAAATAGTAAATACTTGACATTAAATGTCTTCCCATTAAAAGACTACTGTTGAAAATAAAGGCTAGAAAAACGGAAAGCAGTGTTAGAGCAAAGTGGGTCCACCCATAAATCACTGACCTTTGAAACTCTTACTGTTTTATGAAAATGTAACATACTATTAACATATATACACATTGGGCTGATTTGCCGAGTGCATATAGATACGGCCTGGTGTAGACCTGACTGGCTTCAAAGTCCCTGTGTTGTTGAAGACATCCTTGAAATTTTATTCCCCCTGCATCAACCTCCCAAATGCTAAGATTATACATATGCACTATCATCTTCCCCTTTTGAGACCTAACTAGTTTCAAACCGATAATCCTCCTGTCTCAGCTTTCCTGACTGCCAGGGTTGTAGGCACACACCACCAAGGTGAGTTCCAATACTGTTTATTATTATTGCTATTAATTATTATTTTCTTCTGCTTTATTTTGAGACAACTATAGCCCTGACAGAGAGAGAGAAAGGGAAAAAGTGGCACATTTCCTACAACAATGCCATACCATTTCCCACAAGGCCATACCTTCTAGTCCTTCCTAAGCAGTTTACACACTGGGGGAAAGATTACAACATTGGAGCCTATAGGGGCCCATTCTCATTCAAACCGGAACATTGTGGAATTTTCAATTTGTAAAAAGGCTAGACCAGTACAGAAAACCACAACCAAAACAAACAAACAAAAAACAGAGTTTTGGATGACAATTCCAGTTGACATAATTTTAAACAACTCCTGTACCTAAGGCTCAGGGAACATTGCACAAAAGGGAGCAGAAAGATTATAAGAGCCAGAAGACAGAGAATTCACTGTGAGATTGTGTCCCCTGAAAAATCAGAGAAGCTATACCTATGCAATCTCTCCAACATGGCCACCTAAACAAGACCTGAACAAGAAAGACAACAATGGATGTGGCAATGTGGATATCAACTGCTTAACAAAGATGAAATAGTCAGTCCTGAAAAAAAATATATGTAGCATTACACAGACTTAGCAGGTTATATTTATGTATTTAGCAACACACACACACACACACACACACACACACACATGCAAACACTTTTTTTCTTGAGAAAAAGAAGCTATGAATTTGAGATTAAGTAAAGGGGTGTACAAGGAAGGGTTGGAGAGAGGTAATGAAATGATGTAATGATGCAATTAAATTATAATCTTTTATTGTTTTGTTATTTGTTTTTTTTTTTAAAGACAGGGTTTCTTTTCGTATCCCCAGCTATCCCAGAACTCACTTGATAAACCAGGCTAAGATCTGTCTGTCTCTGTCACCTGACTGACTGATGGGATTACAGGTGTGCACTAACACAAAAGACTAAATTATAATCTTTTTTAAAAAATAAATAAATTTATTTATTTGTTGATTCAGGTTACATCTCCATCATATTGTCCTCTTTCCCCACTTCCCAGCCCCGCCCTCCCACCCTCTAACCCCTAACCCTTCCATCCCACTCCTCTGGAGTGGGGAGTCTCTACATAACAGTCCCTCGCCCCAGTTCAGAAGTCATATGAGAGCCAAGAGTCTCCTCATACACTGGGGGCCTACAGGGAAGTACCACCAGTGAAAAGTGCCTCATTGCCAAGGAGAGAAAACTAAACAACAAACAAATAAAAGTCCATGTTCCCTTTGGTGCATTGGTTGTAGTATAGATATCCTATACTATATAGCTAAAATCCTACTAAAATGAATAGATGCTATGTGCATCCTTCTGAGTCTGGGTTAGCTCACCCAGGATGAGCTTCTCTAGTTCCATCCATTTGGCTGCAAATTGCATAATTTCATTGTTTCTAATAGCTGATTAATATTCCATTGTGTAGATGTACCATAGTTTTTTAATCCATTCTTTGTTTGAGGGACATCTGGGTTGTTTCCAGTTTCTAGCTATTACAAATAAGGCTGCTATGAACATAGATGAGGAAACTTCCTTATGATTCCATGAGGAGTCATTTGGGTGTATACCCAGAAGTGGTATGGCTGGGTCCTGAGGCAAAGCTATTCCAAGTTTTCTAAGATATCGCCAGAGTGACCTCCATAGTGGTTGCACAAGCCTGCATTCCCACCAGCAATGGAGTAGGGTACCCCTTTCTCCACACCCTCGCCAGCATGTGCTGTCATTTGAGTTTTTGATCTTAGCCATTCTGACAGGTGTGAGATGGAATCTCAGAGTTTCTTGAGTTGCATTTCTCTGATGATTAAGGATGTTGAGCATTTCTTCAAGTGTCTCTCCACCATTAGGGATTCCTCCTTTGTGAATTCTCTACTTAGCTCTGTCCCCCAATTTTGGATTGGATTATTTGGTTTCTTGGCATTTAATTTCTTGAGTTCTTTGTAGATTTTGTTTTATATATATATGTATATATAAGTACTTTATTTTTTTTTCTTCAAGTTACATCTCAGTCACAAACCCTTCCCTATTCCCCCTTCCTGTCCCACCCTTCCACCCTCTTCCACCCGAACAGCTTCCTTTTCAATCAAACAAATGGTTCTTTCACTTATAATAGTAAATTCTATACAAAACAGCAGAATTAAATATGCCACATTTATGAGAATTAAATGGTCCAGTATACCTTCCCAATGTCCAGTTCATACATATTTGGCCCCTGACTTTAACCTTCTACCTTCTAACCATCTCCATGAGTTTAAAGTTCTATAACTGACTTAGCTTTCATACTAACTTGCATCACTATTATAACCATCTTCTTAGATCTAGAACGCCATCTTGATTCCTAAACAACTCAAAATTTAGCTATGAGACTCAAGCTGTCTATTCTTCAACCACCTCAGAGAGCTGAGAAGGATAGATATATCTGATTATATAGGAAGTGCAGGGCCTGCAGCTTCCAATACTAAGAAATGACAAACCAGTGACTACCTGGACAGTTCCCATTTTCTCTCCATACATTCCAGCATCAGTCTTCAGCCTTTTGGTCCTGTTTCTCTGACAGACATTTATTGTAGAGCAGGGATTATGAAGGACTAACCTACCTTGTCTTGGCAGAGCTAGGCTGTCGACTTCCCTGCTACCAAGTTTTGTCCTTTTTGAACAGCAGTCTGTCTGCAGTTGAAGCAAGGAGTTTTTACATGCCAAGAGATAGCCTTGCCACTAATTCAACCATCTCACACTGGAGATTATTCGATGCTTATCTTCTACTTGGAGTAGAATAGGGGGTGCTGTCAGGAGCTGATATGTCACGATATCAAAAAAAAAAAAATCTTAATTTGAGACCACATCTTTGAATGCCATATTCTGCAGATCTCTTGGGGTTTTTGAAGATGCTCTATCTATCTCTTGTATTTAGACAAGCAAATGTTGCTTGTCTCTTAACAACTTGATTACTGAGTAGCTTAGAGAATATCTGTGATAGACTGTCTTAGTAGCTAACAAGGTGACATGCATGCATGACTAGGAGTTTGTTTTTCTTAACTATCCTAAACAGTTTAAGATGGTTGGTATCAAGAGGCCAGAGCTTCACATTTCATTTTTAAGTATCTCTAGGTACGATACCATTAGGAAGCGTTACCTTAAATTTTGTATCAATATACAAAGATCTATTCAAATGTGGCTAAATATACTCTTAATTTTGTATCAATATACAAAGATCAATGCCTATGTGGCCCAATACAATTTTAATATTGCGTCCATATACAAGGGTCAATACCATTGTGGACAACTATAATCTTAATTTTGTATCAATATACAAATATCAATACCGACGTAGACCAATACAATCTTATTTTTGCACAATAAACAATGGTCAATACCACTTTAGCCAAATATACTACTAATTTTGTATCAATATACAAAGGTATAAGAGCATATTCAATAATCTGCCCCTTCTTCTTGGTCCTTCCTGTGCTATGTCTATGTCTCAATTTTTCTCAAGTCCGTGCATTCCTACATAGGAGATAAAGAAGGATACAGAAAAGGGAAAGTAGGAAGTCCCTGGGTCTAACCTCCAAAACCCATTAAACAGGACCATTTAACAACTTGTAATCTCTTCCCCTAAATAACAGAGTTTTCAGTTGTCCTTCAAATAACCAAAATGGGGGGGGGGCGGAGAAACACCCTCCCCACCCTCTGGGTATAGGACGTCGCTCTCTTAAAATGACTTCCTGCTGATTTGGGTCGTAGTAAACCTGTTTGGGGCCCGAACCAAAATGGAAAAATGGTTAAAAATGTTAATACAATCCTTTTATGTTCAGTCCTTCTGTTCTCAGCTGTTTAGATGTCCTAAGGAGTTTGTAGGCAGAAGCTGAACTTCCAGGCTTTACTGAGGTTCTGGCTGGGGCATTGTGTAGAGCTGAACGGTCTTAGCGATATTGAGTTGTTGTGGTTATAGGCTTTTGATGGAGACAGCTATCGAGGGAGTCTGTCAGGCTGAATGAACCATCTGGGTCACTCATCTTCTTTTGGTGTCTGATTCTGATTTCTGCTGAGGTTTCCCTTGTCCAGTTGTCATTGGGTTCCTTGAATGGATGCTTTGATTCTTCTGGAAAGATAAGAACAGAGCCCTGCCCTAATCCTCACTCAGGGACAATCACCATCTTTTTTTTTGTGGGGGGGGGTTGGTAATATTTCTCCTGAAGCAAATTTGGTTTTTTGACAATATATAAAGTGTTATCTTTCAACCTCGTTTAAAGAAGAAATTATTTTGTTATTTTGGAGCTAAACCAGCTTTAGTGTATATATTTTGAGATCTCGAAGGACAATTTGTTTGTATTGAGTGGGTCTTTTGTAAGTAGCTTTTAAACTTAGGTCCTTCCAAATCCTATGTGTGTGTCTCTGCATTCTAATTATTGGGATCCGAGACCTGTGGTTCCCATCTGAAGGGATTAAAGATATGTTCCACCACTCCTGAATGAAGTTTTTCTCTATTTAGAATTTGTTTTGTATCAGGCTGACCTTGAGCTCTGAGATCTGCCTGTTTTTGTCTCTAGTGTGTTGGGGTTAAGGGTGTACTCTTCTTGAATGATAGGATTAAGGGTGTGTACCCTCACCACCCTTTTCCGTGTAACTCTATAATTTATAAGTCCACTAACTCTATGGTGCTCCTCCCGTCTCTGCTGAAGTTAAATGGGTTAACACCACATTTCTCCTGTATTTATCTTAGCTCTATGTTTTTTTGACACTTGGAGGTTTATAGAACCAGGTTGAACGGCTTTATCCTTTATTTTATTTACAGTGTTTTAACGTTGTTACCTGCTTTTTTTTAATTAATAAATTTATTTGTTTGTTGCTACAGTTTACATCCTTAACATATTGTCCTCTTTTCCCGCTTCCCAGCCCCACCCTCCCATGCTCTACCCCCTGACCCTTCCGTCTTAATCCTGGGGGGGGGGGCGAGTGTCCCTGCATATCAGTCTCTCACCACAGATCAGGTGTCATATGAGGGCCAAGAGCCTCTTCATACACTGGGGGCCTACGAGGCAGTACTGCCAGTGAAAGGTGTCTCCTTGCTACGTGGGAAAACTAAAAAAAAGACCAACAGACACACAAACCCACAAAAATAAAGAACAACAACAAAAAAAGAGAGGAAAAAGAAAAAGAAATGAAAAAAAAAGTTTATGTCCATGTTCCTTTTGGTGTGTTGGTTGTAGTACAGATATCCTGTGCGATATAGCTAAAATCCTACTATAAGTGAATAGATGCTGTGTGCATCCTTCTGAGTCTGGGTTAGCTCACTCAGGATGAGCTTCTCTAGATCCATCCATTTCGTTGCAAATTGCATGATTTCATTGTTTCTTATAGCTGAGTAATATTCCATTGTATAGATGTACCACAGTTTTTTAATCCATTCTTCAGTTGAGGGACATCTGGGTTGTTTCCAATTTCTAGCTATTACAAATAAGGCTGCTATGAACATAGATGAGGAGACTTCCCTATGTCTTCGTGAGGTATCCTTTGGGTGTATACCCAGAAGTGGTATGGCTGGGTCCTGAGTCAAAGTTATTCCAAGGTTTCTAAGATATCTGCAGACAGACCTCCATAGTGGTTGCACAAGCCTGCACTCCCACCAGCAATGGAGTAGGGTTCCCCTTTCTCCACACCCTCACCAGCATGTGCTGTCATTTGAGCTCTTTTTTTTTTAATAAATACTTTATTTTTTTTTCTTCAAGTTACATCTCAGTCACAAACCCATCTTAGCCATTCTGACAGGTGTGAGATGGAATCTCAGGGTCATCTTGAGTTGCATTTCTCTGATGATTAAGGATTTTGAGCATTTCTTCAGGTGACTCTTGGCCATTAGGGATTCCTCCTTTGTGAATTCTCTATTTAGCTCTGTCTCCCATTTTTTGATTGGATTATTTAGTTTCTTGGCATTTAGTTTCTTGAGTTCTTTGTAGATTTTAGATAATAGCCCTCTATCAGATGTGGGGTTGGTGAAGATTTTCTCCCAGTCTACAGGCTGCTGTTTTGTTTTGTTTTGTTTTGTTTTGTTTTGTTTTGAATGACAGTCATTTGCCTTACAGAAGCTTTTCAGTTTCATGAGGTCCCATTTATTGATTGTTGATCTCTTTTCCTGAGTTGTTGGTGTTCTGTTCAGGAAGTTATCACCTGTGCCAATGAGTTCGAGGGTTTTTCCCACTTTTTTTTCTAGTTGATTTAGTGTGTCCAGACTTATGTTAAGGTCTTTGATACACTTGGACTTAAGTTTTGTACAAGGTTATAAGTATGGGTCTAATTTCATTCTTTTACAAGTGGACATCCAGTTGGACCAGCACCATTTGTTGAAGATGCTGTCCTTCTTCCATTGTGCGGTTTTGTCTTCTTTGTCAAAAATTAGGTGGCCATATATATTGTGGGCAAATATAATCTTAATTTTGTATCAATATACAAAGCTCAATACCAATTTAGCCATATATAATATTAATTTTGTATCAAAATGCAAACTAATATTCAGGCAAGCTTGTCATTTTGTTAGGTACTAAGACCATCTATCACAGTTATTTTCTAAGCTAATCAGAAATCAAGTTGCTAAGAGACAAGCATCATTTGCCCATCTAAATATAAGAGGTAGGTAGGTGGTCTTCAAAAACCTCAAGAGATCTGCAGAATATGGCATTCAAAGATGTTTTCTTAACTTAAGATTTTTTGACATTGAGACATGGCAGCTCCTGACAGCAACCCCTATTCTACTCCAAGTAGAAGGTGAGCATCAAAGAATCTCCAGTGGGAGGTGGTTGAATTAGTTGCAAGCCTATCTCTTGGCAAGAAAAACCCCTTGCTTCAACTGTAGACAGAATGCTGTCCAAAAAGGACAAAACTTGGAAGCAGGTAAGTTGATAGCCTAGCTCTGCCAAGACAGGGTAGGCAAGTCCTTCATAATTCCTGTTCTACAATCAATATCTGTCAGAAAAATTAGGCCAAATGGCTGAAGATTGATGCTGTAATGTATGGAGCGAAAATGGGAACTGTCCAGGAAGCCACTGGTATGTCATTTCTTAGTTTTGGAAGCTGTGGGCCCTGCACTTCCTGTATAATCAGATATATTTATCCCTCTCAGGTCTCTTAGTTGGTTGAAGAATAGATAGCTAGAGTCTCATAGTTAAATTTTGAGTTGTTTAGAAATGAAGAGGGTGTTCTGGATCTAAGAAGATGTTTTTAAAATTGTTAGTATGAAAGCTAAGTTAGATATAGAACTTTAAACTCATGGAGATGGTTAGATAGTAGAATGTTAAAGTCAGGTTCCAAATACATATGGACTGGACATTGGGAATGTATGCTAAGTCATATAACTCTCATAATTGTGGCCTATTTATTTCTGTTGTTTTGTATTGTATTTATTGTTATGAAAAAAGAACCATTTGTTGGACTGAAAGGGGGAGCTGTTGGGGGAAAAGTTATACCTTAAACTTAAAAAAAAGGGAAGAAGATGGGGGCTTAATGGGGAAGAGAGTGGGAGGGTGGGACTGGAGGGGGAGTATGGAGGGGATTGTGATTGAGATGTAACTTGAAGAAATAAGAAAAAATTTTTTAAAAGTTAATATTGTATGTAATATAAAATATATAATGATATATGCATTAGATAATATATTATATATAGAAGACAAAAAGAGAAAGAAAACATGGTGAAAATAGTTGAAGATGTCTTGTAATGCAGAATCTACATAAAAGTAAAATAAAACAGTGTAAGAAACTAAAATGGACAAATAATACTTTAAAAATCAAAAACAGAAATGAATTAGTTGCAAAATATAACATAATTTTTTGTCATTGCAGAAATATTAAGATAATGAAATAACCACAGTTCTGATAAATACATGAGAAAAAAGAAGACAATACAGTAATGTTAAAAAACAAGATATATTAAATTGAAATTATAAGGCTCCAATGATATATACTAAATCCCTACTTTTGTACACAATAGAATAGAGCAATGTCCACAACTGAGTCACTTTTCCTGAAGCTCCAGGCCACTGAGCTAAACTGAGCTCTCTACATGAACTTCTATGAAATGGGGTTAGAGACAAAATCATCAACTTTCCAGAAGGTCCGTTTTAATTGCCAAAGTAATGAGATTCCTTCTGCTTCAATCCTTAAATAACACATGCACAATACACAGCATTCACACATCATATACACTCAAACAGCTATATGAAAGCACACATACAAGCATACACTTATATATACAGGCATACCATATATACACATACAACATATACACATTCATAGCACTCATAAACACACACACACACACACACACACACACTCCCACTAAAACCTATGATAGCTAATCTGATATTTTTGTGCTGTTCTGGATGTCGACATGTAAAAGAATGCAAATATCGCCTTGCACAAAACTTAAGTCCAAGTGGATCAAAGACTTTAACATAAAGCCCGACACACTAAATCTAATAAAAGAGAAAGTGGGGAAAATCCTCAAGCTCATTGACACAGGTGACAACTTCCTGAAGAGAACACCAACAGCTCAGGATCTAAGACCAACAATCAATAAATGGGATCTCATGAAACTGAAAAGCTTCTGTAAAGCAAAGGAAACTGTCATTTGAACAAAACGGCAACTTACAGACTGGGAAAAGATCTTTACCAACCCCACATCCAACAGAGGGCTAATATCCATAATTTATAAAGAAGTCAAGAAATTAAACTCCAAGAAACCAAATAATCCAATCAAAAACTGGGGAACAGAGGTAAATAGAGAATTCACAAAGGAGGAATCCCTAGTGGCTGAGAGACACTTGAAGAAATGCTCAACATCCTTAATCATCAGAGAAATGCAACTCAAGACAACCCTGAGATTCCATCTCACACCTGTCAAATGGCTAAGATCAAAAGCTCAAATGACAGCACATGCTGGCGAGGGTGTGGAGAAAGGGGAACCCTCCTCCATTGCTGGTGGGAGTGCAAACTTGTAGAATCACTATGGAAATCAGTCTGGTGATATCTTTAAAAACTGCTTCCTAGTCCTTACCATGCAAAGAAAATCCCTTTGAAATGATGAATCATCATTTTGTTCTTTTGTTTCTATTCTGTTCTACCTTTTTCTTATAGTTGGTGAACCAGAATGCAATAATTATATGCGTGTTTCCTGATTCTAAAATTAAAATAAAGGCAATTAAGATCCTTAAACTGTCATATTTGACAGATCTGACTCTCAGAGCTAACTAGTGATTATTGGAAGATCACAAGACACAAATATTTGTGTTAGTAGCTTTCTTATTAAATTTTAAGATGCAATACCTTGTACCTTAAAAAAACACACACACGTGTGTGTATGTGTAACTTGAATGAGAAACATGATAAAGCAGGTGAAATAAATTAAAGAATTAAACAAATGTAAGAATTTACTCCATTTATTTTCAAGGCAGTGGGTAAGATGACTCAATACAAAGCAGACATCAGCTTTTTCTAAGGCCATCTATAGGTTCAATACACTACACCCAAAACCTCTACAATTGATCTATGGATAACAACAAATTTTCCAAAAGTGTATATGGAGATACAAAAGATCCAGAATAGCCAATTTGATATTGAAGGAGAAGATGCAAGTTGGAAAGTTGATACCACCCATCTCCAGCACTTACTGTAAATCAAGCCAGTTATGACAAGATAGCACTCATGAAAGAATAGGGAAAAAAGTGTAATGACAAAAAAAAAAAAACCCTGAAGTAGATCTACATAAATGTTGGACCTGAGAATACCACTCCAAATGCACCTCTATAGAAAGAACACTTTTCAAATGATTATTTTGTGAAACAGTATATACAAATGAGGCTCTGAAAACAAAAAAATAACTTACCATTTCATAGGGAATTTTAAATGTATGAAGAAAGATCTGATCTGTAAGGTTTCTCCCTAAACTAGAAAAATAAAACTAACTGTAATCACATAAGATGCTTATCAGTGGAGGAAGTGACATCCCAAAGCTGCAAAACTGCCTGGACAGGATGATGCTCACTTGTTGTTGTAGCCTGGAGTTGGTAGGAGTGGGGAGAGTGGGAGGGACAAATGCATGTAATATAGTAGTTTTCTAGAACAGTAAAATTCCTCAGGGATAACATGTTAGAAGCTCTCTCAATATATTTGTCAAAAAGCACAGAAAGTCCGGTCCCAAGAGTGAATGTCATGGGAGCTGTGGATGAGAAGTGATAATGAGATGCAGGCCCAAGCTCATCAGTGGTGTTGAATGATCCACCGTGAAGGATGTGGGCAGCAGAGGAGGGAGGCTGTGTTCTGGAAAACGTCTGTACCTCCTAGTTAACTTCACTGTTAATCTAGAACTCTATTAAAATATCCACTGAATATAAATTACAACGAAAAAATACATGCAAATAATTTTAATGGTCTGTCAGTTAATTATTTTGTATTAAGATTAAAATAACTGAAGGGCATTAGCAACATTTTTGTATTCCATTATTTCAAATGTCGAAAAAAAAATGGCTTTTTTTAAGTAGTAGCTACCATGTAGAAGACTGAATAAACCAAGGAAATTCTGAACATACACATCTACAGGAAGCATATTACAAGAATTAAAACATATAAACAGAAATTTGCTTTATGGTCTCAAAAGCAAAGAGAAGCACCAAGAGAACAAGGCATGTACCATGATATTAAAGTAACAGTTTAATGAGACAACCATATTGTGGAGGAAGAAAGTAATATGCATTCTACATTCTTTGAAACATCCAAAACGATCAGAAAACCATAAGTGTGTTTAGCTGAAGTTTTGTGCAACATGGGAGCCTTCAGAAATGAAACTCTAAAAGCCTAGGCAAAGGCTGGATTTTGTACTAAAACAACTAAGGAAATGGACAATTATAGACATGCTTAGCATAAAATGTTGTTGTAAGTTAATGATAATAAAGTGGGCTAGGGTAATTCAGTGAAGTCTTTTTGCCTGGATTCTCTTTAGCTCCTTCATGCAGTTTGCTTTGTGCCTGGCTATGAGGCAGGGCCTCTCTAGAATGAATGTATAGGCTTTTAGACAAGGTAAGTGAGAATACCTTTATGATCCTACTTCTCAGAAGAAGTTGGGGAAAAGAATCATTTTCTTTCTGACTTTTTCTACTTCTATGGCTCCATACTTTGGCATGTTGTTCTCTGGACCACTGCAATATGAAGGCATTACAGAGAAATGGTGGGCTGCATTAGATTCCAATTTCTTTGCAAAGATCATGGGAGTATGTATTTATGTGAAATTGTGTATGCTCTTAGTAGCAGCCATAAGTTTTAGGGATAAATTCTGATCCATGAGACCAAGTAGACACCAGTGTTCCTTAAGATTTGTGTCTCAATAAACAAAGGTAGGCAGAATTTTGTTGTTGTTGTTTTCTTCTCTGGACTATTTCCATGCCCTGCATTAACACTAATTGTGGACAAAGATAGAAAAATAAATTTTTCTTGAATGAATCATTAGACATTTTATAAGGGGTACACACAGGACAATACACACATATCAAATTTCAACAATGTACTTCAAACATGTATTAGAAACTTCATTCCTAACTTGTATAACTTCTATTGCCTTCCATGTATAGATGCCATTGTCACTGAACCCTGCTTGCCAGGTCCATGGCACAATTCCACTTCTCAGACCCTGGATTGGGCCATTGCTGACTAGTGAGTTGTGAAGAGCAGAGAATGACAGGAAGCATGTCTTTATTACTACAAGGTGCTTCATCACTTTTCATGTTTGCCATGGTAGCTTGTAATAAACAAATCTCAAGAATTATAGACAGAGGTCAGAGGTCAGCTGTAGCAAAAGCTAAGTCTTCATTATTATTGCTTACTCTGTTATGCTGCTAGTTACCACATTACCCTTACTCCATCCTGGCTGTTATACTCATACATTAGCAAATCATATTAATTATATTAGGTTTTTACCAAGCTATAACTTATAGTTTATTATGTGTGGTTTATATTTTGTATTTTATTCAAACCATTTTTGTGCCAAAGGATAGCTATTTGTATCTTAGTTACAGTTGTGATGTATTTATAGGTTAATTACATAGGAATTAAAACTTCTATAATACTGAGTTTTAATATAAATGCATTTAATGACTTAAATCATTAATTATTCTCCACCAAGAAAAATATTTTTGTAATTTGCCTTCATATAAATAATATATATTTTTGTTAAATCCATACTAGTATGTTCCTTTTAATGACTGCTAAGCAGATCAGACCATTTCTTCTAGTGTGATTCCTATCTAGTTATTATTTTATATAAAGTATGCTGATTTTTTACATTAATTTTTAAACTACTAAATAAATTATTTTAACGTCTTAAAATATTTTCTTACTTATGTTCATTTTAATATTTTATGAAATATTTAGAAATAGAAAATATACTATTTTCTCTCTTCTGCCATCTTTATACTAGCAGCACATTTAAAAAATAAAATTAAGTAGAGATATTGATATTAAACAACAGAATGGTGAAAAAGCAGCAATGAAATAAAAGTTTTAAATCATATGGCACTGTCAATGATATAAATAGTTTTGAGATTAAAATGAAGTGCTACCACAACTTAAAAGGGCATTATGTTAAGGAAAAGTAATTTTCTGTAAGAACGCTTGAGGGTACATAATCGCAAATGTATTTTGCTGCCTCAAAACAACAATGAAATGATGTATTAAAATCAGTACATTTCATACTGATTTTGAGGTTGGCCGTAGTGAGCAAGACCAATATACTTCCCACCTTATATATGCAGACTATAACACACCCAGCTGAATGTTTCCACATGCTTTCTGCAAATCATGGAATTTGTAATATTTTGCAATTAATATTTCAGCCTGCTTCTTAAAGCCGAATGCTGTGGGCATGGTGGCAGAATTCTCTTGAGAATGTGAAGGTTCTACCAGCCACTGTCTGGATTCCCCTGTTCTGCATTCTCTTTTCACTGGCTTTTCTAATATCAAACTCTTCCAAGTTGTTTAACACGTGATGCACGAGCACCGGTGCACACTATCGTAGAGCATTTCACAACAGCTCCTTTTCTCATACTGAGGAAATGAGTGAGTTTGGAGAGGCAGTGAATTTTTGTTTTTTATTTTTTGGGTTGTTTTTGTTTTTTTTGATAAACAAAGAGATGTAGGAAACTGTGACAACGGAGTGAGCTAGTGAACTTTACTAAGCTGGAACACTACACCAGCTCTAGAACCACCACCCTCTGTGGGCTTTAAAAATATGTTTGGTGTAGGAGTGGCTTCCACTATCATATGGGGTAAGAGTGAGCTACTGGCTTTTATTACATGTGGTCAGAAATGCCAAATATCTTGCTATATAAAGTAAAGAATTAACTTTCTAAACCTCAATTAGAGCTAAATCAAACAACCAATAACCATGTTTTTAGAATCATACCTCTAGAATTACATTATCCCATCAAGGCCATAACAAATATCTTGCTCCTCTGCCTCACCACACCCTTATGCCCTCAGCATTCAAGAGAATGGAGAAAAAATGCCACCATGAATTTAGGTTTAAGGCCAACCAAGGCCACATTTCACTTTTCAGGCCATCCTGGGCTGCGGATGTCTCAAAAATAAATACATAAACAAATACACAGATGAGTCTTACAGGCACACAGTAGCATAATGATACTTTCCACCTTGATTCAATTTAAACATAGCTATGCTATTATTGATTTAGTCACTAAAATAAGACAGGGAATTAGACTCTTCAAACTAGTACATGACTTTATCCCTCCTGTTCCTGTCCTCTCTCCACCTGAGGATGAAGGGAGAGAATACTACTGGAAGAGACAAACTAGAATTGGGGGGGAATCTCTGGGATGAGTTACTAACCTATAAAATGAAAACTCCCAGGAATCTAAGAGGGTGACCCTAGCTAAGATTCCTAGCAATGGGGCATATGGAGTGAACTGGCCATCTCCCACAACTAAGCAGGACTTCCAGTGGAGGGATTGAGACACCAGTCCAGCCAGATAACCTTCAACCTATGATTTGTCCTGCCTACAAGATGTGCTGAGGTAAAATTGGCACAGAAATTGTGGAAGTGGCCAACCAATGACTGGTTCAGTCTGAGACCCACACATGAGAGGGAGCCCACTCCTGAAGGGCCAGGACCCAGAGGCTGGATAGCCCAAGGACCCCAAGGTATAACCAAACATGACAAGCAAAAAAAATTTAAAAATCAAAAAAATTTAAAATGTTAATGCAATGAAGCCTAATTATATTCAGCTATTCTCATAGATTTGTGCCTAGCCCAACTGTCATGAGAGGCTTCATCCAGCAATTGATGGGAAAAGATGCAGAGACCCACAGACAAACATTAGGTGGAACTCAGAGAATCCATCAGAAGATGGGGAAGAAGGATTTTAGGAGAGAGAGGGATCAAGAACACTCCCCCCACACACACATAAACACCCCCCACACACACACAAACGCCCTTCCACACACTCAAACACCCCCCCCCACACACACACACACACACCAAACCACAGAACCAACTAACCTATACTCCATAGAAGATCACAGAGAATAAGCCACCAGGCAGCCTGCATGGGACTGACCTAAGCCTTCTGTATACATGTTACAGTTTTGTAACTTTGTCTTCTTGTGGTATTCCTAAAAGTGGCAACAGGGGCTGTCTCTGACTTTGTCACCACCTTTTGGGACCCTTTTCCTCCTACTGGGTTGCCTCTTCCATCCTTAATATGAAGGGAGGTGCCTAGTCTTACAGCAACTTGATATCCTATGTTTGGTTGATTTCCATGGGAGGCCTGCTCTTTTCTGAAGACAAACAGGAGGAATGGAAAGGGAAGGGGACTGGGAAGAGAGGATGTAGGGGAAACTGTGGTCAGGATGTAAAAAATAATTGTATAGTGGTATAATGTGTGTGTGCACGCGCGCGTGCATGTGTGTGTGTGTGTGTGTGTGTGTGTACTTTAATATTAATAATTTTAAAAATTGGCACATAACTCTTCAAGTTTCTTTTTCCCATTCTGTGCCAAGGTGGGCACATGTTACATATATCCTAACTGGATCATGTCTCTGACTTCTTATGCCTTGAAGAAACACACTGAAAACCACTTTTAGGCATGCATTACGTAAGTCACTGAGGTGTTAAGGCTGTGATTACTATATTAGATTTTTTTTTAA